>CM051458.1:96590577-97065577 GCA_028274465.1 Plantago ovata
TAATATTTCCAAATTAATCATATAATAATTCTTAGTGAGCGCGTTTGGCTCTCCACTTAGCAACTCTTTTTAGAATCTTGAAAGAGGCCTTAGCATTGGCTCTCCACTGTAAATTCTTTTGCGTTTTAAGGCATTTTCATTGTTATCTTAATTCCTCCTCCTCCTCCTCCTCTCTCTCTCTCTGGTTGTCAGACCCAAAGAACGAGAGAATATTCCCTCAGCCACACACCCTTTTTCGGCTAAAATCACATTTGGAATCCAATTAGTGATCTGAGGCTGTCACTCAACTCGTCTTTCAACGATCTACAATCCTTTATCTTTTAACACATATATACTTCCAAATAAAACCCACAAATTCCAAAACATGGTACAAAACAAAAAAAAATCTTTCTTACACATTATCATTATCCTACTCTATATCCTACTACTACGTATTTATCTTGCAAAATACATACAATCACAATTTTCACTCATCTTCTAAAAAGAGTGTACTATTCCTCTTTTAAGCACATAGCTTAAATATAGTTGCTAAGTGGAGATCCAAACGCTCCCTTATATTCTACTACACTGTATAATCTAAATAAGGTAGGATACCTTATTACTTATTAGCAAATCTAAATAAGGTAGGAGACCTTATTAGCAAGTAGTATGTGGCAAGGAAAGTATAACTATTTACGTTGTGCCATGTAAATTCTCTTGTACATACAAAAAGTGCAGGCAGGTTTCTGCACTAAAACACAAGAAATTACAATGGTTGAGGCAACACATATTTCAAGGGCTCTGGAAATTTCTGGATATCTTGCTTGGTCATGTAATAGTCGATTCTGTTATTGCTTCTGTTTGCTCAGAAACTCCTTCATCTGACTGAAAATTTCTGCTTTCACCACCATGCTCATCAACTTAGAGTTTTCCCAAAGAAGACCCCCATATTCCCGTGCAAAATCACAAGCAGCATCAAAAACATCCTGGAACACAGCAGATCACAATTTCATCTAACTAAACACAGAGAAAAGAAGCATTTTTTTTCTATCAAAAACAAAAGGAAAAAGAAAATATGCATACCCTTGAAGGAAATGAATCATAATGATGAGCAGGGGTTGATTCCACTCTGTTCAAATCTGATTCCCACAGTCTAATCTGGACAAGTAATAAAGTGTTTCGGAGGTGAGAAGATTTTTGGCATCTCTTGTGAGTTTGATGATAATACGAACTGGAAAATCTGAAGACCATCGGGTCATTTCAAGCAAAAACCAGACCATACATCTCTAAAGTTGCATTTGAAGGAAAATATTTCCAGAATAAGAATACAATATAGGAGATGTCCTTTGCAAATATGAGAAGCCAGACCTGATCAGTAACATTTTCTGGCACAGGAGGTGTCCTTTCAGCAACTCGAGGATGAGCATTCTGCTGTAGAAATGATACTATCTGCAACAAAACATCACCACCTATGATATTGCCAATCACAGATGCTTATTTCTACAAGCAAACAAGGGCCTATGTGCTATTTAATATTTAATGCATTCAGTAGGCGAATTAAAAGGATCTTGCCTGTTCAGCAGGAATGCCATTTAGAAATGCTTTATATAAGCTCTCTTTGGTAATTGCACCTACAATGAGGTTTGGGAGCTGGTACTCTATCCTGCATTTCAAATATATAATTAGCATTTGAACAACTCACTACCATGTAACTAGTAAATACTCCTACGTAAAACACTATTGAACTATGAAGTAATTGTAGCTCTACAGAGTAAATAGATCTTCACGTGAGAGAGATCCTATACAGGATATATATTGTCAACAAAATACAATAGCATACATACCTTGAGAAGAGACGCAGGATCTCACAGTGCAATTTAGACGTTGAATATGCATAGACCCGAAAGTTGGTTTCAACAACTACAAATCCCTATGGAACACCAAACAAAAATTAATGAACTGTTAACCGACCTCTAAGCTAGAGTTTATTAATCAACCAGTTATTGTTCTCAGATGTCAAGTTTTCGTATTTTCTTTTTTGTCCGAAAATCCAATCTTCACCTCTTTAGTTTAATGGAGCCAAATGGGGCTCAAGTAACTTACCTCTTTTCTTGCCGATGAATCAGCTAAGCTGCTGGAGAGATTGGTAACAAATTTAGTAAGTATGAACCAGCTCTCCTTCCTTCCCTGCATAGAAAAAACAGCGAATGATTATTACATGACAAGTGCTATGAAGAATCAACTGAAATACAATTCAAAGAAGCTCCCACCTTTTGAAGCTTGACCAATCCTAAATCTGCAAGATCCTTTACTATATTCCTCTGAACATCAGTCAACGTGTTTAAGTTATATGCCTGCAAAGAAAATACATTTTTCATCCAGGTGTAGTAGATAACAAGATGACCAGATGGACAAGAAAATACATTTTTCATCCAAATTTTGTAAAATTATTACATGACCCGATGGACAAGTTCAGTAAAAAAAAAACAAGATCTCCGTCCAAACAAAATATGTTTAGTATCAATCTGGTTTACATATCTTGCAAGCCAGATGAAGTACCTACTCTTCACTCTAACCATTTCGACGGGAACTCTCAGGTACTTTATATTTAACCTTTTCTCTTTTTAGATGCAATATGCATCTATTGCATCTAGTGTGCTTATGTTTTCAAAAGCCAATACGAATCGCGTACCTGACCAGTAACATGGAAACTGAGCTCCAACAGGAATGATATAAGATCAGCTGTATCCAGACCATGGTCCTACAGACATGAAATATAAAATACTCGTATAAAATAAAAAAAAAGAAAACATTAAAGAATGTCTATAATATGACAAGTGACATCTAATTTTTTTGGCCACAAGGAGATTGGTCAAGAGATGATGAAAGGCCCTTGCATGTAACCAGAAACATGTAGGTATGGCTGTTTTTAGAAAATCAGGCACAACAGATAGATTCTGGGAGCTAACATGGGTATACCTCAAAGCTAACTTTGGGCTTTTGACAGATTTATGTACCCCCGTGGGAATACATGGAAGTAAAACAAGATATCAGACATTCTAAGTACAAACATAACAAAACAAAGAGAGAGATGCATAACATATAATACCTCACAGTTAGTTATATATTCTCTGACAATATACCAAAGCTGTGCATTTGTGTCCAGCAGCTGAACCAACCATTCAGTAGTATTAGCTTGAGCAGAAATTGTACAAGTAGAGCTAATTACAATCATACCAGAAACTGGAAGCCCTTTACTGTCAACCTTGGTGCCTCTCTATCATCTCTGAAAGCCAGGGTTTTTCATAACTTAAAAAAGATACTGCAACAGCATAAATTGAGTGACAGTATTGGGTGCAGAGCATACTTTTGATTCAGAAGATCACGCTGGAAGACTTTCATCATGGACGAGCTGATGTTTGTTGACTTTTCAGCTTCACTGGAGTTTATAAGGTGCAGCAAGAAAAGCTGATTTGCCACAGTTCGTAAGGTATATATTAGCTAAAGAGATTAAAATATAACCAAATTATAAGAGGTCCCTACATGGTATTATTTCCCTCACTTAGCGTATGGCAGAACATTTCCATGGAAATGCAGATTAACAGGGTTGGATATCAGATATTGGGGAGCTCACGTTCATGATAACTTATATTTTTGTGCATAACAAAGATAGCTATGAGAGCATATAATGAATTCACACCTCCCATTGCCCAACAGCATAAGCATCCAACTCCTCCGAGCTAGGAAGCCTCGCAGTGACATTTGGAGCCATTGGTTCTCTAGGTAAAACTCCACTGCAAGATCCAAAGATAGCATTTGCACTTATTCCAAAATATCATTGACATCATAAAACTATAGAGGATAATTAAAGAATAATAATAATAAATGTGCAAGAACTCACCCTAGCACTATGTGATTCTGGAGGTTACGCTGAAACGTTGGGTTCAATCGGTAAGTTACTTCCTTCTTCCTGCCACAATACATATAAAGAACACAGTTTGTAATAAAATTTTAAACCACCTCTCTCGCATTGGTGAAACACCTAAAGAATGTTGGAGATATCTATTCGACAAGACATTAATAAGTATTGTTATGAATACAAAAGGTTGAGCGACATGTAAAGATCTACAGATGCACACAAAATGAGCGAACGGTAAAATGCCACAAAACATAAAAATAAAAAATTAAAAAAGAGTTACAGAAACAATGTTGAAGTTTTCGAAAAACATTGCAAGTATATTTGATATAAAGGACTGAAGGTATTACATTAGCACTTCAATGTGAACCACATAAAAAAGGAAAACAAAATGAAGTCGAGAAAAAAATCATGAAACATGAAAAATAGAGAAATATAGTTACGGAGAGAATGGTGAGGGGAAAAAATAGAAAAAGAAAATGCAAGTACATTTGATATAAAGGAGTGAAGGGTATTACATCAGCAGTTCAATTTGAACCACAATGGTGTGAAGAATGAATGTGAAGTACCTTTCAAGAGTTTCATTCAGGACTCTTAGCTGAATCAGGCTATCTATAGCGTTTTTGTGCTTTGATATCCCATCAGGAAGCACCCACTCCTCTAACCATGTGGCTACCACTGGACCATCTATGTACAAAAGCTGGAGCACGTACTTCTTTGCTAATGGAGGCAATGATCTGAGCTTACAAGTTAAAAACTAGATATTAAACAGTGCAAATGGTTCAAGTGAAAAGAATCATACGTTAACCAAACTATTCACTAAACATAATAAAAACAACAGGAAGAAAGATTTTGCAAATGTAAAAAGGCTTTCACTAATTTTTACGTATAAGCGAAAAATATTTGATATCCCCTCCAAATGCACATTACTAACACTTACCAGAAAAACCAACACAAAAATCACTAGGCATTGTGCAAATGCTGAAACAAGGCGTAAGCAGCAGCTAGTTCTATTAGGCAGCTAGACCAGTTGTGAGACCTAATGAACTCTTAAACTTAGAAATTTTCATAATCACTTTCCATCGACCCACTTTTGTACTACTCCTAAAGTTCAACAACTCCCCCTTCACATTAGGACTCGGCTTATGCAGTTAACGCTGCTATTTACAGACGCTTAGTTTCCAAGCTGCTTTAACATATACTAATTGCCAATTTTCCATATAAGTGTCGGTAACTTGTAGTATATCCTCTCTATCCTACTCAAGTTGAGCAGCGCGAACTAGTAAGCTTTCGTAATGAATTCAGTTCACCAGTGACTAGACTATCTTCGTTATAAAACATCTGAATGAAACAATCAAATTGAAACATAGAAAACCTGAGAATGGCTTCACAGATGTAGGAATTCTCGTAAAGCTTGTCGAGCTTCATGGCAGGCAATGAGGACACCATGTCCATAAAGTTCTTCGCAACCATTCTGAGTTCCGGCGGCATCTATACAATCAGCAGCTAGCTCTCAGTAACCTATCCAAATTGAGCTTGTATACAACTAACTAGATAGAACCTGGATTAACAGACAGAGAGATTCAATTCAATGCTAAACACGTAGTATCGTTTCTAAAAGGACCTATTCCTCCTGCTCCGATTTCGAGAAAGAGTTGAAACTGCAGTCTTTCTTTTCTATCAGATCAATTTGGTTGGAGACTTGGAATTACGTTACCTAATTCGTTGGTTATATTACCCAATTCGGCTACTACTACAAAACTATCGATAAGCAATCTACTTATACCCGATTATTACTTGCGATCATACCAGCACTAATGCACCGGATCCCATCAGAACTCTAAGTTAAGCGTGTCAATTGGTTAGACTGAGGTGTCATGACACTAGAGGTCATAGGTTCAATTCTCGCCAACTGCGGGATTATTTATAGTTTATTACTAGCTTTGTAATGCTACTTGAGAAATTGTAATGGTTCAATTATTAAAAAATATACCCAATTATTATGCCACGTTACACAAGCATAAGCCGAATAACAGCTTCTACGGTTCATGCAATAACAGCCTCTACTGTTCCTGCAATCGCCAGTTTTTCTTCCACTTCCCCATCTCAATTACATCTCTTAGAACTTGGAATTTAGAAACATAGTTTGGGAAATACCCTCTAGCACTGCATTTTTAAGATATCAAGTGCATTTTACAACAGACTTTGTAAATTACTTCATGCTTATGTAGCAACGTCTGAATTCTGAAATATGGCAATGTGTTTGTTGAGCAAATCTCGGCATCTTTTTTTTTTTTTTTTTTTTTCCCCCCTACTTTCTGGCCTGAAGAAGCCAATACGGCAATACGAAAGGGATGAACCTCCACAGGTGATGCCTATAATCAGTTCAAATTATCATTAAACAGAAGCAGACCAGATACTCGAACAATCTCAAAGGTTCAATATTGTTCCAATGATCAAGGCACATAACCGCAACAAAGCATACTACTCAAACTACAGAAAATACATAATACGGTTCACTAATATACAAGATTATCCGATTGTTCACTAATATACAACATTAATCCACCACAAACCTGAAACAATCCTATTTTATACAAATAAAAGAATAAAACAGCTACCCCAAATAACTTTGTTGTATACATATATTCACAAGCTCTAAATAGCTTAATCCTATATATAATATTTAAGTACTTGGTTCAAGGGCGACCGGAGCCAGCACCAAGAGACTTCACTTCCTCTGATGCTCTTTCTTTTCCAATGTTTCTCTCGTCTGACCATTCCCAGCTCTCTATTTCTCACAGTTGCACTACATATATTTATCTGATGCTTCTTCTGCCTCGCCAAGATTCATGGTCAATCAAGTAAACATCTGCCATTTCGGGAATCCAGTCATGAAATTCCCGAAACCATGAGGGCATTTGTAATTTTGTAATTCTAAGGAGGTGAATCAGTAAATAGCCCTTGTTTGGAGTTTGGTTAAAGGTGTAAAAGTACAGTTCAGTTGCATCAGCTTTCATCAAGAACAATGTCAGCTGGATCTCCGATCCAAGGCCTACCTTCACGCCAACGAAATTTGATTCTTAATTTCCCATTGGCATCTACACCAACTATTTCGCCTTTACTTGCATGGGTCTCCATACCCCAACCCCAACGTGGACTCACCAATCCGTCTTTTATCCTCACCTTGTCTCCCACTCTAAAAGGTCTCACCCTTTCCACCTCAGAAGCTTTACAAAGCCATAGCCTGTCAACAAAACAAAACGCTACCCAAAGATCATCTTCTTCCTTCCGATGCACCACCCCAAGACTTGAATGGCTTACGTCTCCCCAGTGATACGTAGGATTGGACACGCTTGGTTTCACCCTGACCCAATCATTGACACATATTTCACGTTCCTCGACAATCTCCACCTCTGCAGGATCTAGGACCCAAGCCTTCGTGCCAGCTGGCGTATATATTCTTAACTTACCATCAATGTCAATTGCAGATATAGTCCCTACACTAGCATGGTTCTGCCCTGACCACCCAAATCTTGGTTGCTTGACGGAACTCTTAACCTTGATACGCTGCCCAATTACAAGTTTATCAAATCTTTCAAGCTCCATTGTATTCCCAACCCATAATTCTTGCTCCCCGCAAAATGCCACAAAGATTGTACCGTTCCATTCATCATTGTCATAACCAATCCCATGCACAACACCCACACTGCCAGCGTAAATAGATTTCCAACTAGCTGCAGTCTCTCTCAACTGGACCCACTCTCCCACCTCGTACAATTGCTCTACTTGCAGATTTGCTGGATCACCCTTCCACAACCCCTGTAAACCACTGAATGCAATTCTGACTTCACCATCGGCATTGACATTGGTAATAACACCTCGCGAATTAGGGCTGGCACCTCTCCAGCCCCATCTGGGTTCAACAAGACCAGTTCGGAACTTAACATGTTGGCCCACTTTAAAAGCAGGGACTTTTTCAACATCACCGTGGTAAGCCATCCACCTTCCTTTGCGAAAACAGCAAGCCAGGTCTAAATAACCAGATTCCTGTATACAGTGCACCACAGCTAGACTTTCTTTACCTATATTTGACCAATCGTAACTTGTTCTTGCACCCAGGATTGGTTTTGATCGCACCCAATCACCTACTTCAAAATCAGGAAGCTTTTCTGCATCCCCTGGAGAAACTTTCCAGAAGGAATGTCTTCCGGCTACCTTGACCTAAATCACATAACACAACATTAAGTTGAAAGTTTGAAATATAAATTCTCGTGCTGTGATTTTGTGTGTGGGTGTGTAATTTTCTCCATTAGGTTGATACAAAACAAAATTTTCACAGGGAAAAAAAGGACAATATTTTGTAAGGGCGACTTCATCACTTACGTAGACGGTAGACACCAGGTCAGTTTTAGTTGAACTTAGACATTATGATCATTATTAAGAAAACCTCAAGATGAATAAGGCAGGAGCTTACATTTAAAGCACCATCCATATCGATTCTCACAATTTTTCCAACAGTAGCTGATGTCTCATTTGACCATCCAAGGCGAGGCTGAGAAACAGATGGCATCACATGAATCTCTTGCCCCAATTCAAAAGGAGCAACCTTCTCTACATCTGTTACGGAACAGGAGAAAAGTTTGCTCCGGAAGCAAAACGCAATTCCCATATCACCATCCTCCTCCAAACTGTGGATTATACCGATGCTATTCCTTGTAATGTCCTCCCAGCCATACTTGGGGGAGGGGACAGAAGCTTTCACTCTTACCCAGTCCCCTACCTGTTGCAGTAAATGTCATATTTAGTAGGAAAAAAACAATCGTCACAAGGACCTACATTAAACTATATAGCTTTAACTTACCTTGAAATTTTCCAGTTTTTCCATATCCGATGGATCAGCTTGCCATGGAATAGGCCGATTGGGAATTTCAATTATCAATAGACCATCGTTCTCTATCTCACTAATTCTTCCGACGCTGTGATGTGTTTCGCCACCCCAAGCATATCTAGGCTCAGCAACAGAACGCTTCACACAAACCCGGTCACCAATCTGAAAGGGCAAAAACAAACACTGTTGTAGACCAAGACAGTAGTAAAAAGGACAGAGAAACAAGAAATAAAAATGTGAATAACTCAATCCACTCGATCAGGATGGGAGGGAGGGGGGGGGGATGGAGGGAGGGGGAGAGAGAGAGAGAGCATACCATAAAAGGCTCAACATGTTCAACCTCTTCAGGTTCACAATGCCATGGAGCAGGAAGATAGCTTAGTTCCAACAACAAACTGTTATCAGGTCTAACACAGCACACCACACCAATGCTTCCTGGAGTCACAGATCCCAATCCATGTTTAGCTGTAGTTAGCGTTGGCCGAATACGGACCCAGTCCCCAACCTTGAACTCTTCAACTCTTTCCATTTCAGCAGGATCAGCTTTCCATCCTCTAGATGCTCCAGGGAAACCAACACGCAAGATCCCATCATCATCAACACACAGAACAGTCCCAATGCTGTCACGTGATTGACCTCGCCAACCAAATCTGCAATTGTGAAGGAGGATGTGTAAAGCATCATGAGAGAGAGAGAGAGAGAGAGAGAGAGAGAGAGAGTCTCAAATGTAAGTTAATGTCATAAGGGGTATTTTCTTGCAAATAATTCTCTTTTTTTTGCGATTTCTCACTAGTATCCGGTTTGGCAACTAATCTAGCTGAGCACTTTCAGGCACATTTTGAGGTGGCAGCTCTCCAAGTGGTTTTTTTTACATCCACAAGACTCGAACTCAAGACCTTGCTTAAGTGAACTCAAGTCCGTTACCACTTGATCCAACAACTGTTGGTTTGCAAATACTTCATGATAGC
Organism: Plantago ovata; assembly: GCA_028274465.1. Taxonomy (NCBI): domain Eukaryota; kingdom Viridiplantae; phylum Streptophyta; class Magnoliopsida; order Lamiales; family Plantaginaceae; genus Plantago; species Plantago ovata. The sequence goes on from CM051458.1 coordinate 96,600,332, forward strand.
AAAAATGAGAAACATCTTGGGGCCAAAGCAGCAGTAAACAAAGAAAAGACAAAACATGCACTATATACTTGTGCACTCGCATTTAAAATAAATTCAGTTTTAGACAGCCATCCTGGTACTTATATAGCAGCATGGCACAAAATTGGTGTGAGTTATTAAGGTTATAAGGCAAAAATGAATATGCAACAAGTTTATATTGGTTTGTGACGATTAGGTACCACAAAACTTCATTCTAGGACTGTTGCCACAACACACCTACGAAATGATGTTGCATAACAGTAATTCTTTTGGAGGTAATTATATATCACAAGGGGACTTTTAAGAAGATCCTTGATGGAAATAGCATCCATCACGTAGCATGCAAGTACCACCCATCATGCTATTGCATCCATCTGGGACTAATTCACACCGACTCAGAGACAAGATATTATAGGCTAAAAGAGCATACAAACGTATCAGGATATCGAGAGTAATCATCTCCAGCCAAGCAGGATCCTTTTTAGAGTTTAAACTTTAATTAGATAAAGCTATAATGTTTTCCTACGACCCAAACAACCACTTTATGATTCTTGCCTATAGATGGTACACAATTCAGTTAGAATATAAGACACAGGATGCTCAAGAACATTTCTACTATATTCATGTTGCATCAGGACATTCTGTAGTTGCATGTCTCTTCAGTCTTCATCTGATTCATTGACTTTTGGTAGAAGGTTCACTTTTCAGAAAGAGGCCTATCCGTACACCAGCAGTCCCTTTTGAGCAAGATCAATTTGGACCCTCTTTAAATCAATTCACTTCTCCATTTTTCAGGGAATCAAAGTTAACAATTTGCTGTCCGCATTTGGTTTAAAGTGAATATTACTTCCTGAAACTCAAAGTTCCACCCAACTAACAATGCTATAAATTACAAACAACTCCCTCCCACTATAAAGGTACTGTACGAGTTTGCTTGTTTTTGTTTACCAAAAGTTACCTCTAAGTCCATTAAAATTAGTTTGAAAGTAAAATTCATGGTCTTTCGCTATTTTATTTTATGAGGTATAAGTTTAGGAGTAATTTTTGGTTTAAAAAAAAAAAAAAAGAAAAAAAAAGGCACCCAAAGTCATATGGTACCTTCATAGTTGGACAGAGGGAGTATGAGCGTAAAAGTTAAATTCAGATATTTCAGTACGCCAACATGCACAAACTAACAAGAAGACATGAGTTCAGAACCTCCAGAAACTACCACATACATCAAAGAGGAAGAAAATAACAGCATGCAACTTTACAAGCTTATGAGTTGGGGACCAGGAAGTAATTGAACTTCGTTACAAAAAAGAACCATACCTTGGCTCTTCTACATCAGATTTTAGTTGAACATGCTGCCCTCTGTCCAGCGGAATCACTTTTATCACTTCGTTTACCAGTACTCGTGTTGGTTCTTCCACGGAACAGAAAGAAACAATGAGCTTGTCACTGTCAGGGACACCTTGCACAAAACCAACGCTCTTATGTGTTGCACCTTTCCACCCATTACATGGTTCCTCAATGCTTCTTCTATATTTCACCCAGTCTCCAACTTGATATCTGTTCATCATAGACAGGGATTAGACACATCCACTATGTAAATTAAAAATTAGAAGGACAAAAATGCATAAACAGCGACATCACAATTTTATTTTATTTTTACACGTACACTGTAGGAGACAAATGCACTCCCTTGTCGGACAGTGCCTCTATTAGATCTTCAGAAATCCATTCCCGTGGAAGAGCCTCCAAGAAGTCCCTCGGCGTCTTACCACTGTAATACATTATCAATTCAACTATCATATATTTTCTTTATAGGCGGGGGAGAATTTAAAAATGAGTAAAAAGAAGAGAAGGGTTGGGTAATACCAACAAATCCTGTTTAGCAAACAAAAGTGTTTGCACATAAAAACACCCTAAACTAATACCACCAGGGCTGCCATTATAAAACAGCTAGAACAAATCTGTTTTTAGAGACTAACCTGTGATTTCTAACATCAACTGCAGCATTTGGGTATCTAAGCATGACATATATCCACTGTAAGTTTTCACGTATCATCTTTGCTGTGTCAGCTGCTATATGAAAAGCATTGTCACCGTCATCATCCTGAAGATAAATGAGAGAAACAGTATATTATCTGAATACAGGAAACAAAGATGATATAGCTGCATCAGAGATTAACCAAAACTAAAGTATCTAATTTGAATCCCTGGAAATAAAACATATACTGAACTAAGTCCAAATAATTGGAAAATGAACTTAAAGTCCAATTTGAGTAAAACTTCCTTAAGTTCGTGGTACAAAGTTGTTCTAGTTCTCATTCCAAGCATAATCCATTGGATAACACTGTATATTTGAACATCATGAAGTGCTTTTTTATTACGCCAGAATCGAACTGATGGAAATCATATTTTGTACGATTAGGAAGTTGTTTAGTTTAGAATTACAACTTTAGTAATTTCCTTACTTCACTGGTTTTCTTGTTTCTTTAGGTTTATCTTCTGTACTTTGAAATTCTATTAGTATTCTATTCACATGTCTAGGTTTGAAATCTTAGAGGCCAATAGTTATAGTTTTATTACGTTTTCGTCATAAATGTACTACATTTGAATTTTCATAAACAAGATTTTAAAATGACTTATATATAGTTTAGATCAGTTGAGTTCAAATTTGTTCACACGAAAATAATAGAATCTTTGTAACACAACTTAGTCACTACAAATAATTTAAAATAGATATAACTTATGAGTTGGATTTCCAGCTACAAACTGAGTTATTTGCCTTTGGTAGCTGCGATCTCTATTACCAAATCCTCCTCCCCAATTCTGAGAGTAATGATATTATCTTGAATTCTGCGGAGTTTTTATTCAACCCATAGCCATTCGTTATCACGAAGATTTTATAGAACAGAAACACTCGGTAGGAAACAAAATTCATAGTGGAGTGACAAAAAATAAGAAAATAACAGCTAACCTGCATGTTGCAATTTGCCCCAGCAGATAAAAGTAATCCCACACAAGACTTTGCACCTCTGGCCAATGCCACATGGAGAGGTATTGTATTTTGCTCGTTCCTGATATTTACATCAACACCAGCTTCCAGTATGATCTAGAAAATAAAATTCACCAAGGCAAGTTGTAAGAGAAAACTACTAATGCCAAATAATTCAAGAATTGAGGCCCAGCCTTACTTGTAAATAATTCAAGAATTGAGGCACATTCATCTTACCCTGACTAATTCGACGTCATTAGCCATAGAAGCTGTATGCAGAGCAGTTTGCGAATTCTGGTTATCTTGAGCTGCTGGATCTGCTCCGGCAGCTAGCAGTATCTTTACCAATTCTCTACCCTCTTAAGTATTTAAACAATTTAGAAATGTCAATAGCAGGATACATGAAGAAGAAAAAACGAAGGAAAAGAACATGCATATACATCATGAAAACTACTGGATGTTCAATAAAAGTGAAATCAACATCTACCAGATTCGTGATCTTTCTTCACGGCAGCTGCCATGCACAAGGCCGTACCAATGCCACTCTGGATGTCTATAGCTTCAGCAATCTCTTCTGAGGATGCCAGCTCAACCCATCTCTTGACAACAGCTACATTCCATGTCATTATACACAAGTGCAGTGGCCTGCTAAAAGAAAAAGGCTTAGTTTGTGCCAATCCTGGGGAACTCCCATGAAATTAGAAAGTATGTTCATTTCTTTTCTTATACACAAATTTATTATCTGATTTTCAGCATCGCATGCCATGCATGGTAAGCTTTATTTGACGTAATTATTATATTGAAATCTACTGCTACACAAATGGTTCAACATGACGAGTTCAGTATCATTAATCAAGTCAAATTGCGAAAATTTTCATGATAATAAATGCAAAAAGCTTGATTTTAACAATATGAAAACAGATAATAAATATTGCCATAAATTATTATTGACCTTTAAAGCACGCATTGTAGGTGGAATATAGATTCCTTTAAGAGTGTCACTTACAAAATTCGTGTAATAAAGAGAAGACATATAATATCATATGTAATATGTAAATATAAAATAATTATAACAAGCATTCCTTACATGATAGTTCTAGAAATTACAAGTGAAAATATAAGGTGCAAAATAGGACAGAGACAAAATATTGTTAGTACGTTCTATCTATGTTATCTTTCTAAGATATGTTTTTAAATTGATAAATTGGAAAACTAGGTGTAAAAAAAAGAACATAAAGAACAAAAATGACGCTTAAGGGATTCAAACCCGTGCATTTTTATTTTTTTATTTTTGCTTGTCATAGAACAGTGTAGAATACGTGCTTCTGAATTTGATGAGAATATGGATGGCTGAGATTAAAATTCAAATAGGAGAAAAGTTAGCACATTACCTCTTCGTGATATCCAAGAATCTATTTCTTTAGTCTATCACTAGAATTTCCAAAACCACTACTAAGTTTCTAGCAAATTTCCAAGTAGTTGGAGTAGGACGCATGAACCACTTAACCAGAATGTTAAGACCATGCTTGGTTCAATAAAAGTAGAAATAAGATCTAACGAATTATTAAAGCAGTAGAAAAAAAATATAAACAGAAATTCATTCAGGTACGCATCTCAGATCCTTTCCATGTGTTTAAGTCATGTATTGTTAGTATTCAACTCAGACATATCTGTTAAACGATTTAAGAAAACTATACCAAGAGAGGAATTTTTATGGTCTTTCATATTATAAGCTTCCATAAAATTTAGAGCGGGATAACTTAAGAGTAACCATTGTCAAAGAAAAGCATAGAAAGTCAAACAGTGCATTGCAAACTGGACGAACGGAGTGCTTATTTAAGACAGTTGACTGCAAACTGGATCTTCAGTCTTCAGCAGATACTACTCCGTGTCTCGTTGACTTTATTGAAGATAATTCCGTACGAAAAAAATATATCTTAAAATCAACCAGAAGTTCAGAGAAAACAATCAATTTCATGGGTATAACCATATAATTTTCCTTTATTTTTATTAAAAGGATGCATTTTATGACTTCGTCCAAAATCTATAATTGGGAACAAATGGTGCTACTATTCCTCTCATGTTGAGTAGCAATATCTACCCCAATAGAAACTATATTATTTTTTCACTTGCAAGATGCATTTCCACTTACGTCAAACGCTTGGAGTTGAGGATTCCCATGGATTTACAGCCTCCATTTTCCATTATGACGATAGCACATTCTGTGTATTTCTTTGCAACAGCTCTGTGAAGGACAGATTCGCCTTCATCATCAACTGCATTTGGATCTGCACCCGCCAATAATAGCTCCTATAGCCATTCAGAGAAAGTGGGAAAAAATCGCGTTAGTTTAAAAAAGTTACACTAAAGATGCCGATTAAATACAGAATACATTTGTCACTGTTGCCTCAGTGTTATGAGCTCGAATGGTGCATTTTGATTTTCTTTCGTATTTAATTTGTGTTTTTGTCCACTAATGAAAACTTAAAAAGGCCAGAAACCCACCCGCATGCAATCTGGTTGGCCATGGTAGGCACAGACATGAGCAACTGATGGACCAAGGCCTTCTCTTAATCTTGACCTCACATTAGCATTGCGTTTAATAAGTGCACAAACACATTCAGGTGATCCAGCTGCCAGAGCAAAAACAAGAGGAGGGTCACCGTCTTTGTCAAGGACATCAACATTGGCTTCTTCATACTCTAAAATAGATTCTACTAGCTCCACACTGCCCCGTCTACATGCCAGGTGGAGAGCAGTTTGGCCATCAGCATTTTGTGCTTCCAGAAATGAGCTTAAGGAACCCGTATCATGTCCTGATGCAATCCTTGCAAGTAACTCTCTGCGTGAAAATAGGTAACATAATTTAAAAACAAATAACAGGAGTTGTACTTAAAATCAGAACATCTGACATACAAAAGCCTTACCGAACTTCGCTAATATTGCCTTCAGAAACGAGACGGTGTAACAGGTTGGGATTTGCTTGTGGAACATCCAGAATAGTTGATGGTGACGAAGCCATCCCATTCATTACAGGTTTTCCAAGAATGTCACTGCATATAAGACGGGGCAAGTGGATTCCAAATTATTAGCCACTCGCATAGTACTAAATACATGCAAGAACACGCATAAAACAGATATTAAAAAGAAAAGGAAAACATGGAGCCCTAAGAATGTGGCACAACTAAAACACCATGCAAAGTACGTTATTATAAACAAGGAAATATAGCAAAGCGCGCCACAATACTTCTTTACGGACCAATAGTAAGATTTAGAGGGAGAGTGCATTAAATTAGTTTCTTACCTATCAGGGCTTGCAGGAGGACTCCGAGGAATCTTTTGCAAGTGTTTAAGAAAAATTGCCAACATTGAATGAAAAGTTGGTCTTTTGGAAGCCTTGAACTGCAGGCAATCACCAATCATCTTCCACAGTTCTACAGGTATTCCAACTCCAACTACGCTTGTATATTGAGGTGGTTGTCGTTTAGCCCTCACAACAGACTGGTATATTTCTTCAGGGCTTAATCCAGCCCATCTGTGTAAAATAACATATAATAGTTTCGTAAGTTCATTTCTCTACAGAGAAGTAAAGAGTAAAGGGAAGAGAATTATTATTCACATACGGTATAGATCCGGTGCACATTTCTATCATTGTACAACCAAAGCTCCAGGCATCAGATTCTAGTGATATGCCAATAGCATCATCCCAGAAAAGATGTATCGATTTCTTTCCTGGTTCCCATGCCTCTGGGGCAGTATAATTTGGGCTCAACATGGTGCAATCCATACATGAATGAATTTTGGAGGATTCACATTCTTTTCTAGCTTTTCGACAATCAGGTTTCTTTAGAATTGCTGGAAGCCCATAATCAGAAACGACCGCGTGACCATTCCCATCCAGCAGAAGGTTAGATGGTTTAATGTTCATACAAACAACACCAGCAGCGTGAAGCTCAGCAATGCCACGGGCAATATCTGCCCCGTATCTGTATGACGTGTAGACAATGCATCAATAAAGAAAGTCACAAACCCTATAATATATGCACAAATTTGCAGTCAATTTGCCAAAAGAGAACAAAACAAGTAATTATGATCGCAATGCAAATCATCAAGTGTCATTTCCACAACTATTCTGGGCATTTTATTAAGTAGCATAAAGCTTGTGAAATGTGCAGCTTCTCAGATATGAGATGATAATATGATATATTCCCATCTCCATTAAACCTAAAAGTGGTATTTTGGAAATTTACAAGTATTATGGAATATTAGATATTTAAAACATGTTAAGATATTACAATCATCATATATGACAAAACCAAAAGAGGGAGTTAAATCTTGAAAACGGAACACGGCAAAATAGAAAGGAGAACCTTTTTGCTGGTTTGTTTGCTACAAGGAGAACCTTACATTGTAATCTGGAAATAGCAAATATACACATGCCTACAACATGAAACAATTTATGATCCTCAATCACCCTCAGTTCATTCAACATGACTGTTTGGAGAAATTTCAGTCGAAGGGTGTCAAGCACATTACATTCTCAGTAATTATTCCTTTTTCCTTTTTCATGTAGTGATGGAGGTTAGGAAGTTGAGTGGAGTATTGATGGGAGAGCTATTGAAGTGTCTAAGAAAGATAAATGCAAGTTTTTCAAGCACGCCAAAAATAACAATAATGGAGACTATTCTGTCAACGGGAATACCACAATCATCGAGTCATGAACTAAATCAAACTTATAACAGACTTTCTCTCCTTGAATAAAAGCATATGGAAAAATCACCGGCAGTTGTAATGCCATCAAGTATAACCATAGACAGATTAAAAAGAAACCAGTTTGCATTAATTGAGCACCAAGTATATGTCTAAATCATTTAGGTTCAGATATAATTCGAAAGAGGAACATATCTACTCTGACAAGTAACTTATCAATTACTAGAAAATTTTGCAGTTAAAGCCATTATTCCCTGATCCCTAACTCATAACTGAAAATTAAATATCTCAAACATATACCCTACTTCACACGATGGATTATCTGCCTAAAGACGGGCCCATTTCTAGTTCACGTAGATATTGCATTGCAACGTAAGCAAAATGTCGTGTTATCACCGAACATAATAAGACCAATACACTAAGAGAACACAGACCAATAAAGAACTCTTCCGGATTACCCGGTTTTGGCAAGCAATTGGTTCATTTTCTATCAACTCCGACAAGAATGGATACGTCACTCAGCGACATGGGAGCAGATTAGGAACGCCATAAACATGACAGATGATCTATAACAATTTCCTTATTTAGAAAAAAGCAAAGACCACACCTTTATCACACGATTCACGTTGCTGATTGAACTTCTCTCACATATCCATTACAGATATAAAATAAAAAAATTCAAATCAATTCTTCTCTAATCTACCTTCATTAGCTAACAAAATGCAACTCACACTCAACCAACATGAAAGACACCAGTTCTGTAAAAAAAAATTGTATGAGCAGGGAAACAAGCAGAAAACCAAAAAAATTGTATGAGCAGGGAAACAAGCAGAAAACCTGAGGATCTGCTCGAGAGTGAACCGCCCTTCATTCTGCTGCATCGCAGTCTGGACAGAACCATGACACCTATCCATGACCAAACAAAGACTATTCCTATCCACCTTGGTAATCCCATGAAAAGTACAAACATTCCTACACCACATCGACTTCCTCCTCAGCTCCTCCAGCTGGCTCTGAATCCAAACAGCATCCGTAATCCCGTCCCCACCGCCGATCTCCACCTTCTTCACCGCCACCTTATGCTTACACCCCTTCCCTGACACCACAGCTGTCCACATCTCCACTCCAGAACCTCTCCTACTACCACTACTACTAGCTTCCCCAATCCTCTTCACCAATTTAAGCTCCTTATGCATCCCCATATCCAACATCCCCCCGCTAAACCCTTCCTCCACTCTCCTACTCCCATTGCTACTCACATTGACATTCAATTCCCCATTTCCACAGCAATTGGGGCGAGTATTGGTTAAATTAGCGTTATCACCATTGTTAACCCCATCGTCTTCATCGTCGTCATCGTCGTCATCATCGTCTTCCTCCTCTTCACCTTGGATTAGCGAGAGGATGGCGTAATTCTTCTTAAGAGCGGAGACGGAGTTTCCGACGGTGGAGACGTGGCGGCAGCGGGGGCAGGAGACGGAGTTGTCAGCTGAGTCAGAGAATAATCGGGAGAGGCAGTCACGGCAGTAGCCATGGCCGCATTGGAGGAGGAGAGGGCAGCGTTCCTCTTCGTTGTACTTGTTCTGACAGACAGAACAGCAAGTTACTCTCATCGCTCGGATAGACAGATGATTGATTGATTGATTGGTTGTTCTTACTTGTGCTTCGTTTTGGAATTGGTTTGGTAATATCGGTGGTGGTGGTGGTGCTGGTGATGAAATGACAGATCCAGAAAAAAGGAGAGGGGTTTTAGAGAGAGAAAGGAAGAGAGACAAAGTGTGAAAGAGGTTGAAAGAAGGTGAGCTCAGAAGAGAAAAAATGGAGCAAACAAAATGGGTAAAATGCTTGATTGATAGACTGACTGACTGACTAGAGAGAAATGAAATCAAAGTGTTTTGAGAGAGGAAGAGAGGTTTTGCTGTTGGTTTTGGACTTTTGGTCTTTACTGTTTCTCTCCCCTATCTACTCTTTTTCATTTCTCTTCCTAGTACATTTATTTTTTTATTTTTTTATAACCATCATTGATTTTCATTAGATTACAATTTCACTAATTCAAGGGTTTAATATAACAGATAAATTAACAAAGAAAGAAAAAGGAAATAAGCACACACTATATTACTTAGATGATCTTTAAGGGTAATTAAACCATTAAAGTACGATGTAATGAGTTGTAATATTACACAAGTAAAAGTTAATTGAGGAGTTGATTTAATACTAAAAAAACCCTTAAAGATTACTCTACTCGTTGATTAATTGAGGAGTATGTGATTTGGCGATTAATTAATAATGAACATAATAATGCATTAAGATAACTCGAGTTCACCGCTTAGGGTTTCATTTATTAAAAATAATGAATAGAGATAGAAGGTTGTTTGCCATCCGATAGCAAATCGGCGGCGGCGAAGAGAGTTGTGTTAGCATCAAATACGGTTGCATGTAGGGCTCGATTGTCTGAATTCGATGATTGTGATGTTGTTGAAAACACGTCATTCAATGATTCGTTTAAACTGAAGGCCAAACTACAGTCAATTTGATATGGCAAACGTGTGAGCTGCTCATATTTACGACTCTGTGTTGATATGACACTGTAGAGACTGAGAGGAATGAGGATATGGTGGTGTTGATAAAACCATGAGAAATTCGTAAGAAGTTATGTGCGTGAATAACAGTTTGATCCTAGTTATGAAACGTGTGCTCAGTTGACACATGCATTTTAATGCGAGAATACCCTTTGTACGTATTTCAGTAACACTGTCTTCGAAAAATGAATTTAAAGACAGCAAAGATGCGTGGGAACAACTCTGTCCAGAGTTAGTTAACGATGATTGCCTGAAAAAGAACATAGATCTCATTGTCAAACCATATGATGATTGTCGAGATTCATAATGGGCTTCGATTGGGACAGATCTGCTGGAGAAAGCTCCACGAGAATGGGTGGAGCTCAGCTCAGCTCCACCCAGAAGATGGAGTTTTGTTCCACCGGGAATGGCGGAGATCGAGCTCCACCATTCTTTTTTACTTTTGACATTTTTTTTTCCAGGCTAATGACTTGTTTGATTTGGAGATTTTAGGATGATGGCGATATTGTAAATAAGTGCGAGTCAACTCAAAAACTTAATTTTTGGACTAAAATGTTATTGTTAATCTAATTGACTCTTTTTCTTATATTAGGCGGTTGCCCCTAAAAGGAGATAATTCCGCAGTAGTATTATTATGGAAAATCTAATTAACTAAAGGCATTATTATGGAAAATCTAATTAACTAAAGGCATGTTTGATGAATTTCAAAGAATGAGTTTGGTCAGCACAAAAATGGTCTAAAATGTTATTGCATGACATTAGTTGGTATTAACCCGAAATTATTAATCTAGCGGGATTTATAATGATAACCATATCCTAAAGTGGCACGGTTTAACGCTTTTTAAGAATATAAAAGTAACAGAAACAGAGTTAAATCTTAAATGCAAAACTCCTAAAGGTGCGTTCGTATAAATTAGAATAACCCAGGGTTGATGGAATCTGGAAAGAGCTCTTTACTTTCCAGTACTCAAAAGAGTCTTTTCCGCATTTGTGTTCTGTTGGAGTAAGAAAATGTGGATCGTCAATATTTTTTAGTACTGCTACACTTTTAGGACTAGTACATACTTACTGATGTTCTGTACCATAGTTACAGTTTTTCTACTTCCATCGACAGTTTGTTCAAATTGGTAGTCTTTCAACTCGGAAAACTAAGTTAGAGCCTTAGTAGTATAAATTACAATAACCCAGGAATTATTCGAAGTACTTGGAACATAAGAGATGTACTGACACTACCTGTGTATACAGTTTTTAATATAAGCATTGGTGCTTCGTTTTACTCAAATTACACTGTCATACTACCATACTGGTCTACTACAGGTTTGGAGTCAACAGCTGCTTGGTAACATGATGGCATAACTCTCTTTAGACACATCAAACTAAGAGTATTTAAATCTTGCACTATTGCATGCTGAAACGCCCTATTTCACCCAAAACGGGTACTAGTTTGTGTTTCACTCCGAAGTTTAAACACCCACGAACGGCCTTATTGGACTCCAAACGCTAGAGTCCATGAAATTATACCATAAAAGACAAGTATTTGTCTAAAAACTGCAAAGCAACAAAGTACTTAAGCTGTTTGAAGCTGAAAGCTTCCACAACAGAATCAACTAGCACCAGCTCCTTCAAAAGTATACAGGAGAATAAAACAGTTAATTTACAATACACGGTGTTGGTTGGAGTGAGTAAGAACTCAGAAGGCTAGTCTCATACAAAGAGCAGATTTACACAGCCATATTAATTAAAAAGAATGAAGCAGCTAAAACAGAAACAAAAAATTGTACAAGGACCTCATACTCGGCAGAATTTTTTGGATGGCAGAATCCAAATCACCAGACGTAGGGAAAGAAATCTTTCAGTAACCGATGCCTGTTTCATTTTGCACCATCCCTTAAAAGAAAAAGAAAAAAGAGGTTGAAGTGAAGTGGCAATCATGAGTTTTTGATACACCTAGACCGGCCAATGAGCCTGCACTGCTCTGGTAGCAGTGAACACATCACTTTCCCATTCACGGGTAATAGTTCGCCATCAATACCACACCCGTTGTGTGTGTGCTTCCCGGGTTTAATTTTCACCGACTTCACCTGCATTTGGCAAAAATTGAAGTTAATAAATCAGAACACCCAAGTACCTGCGATACATTTTCAACAAGATGCAGCCAGAAGAGGCCCAATTTGAAATTTGCAGATCCTAAACTTGAATCTAACTCACTTAGAAATTACACTTTCAGCCGCCAACTATAGTAACATTTGCACACTCCAATATTCCAAGCCAAAAGGGGGGGGGGGGGTAGTAGATTCTACCTGCTTATTACTGGTGGAAAGCAAGCATTGTTCTCTCTTAGTGTTGTGATTTTCATTTGTTTTTCTTTTTCATTTTACCCCTAATGGCGCATTAGGTAAGTGGATATGGAGATGTTTCTTTACCTTAATGTATTCGACGTACGGCAAGGAAAGGTGTTTGCCCATCTGTAAACGCAGGAAGAATCTCAGTAGCCTAAACCGCCCGCTTCCATGAACCAGTAGCAGATCCAATGAGCCATCATCATGCTCTGCCTTTGGGGCCACAACCTGAGAACTCACTTGCACAGTCCTACAAGAATGATTGCATACCACGATCGCAAGAAATTTTCCTTTAGCAACAACCCATTTCTCCTCAGGTTTACGGACCATTTCTGTTTCTCCACAGGCTTCAGAGTCTTCCAGGGGCCCTGGAAGTTCTATAGGATTTTCTACACTCCAGTTATTAGGCTCAGCATCCCATCTAGGCTCAGCATCCCAAATTGGGCCAGGATCTGACATAGTTGATGATATATCTTCTTTATCGTTTGGGACAGTTGGCAGGGCCCACCCTTTATCCGTCCTTGACTTGGACCGAGTCCTTGGATAGTTTGGAGTAACTGAATGTGGTATTTGAGGATGGATAACTTCCGGTTCAGCTGTCGGATTGCTTCTTCCAACTGATAGCCTTTTTGACTTGGGATCTATCGCTCGCACATAATCTGACGGTTCGGTGCTACTACAGGTCGTATCCAAATCTGCTCCAGCTACATGACTTGGTGACATGATTGAATCGATACTGGATAGGCTAGAGGCCCGAGGAAGGCCTTCCTTGCTTGATCTGCGCATAATATCTGTGTAGAGCTCTGACATGTCTATAATTTCATGATCAGCTGAAATATTTCCATCTCCAGCTTCTCTTTGTACGGAAAGATATTCCACTTCATAACTATACTTCGGCAAGCACAAAAACTTCAGAAAACCAGCGACGAAATACCGTAGCGGGCCAAACCTTTTCTGATACTTTCCAGAAAGCTCTAGAACTGCAGCAAATAGAGAACAAAGTCAAATAATGAATTTAACAAAAAGAAAAAGATCGTGAATATGATAGATTACAAATGCAACTTCATGTAGGTAAGTTGAATAGAAAATGGCAACTCAAAGTTCCAAACAAGGTACGTATGTAAATGGCTGTGTTGACTGGTTAGAAACAAACATCAATTCAACTTTCAATTTTAGGAAGAGAAACAACTAACACCCCAATCATCTACGACTAACATCAAATCGAACTGCAACAAATAATAACTTACCATCACTGATAAATCCAAAGTAAGTGGCTGACATCCCAAAGTGAATAGCTCCAGAGTGGATCCACTCCACAGCAAAAACATCAGTTGGGGTAAGACCCCCCTGCAAATAACCAGAGAAGATTTTAGACAATGGATCAACTCAAAGCAAATACTTCACATGCATGCATCAGTTGTTCTTCTGCAAAAAATCACATGACCCTGTAAATATCATATTCTTGAAATTCGCCTTCACCAGTAGTTCCTTAAGTAACATACAGGTATTACTTCAGAGCTTGTTAGAATTGGCTGCATTACAGATTTGACAAAGCCACACGGAACTTCAAAAGTTGCAATTATGTGAAGCTGAAATAGTCAGTAGCTAGAGCTGTGACTGTGAGCAGCTTCTAAATAGTCGAGTTCCTATGCAGTATTTCAACAAGCTTTTTCCCCGCATATCAATTCACAAGACATAGCTACGCTGACTTAAACTTATAAATAATAGTTCACATATTGATATATTATTTATTCACAGCACCAAAAATAACTTCTTTATGTCCAACTTTAACTATGTTCAAGGTGTTTACTGTTTCATGTGAGGCAGATGAGATTGCCGTGGTATGATTGGACAAAAAAAATTATCTTATGAGATAAACAGCTCCTAACATTGAAGGATAGAGCAAGATTTGAATATATCCATATACATCTGTATCAGCATCAACAAGTACTCCGTCTACCCTGCCTAAAAGATACCATAAGAGTCCGTGTGCCGAACTTTAATGAGGAATTACTCCTAAACTATAATGATTTGTTTTTTTTTTAAATTGTGTTAAGAAAGATCACAAAATGTACTTTCATAATATAATTCTGTAAATAAGTTTAGTTTATGATTAATTTGTGGTCAAAGTTCAACACAAACTCATATGGTACCTTTTATGTGGGACAAAGGGAGTAGTCAAGAAGTACTGCATAACAGTACATGAGTATTGGAGAATAAAATTTAATTCGAATGTATAGAACAATTCAAAATCAAAATTTCTAGACTAGATAAGTGCACCAGATGACAAAGTCAGAACATTGGTCGCTTCAAGACAATCGAGAACAAGAAAATAGACAAAACGATAACCAGGTGCAGACCCATGAATTACCTTTACTATAGCTATTGCAGCAGATACTGGATCTCTAACTCCAAGAACAGTCCACACCAAAGAGTTATCAGAACCAGCAGGTATGATACCAATTGGGACTGAAATTGCTTCTTTTTGGTTGTTTCTACTGAGTAGGCCGTTCAAAACCTGAATTTCGTGGAAGTGCAGGTAGAAGATTAAACCAGCAACCAAGTAAGCAGTCTTTTCATCAAGAAAGATAGTAAGAGGGGTTCTAGTCATTCAAAGAAATTCAGCAAAAGCTATTAGGTTAATTGCAGACCGGTTTATTACTTTTCACTTTTGGGACTAATTTATTAATGGAAGGATGAGTATATAGTTAGCACAGAGGAACATTTCAGAGACTAGAAAAATTGCAAACGGCAATTAACAGCTCCCATCATAAACCGTGTGATTTCTATGGATACAACGACAGATGTGCAGCATTTGTAGGGCACTGAGCTAGTGCATTTTTGGAAACACAACAAAAAACGGAAACTATAGCAGAGTTAACCAGGCTGAATGATAAAGTGACAATCTCCATGTGCCAAGTAATTCATGAACACTTGAACGGGCAATACAGCTTAGGCTGTTATAGTATTATATAAACCCCCCCTAAATTTCACAAGTTGACTTGATTCAAAACATCTGCACGCTTGGATTTGAAAATTACAAATGCTTGCCAATTAAAAATAAGTTTGCATCTCCTACTAGGATAATAAGAGTTACTTGTAAAACACCTAAAGGAACTACTCCGTTCTTTTAAATTATTATGCTTGCTTTTGAAACGGGTTTTATAGGAGATTTACATAATGTGTGCTGTTTTTGGTGTTAAGACCCACCAATAAATGTGTGAGTTAAAGATGCCAAAAAGGACACGTAAAGAATAAAAAAAGAATGGACTGAATATATATATATATTAAAAACATTAAGACAATTTAGATGTTTAATAATCTGATTTTAAAATCAAAAAGTAGTTTAACTTTAACCAAACATGTAAACATGCTTGCTCCAGTGTCATGAATTACAACTTTTAAATCGATAATGATAGGAATCTGCACCAAGTATTCCACCTCATCTACTTAAATTCAAATTCATAATCACGAATAAGAATAATTAATGCAAACCTCATTTATGATCCCATCACCTCCAACACATATAATACCTGGAAGACAGCAACAAGGAAATCAATTGTAATCAAAATGGTAGATATAACTGGGTTAACTAATTAACAAGTTAAAAAATAAAAAGTGTACCATCAGGACATGTACTGAAGTCGACACTGGCTGCGAGTTTCCTGGCATGACCAGCAGATGTTGTTCTGACAACCTCCAACTGAAATCCTGCAAGCTGTTCAGCAAACAAGAAATATTAGTCAATAGAAAGCATCACAGCACAGATAAGGTACACCGTAAATGGATTCTTGCAAATATGATATGCATAGCACAAAACCTTTGAGAACTGTGGAAATTAATTCAGAGGGATTAGTCAGAAAAGATTACAAGAATGTAAAGAGATTCTATTAGTTACTACTCCAACATTATTTAGAACTCATGTCAGTTTCCTAATTGATTCAAAATTTGTGGTACAGCTAGCTATTCATGATTGGAGATAGAAAACCTATTATCATTGAGGTTATTCGTTGACACTTCCCTTTGGTTCCTTATTCATCCAACTTACTATTAGTTTTCCCATAAATCTTCACACTTATCCTAAAAAATTATGCCCAATTATTTGATTTCCCAGGCACGAACTCTCTTTTATTCTAGCACATTTATTTCTGCATCTCACAGATTTACTATTTATCGGTCCTTAAACTCTCAAAATACGTAAACTTAGATTCAGTCTATAAACAGACAAGTAAAAAAAACAAAACAATTAAATTAGGAACATTAAAGGAATCAAGTCACTTTTCATACATCACTCATTTGTGTACCACAAGTGTGTGCAAATAACATAAGGATTATACTTTCTGTAGCCAACCATTACTGATTCATGCTTCTCAGGCTTGTGTGTCCTTCAGACAACTTCTACTAAAGCGTGTGGTCTGATGGCGCACGCGGATGAAGGAAAAGGAAGCCATTTATACTATAACTGATCTTGACATTATCAATAAAATAATTAATATTTGCCCCCGTACTATATTCTTCCTCTACATGTACTTGGAAAAGGATAGTCTCCCAGTTAGCCTTATCGAAACTAGCAGTATGCACTTCTTGTGGAAGTAAAAGAATAAAATCCACTTTTAATAGCTCCCTTGGCTTGTTTATATGTGTTTTTAAATAGCACGTAAAGTTGCTAATCATATAACATCCCTATTATTTGCTTTGCTCTACGTAATGAGTCAATACACTGATGTTTGGTGAGTTGTAAGAGAAACTTAACAAATTCCGTTTGCTCATACAAACATCTGTAAAAAATGGAGGGTTTTTTTTTTTTTTTTTTTTGTGGGGGGGGAACAAAATAATGGTCTCAAATTTCCCGCATTCAGATTTCAAAATACATGTGCAGGGAAAATAATGGAAGATTCTTCTTTTATGAACATGAAAGGGATATCATCACCTGGTAGTACATATGATAAAATGTCAAAGAAGAACACCAATCTGGGACATGCTGCTGGTTTTTTCTAGTATCTATTAATGTATCTAAGCTATGAAACACTAATACAGCTGGACATACAAAGCAATAATTTGAACTTTAAAAACCTTGCCTGAGAATTGGGCAAAGATAATTATTTAGTAAAATCTATGGGATTACCTCAGTGAACTTACTTTGAATATAGGTTCAACTATGTCGCCGAACACTTTGCTTGAACGACCATGTCCAGATCGAGGGTTTAAAATGACCAACATTTTGGGCGGAGTTTTACATCTTATGTACAATTCAGGAGCAAACTCATTGAAAGTTAGACCTGCACTCTGCTTCTTAGAAGCCATTGGATGAGGCAAACAATTTATGTAGCATTGTTGATCAGCAAAAGCATTGACCCACTGAATTGCGTCTTCAGGGGTAGAAGCAAAAAAGCGAAAGTCTTTCTGGTTTCTTCCACTTTTTTTGAAGCGGAAACAAGAACCTTTACTTAGTGGATAGGCATGCACGGTAAGGTATCTCAAACCAACACAGTATGATAGCTGCAAAATTCAATATATATGTAAGCAAACAAGGGAAAGACAAAGTGCAGCATATCTAGACAGTCAAATAGAAATAGATTTACCGAAATAACATCATCCAGATGTAACATCTCAGAACCCCAAATAAGTGCCTTGCTTGTCAGTTTAGCGTCAACTGGATCTACATTTGTATTTTGTGAAGCTTGTTCCTCAGATATCTTACTATACTTTCGTTTATCTACAGAAAGTTTCCCTGAGAACACGTCATACCCCAGCAGGTCAGATTTCTCATCTCCAATATCGATACCATGCTCCTCTCTTCTAGTTTTCTTTGGATCATCACAATTGACACCAGTGTCACCTCGTGTTGATGCCTTTCCTCTACTACCACGTTTTTCTGGGAAGATGACTGGGGATGTTTGTTGTCCAGTTGTTGTTGGGGAACAAAGTCCAAGACGACGAAGAGACTGTTGAGTTGTTAATCTTAAAGAACTATTCTTCGCCAGACTCACACTCTTCTGCATATTGACTTGTAAGCATAGGATGCAGATGCAGAAAGAGAATGATTTCTAGTCATGCATGGTTCCAGAAAGAAGCGTTCTAGTAGTCCAGGGTCCAAATAGACTTCCACCGCTAAGCCTGCATTATTTACCATAAAAGCTGTAATAAGCATTAGTACAATATAACACACACACACCAAAAAAAAAAAAAAGAGTAGGCCAACACAAATTCGATTTCGAATGCACTGCACATTTCTTGAGGAGTGAACTGGGTAGTAGAATACTCTTCTACAACTACGTCCCATAGTAAACTAACTTTGAGCAACCTCAAATCAAAGCAAAATCAAAAAATTCAAGTGGTAAGGGTAACATAACTACAATTCTGAGATAAATTCTTCATAATGTGATAACCAGATAATTCTAACTCAATCCTTGGTAAAACTCACTTAAAACCTACAAAGTTGATGCCTTCAAATTGCTAGTTTTTTCATGCTCATTTTTCCAAAGACAAGACGACCATCCATCCCTAAGTTTTTTCCTTGGCCATAGGTGACAGTAAAATCTCAATTGACACACCAGATTAGTTAATTATACATATAGTATAAATTATATAATTCATATAAACAGACAAAATTGGACAAATAAAGGAATATTCCAAATTCAACCATTTCATCCACGAATTATCCGATCATCCACTCCGCCTTAAAAAACACCAGATACATAAACAAAAGCACAGAAAAGCACAATAATGGCAGAAATGTATTAGGAAAAGAAGAAAAAAAAAGTAACAGCTGTTCTGTTCGTAGGGCGAAAATACTTGCCTGCCGAAATTGGATATAGAGGAAACAGCCGCCGGAAGAGGCGCGGAGAGCGGCCGTGACCGTGGTGGTTGGTGGCGGTAGTTGGAGGGGAGAAGCGGAGACAATTGAGCAAGCGGAAGAAGGGAAATGGAGAAAAATTGAGGTAGTGGTTTTGTATGTGTGGGTTCTTGTGTCTCTGTGTGTGTGGATTCTCAATTTCTATTTGTATTGTATTGTATTGTATTGTATTTGTATGTATGAGAGACTATGAGTCACTGACCCTTGTTTTGTTTTGATTTAGCTTAATTAACATTCCCTGGATAAACTTTTTTATTTTTCATTTGATATTTGGATAATCATAAAGTCAGATTGTGACATCTTATTCGCTTGCTAGCTCTATATTTTCTCCTCCTCTTTTTTTTTTCTTTTTCTTTTTTGTAATATATATATATATATTTATATTTCCCTTCTCTAATTTGGCTTATTGTTACTTGTTTTACTGGACACTTTAACGATTTTTTGTCTTACTTGTGTTAGTGATGTACATCACAAGATGTGATTTGGCATTCTCAAATTATACTTGCTTTAATAGAATCTAATAATAAACAAGGTTGTTGTATTTAATGGTAAGATATTTTATCACTTAAACAAGTCTTCGGGTTGTTCAAGTCTTGTGGGCGTAAAAAATATCGATGGGAAAGCCCTTTAAAAAAAGTATGATAGTGTTTTGTCGGATTAGTCGTACGAACGAGTACTCGTGGTAAACAAAAGAAGAGTGTAATCATATACTAATGCACTAATTATACATCAATTTATCTATTTATTTATTCGCAAAATATAATAGATGTATTTTACATGAAGTTTTTGTTAAAATTATGATTGATTTGTTGAAATATAAAAATATATAATAACATAATAGCCATATCATATGTTTTAACTTTTCAAAGTACGCGTCACTTGGTCGACTTCAGAGATGGTGAAGAAAATTAAAACAAATATAGTTGCTATTGGCTTAGAAATTGCAATGTAATCGTGTCATAGATAAATAATAAAAATAATATATTAAATTGACGTAGAGAGGCTCTCATGTGTTTACTAGATTTAGTTATATTTATAAGGAGTTTGTGACTCTGTAATTGTTGTAATCTTGTTATTTAACATTTCTTAAGCTCTTGAGAAAGAAAAAAAAAAAACTTATAAATTACCGACCAGACCATGACATAACAATTATTTCGAACAAACAGACTTCATAACCTCTCCAATATAGGGTGTATTTGAGGAGGTGCATGTTATTTGTCTAACCATTTTCATGTATATCAGATGACTGGATCCCAAATTCCAAATATGCACAGCAAATCCCAATATGCACAGCAAATTTTAACACCATTTCATTTTCACTGGGAAATTAGGTTTGATTAATTATGTATTATTTGTATTTTGCGTAAGTTTTATGGTAAAGTATATACCCCAATTTTATGCTATGTACCTTAACAAAAAATAAATCAATCATGTATAAGGTACATAGCATAAAATTGCCCCAACAACCAATGATTTTGGTACTACTTGTTTATTACGAAATGGCAGTTTGGAAGAGTCAAATTAGATTTAAAATATTGAAATAACACTTTAACTAATATAAGAAGATCAAGAAGAAGGTGAAGAAACAACCATCAAGAATTGATATGTTTCATTGTCACGCCACGATTTGCTTCTTGACCTAACTTTTAATTTGCTCCACCATTTTTTTTCTTCTTTCGAAAAGTTAGTGTGATAATGATTGCATCTTTTGTCAGATTCTTTACACCTTTCTTTAAAGGGGTAGATGCATAAGCTAGTAATACTTTCATTAATTTATAAATATTAGCGGCCAAAGTACATTTAGTAAAGCTTAAGTTAAAGTCTCTTTTTCCAATTAAAGAAGTGATAGTTGATAATTAAGTGAAATTATGTAGAAGTACACTATTGTTGTCTTGATTGATCAAAGCTTCAAATCATCTCACCGGATGTGTAATATTAGTTCTAACTTCTAGCTTCTATTAAAATACATGAAAAATAAAATAAAATTGGCAACATCCAAAACAAACTGAGGGAAACTAGCATGCACAAGAAAAACGGAAGCAGCCCACACCAAGTACTCAACCAGAGCCACACCCAAAATAAGAACAGCAACCAAGAACTTCCAAACAACATCAGGGGCACATGAGGTTCATATCGGGTGTGTGTTGGTGAAAGCCATGTGGTTGGTCTGTCTTTGTTTGGTTCCTACCCTCAAGTTCCTTTTGGTTTGGCTTTTTTGAGGATTTTATTTTCTTGAAGGCCTCTGCTTCAGTTCTGATGACTCGCTATGGTATACCCCTGGTTTGGAGGTTTTGCTTGGTAATTGACATTCTGTTCAGCTTAGTGGCTTCTTTATGGTTTACTACCTCTTTGGCCTGTTGGTTTGGTTATGCACGGCCTGGTGCTTTGGTTAGCTAGTATTCGCTTTTTGGGCTTCGGTGTTGCATCACCATTTTTGTTCTCCCTTTCGAGTGTTGCTTTTCTTTTCTTGTTGTAACCGAGCATTCTCTTTTTATTTTATTAATGAAAATCTTTGGCCGATTAGGGGTATTAGGCCTTCGGAAACCTACATGACTCACAACAGAAGATACACGATCGTATATAGTAGTCACGCTTCTACGTACTGTATCACCAAGAGCGTAAGTGATAAGTAATTTAAGATAAAATTATAGGTTACCTCCATCAAACACGCTCCTCGCAACACTCGTACACACTATATATTCGAAGAAACAAAGTGACAAATAATTTAAAGTATTGTCATGATGTAAATTAAAACTATCAATTTTCACCATATCCCTTCATCCTATGCCATGAGACAACAATTTCACCATATCCCTTCATCCTATGCCATGAGACAACAAGTGTCGAGCAAAGTAAAGCATGATCATAGATACCTAGCATGAGTTGTCTGAATACTTGCACCACCACCAAACAACTTCACCCCAACAACGATTCGGAGCCCGAGAGCCCGAAAAACAAAATCGAAAAGTAAAACTTGGGCTATTTAAGACCAAATTGCTATGCTTTGGCCTCTCAACTTTTCCAAGATATTTAAAAATGAATCTCAATAGTTTGATTATTGACACTTAGAGGAAATTTAAGATCCCCACCTTATACTAGTCTACTAGTAATAACGAGTGACAAATTTAATTACATCAACAATCAAAGCCGGCATTATTCGCAAGTGAGCAAACTATGTGCTAGCAGAAGACATAATGCCTTCTATTTTTCTGGTTGAAAAGTAAAATTAGTAGAGGAAAAAGTGTTGAATTCATTAAAAAATAGTTACTCTTATAGAAGCTCGTAAGAAAGTCAGAGGTTCCTTCGTCCCTGGTCCCTAAGCCTGCAGGGTTTCTTCCACATTGGCGGCCCAAAACATACTGCCCAATTATATGGTGCCGCTGCTTTGCGTGCTCCACAATATTGCTTAATTCTTCTGTTCCCTTGAAGATCAGCACATCAATGATCTGTAAATTCATCAAGTTAATTAATTTGCCTTTGTTAATTATATTTCATGTGATATTAATGTTCAACTACTCCTCTGCTAGGCTGGAACGAAAGATTTAAATTTAGAAGCGATGAAGTTACATGAGTATATGTTTAACTATTTAATTGTCTGCAAGCTGCATGCAAACATCCCGAAGGTTGGAATGGACTTAAATCCAAGGTAAACTTTTAAAGAACAGAAAATTTAGTATGCAGTTTTAATTCTCCTTGGAGTTATAAGTTATAAGACAGTCCAATGAAATGAAGCTTGAGCAGAAAAGAAAGGTGAAATATATTTCTTGTTCTAACCACCTACAGGGCCCGGTTTAGGCCATCGTCCTATTCCAACTGTTTACAAAATTGATTGTTAGGCACTTGGCTTAGGCTTTATTTTGGCTTTCCATTTAGTAGTCGAGTTAATTTCACTTATTATAGCCCTTAGTCCCACTCAACATTTCCATGATAAAAGTTGCAGTCCTACCTCCAATTTATCCTACTACTCTACGTACTAACATACTTATTTATTGTTTAATAGTTATATGAAGCGTAAAAATGGTAATAGAGTGACAAGAGGAGGAACCTTTGGATTGGTGATATGAGCGTTCTTACGGATCTCAGACGCAACGAGGGAGCGGAGTTGTGCCAGAGAAACAACGTCATCTAGGTTGTAAATCTCCATATTAATGGTGGGAATACATCTGCAAGCCGTTTTAAAAAACTCGAACACGCGAGCACGTGCCTCTGCTAGGGTACGTACTAGCCGCACGTACTTCACTGCGGATGCCACTGATATCGAACCGTATCGATCAGTCCTCACTAGTAATAAGGCAGTAGCGAACCGTGATTCCGTGAGGCGTGAGTGAGTGACTTGGTAGGAATGGAGGAGTTATGGATGATGTGACGTGATGATCATTTACAGTCACGTAAATATAAGATTGGTAAATTTATTGAACTCATCTGGACCAAGGAACACTAGAAATCTCGAGAAATGCGCCCTTTACGTGGCCAATTTTGATGCTCATGTAAGTCAATTTTATATTAAGATGCTAATTCCACTTAAACACAGTAAGAATCTCCATTTAATTTTCTTTGTTGAGGATGAACAGCTGAAACGTCAATCTATCTTCCTATTAATTCTTAATAGTAGCACCGTAGGCACGCGGACCTGAGCCAGCGGGGGCGTACCCTAAACATTTTGAAAAAAAAGATATAATTAAGTAATATTTATGATCTTTTAATTTATTTTTGGGTAACATTTACGATTTTTTGAAGTTTTGACTCTCCCGAATTTTCAAAAAAACATATTTAGTATATACTCTATGTAATTTCGCCCCCTCTAAATTCAATTATTGGGTCCTCCCCTAACTATAGAAGGACATATGTCTCTAAGTATTTATTATTAGTAATAATTATAAATTGGTTATATCATTTTTTACATATCGGATGTTACTAATTTTAGTATTAATAATTTTAACCATATTTCTAAACCTTCTCCAACTAACCACGTACATTATTTCACATGTCTCAATATCTCATAATCAGTCAAATTCAGATTAAAATGTATCAAACATCACTTTCACACACACAGTGTCATTTTCTGCAAAATTTCTCACTTAAGCAAGCCTGGCCGGCCGAAAGCACCAGTGGTTGCAACCCCTCACCGGTCGCTACTAACTAATAAGAATGAAGTATTTGGAAGTGGATTGAGAAAGGATTCACAAGAGAAGATAGCCAGTGATGATGTCAAAATATGTCCATTTCACGAAGTACGAATTTGAACGTTTCAAGTGGCACCTGGCAAAGGGTCGACCAAGTGCATGCTAGAGTCCGACACCCAGTACTATGGCAGACCCAAAAGAATATTAGTGCAAGGTCTCAAAAAAATCTAGTGAGTTGACTAAGGCCCGTAAAGGTCGACCTCAGGACCAAGTAACAAAGTCCGACACTAGTTACTATAGCCCGACCAATAAAGGTCCACTAAGGATAACTGAACAAGTCCAAGGAGCATTTAAGCCCAACCAAAGCAATGCTAAGGCCGGACCAACTCCTCAAGTCATTCAATGCTAAGGCCGGACCAAATCATTTGGATGGACTTTGAGAACCACCATTGCTTTCTTGTATGTTTTCTCCTCAGGTCATTTCAATGATAACTCTGACCTGAGCTTGATCCTAAGGCAGACCCTTAAGAAACGAGCCCAAAATTCAACATGAACAAATTGTAACAAGTTTGAGCTTGAACTAAATTTATAAATAAAATGTATGTTAGAATTAAAAATATAAACAACTGACTCTTAGTCTTAGCGAGTCAATCCTTAAGATGTTAGGTGAGCGACCTCCTAACAAAGCTCAAACTAGAATCTATTACTTTATCGAGCAAGCCGAATAGTGTATTGTTAAGGCTTGACTGGTATGAAAAGACTGGATTAAACTATGTTATAACACTTTTCACTTTATGTTTACCTGTAAAGCATGCATCTGTGAAATATTGTTTTCAGATAAGAATTTCATCTATATTATATCTTCATGTTCATCAGGACCTTATAATTTTCATGTCAACTTGAAGAGATGCATGCTCCATTCCAGATTCTTGTGTTCATCAAAACTTTTAACTAGAAAAGATTGATTTGCAACATCAAGTTGATGAGCAAATGCATTATAGTGAGCTTGTGGATCCACATATTCCAACACTTCCACCAATTTTCCCTTCTCTTCATTCACAATTAATAATTATCTGTCCGTCTTCAAATTCCACTCCTGTTGCTAACACTTGAAGATTTCTCATCTCAAATGTTGTGTTTAGGACTGAACTATTTCCTCCTAAGATTATTGCACCGAGAATCTCCCCGAGAAATATGTCTTGCGCACATGACAGGCAAACCTAAATTAGATAAGCACAAGCATAAACAACTAAGTGTATTTAGAAACCGTAAAACTCGTAAAAGTAATTCATAATATAATAGGAGTACTATAAGTTACAAAATTACTAAGCTAATTACACGTGGTACATCGTACCTCCAAATGGAACAGTGATGCATTGAGTTTGAGAAGATAAAAAGAGAGCAAATAAGTCATCCGTATCAACATCTAACATCTGTATCCAATAGAATTATGTGCGAGTGCTGACCTTGAGCCTCTGTAAACAAGAAGCCCCTCCCAATCCATACGATCGATAATAAAAACTACCACGACTATACATATGCTGCAGCTAATGCAACTCTTCATCATCAACTCAGGTATGTATATCAGTATATGAATATGAACATCTGCTAATACTACTACTAGTGAGTAGTGATTAGTGAATGATTAATCATGGAGATAAAATGTACTTAATTAATTTAATTAATTAATTTCAGTACAATTTATTTATAATCAACTCCAGCGAATACTGACGCCTCTCGATAAACAAAGACCTTTACCACCGACGGGACTGCTAATTGCTTCAGTTTTCTTTTTCTTTTTTCTTTTTTCCCCTTGGAATCGATCGGCTGCTACTTGCTTCAGTAGTCACTCCTCCCTAATTTAACTCAACTATTGCATCGTCCTTGCATTTAATAATTAAGTGATTATTACATTTTTATCCTCTATTATTCGTTATTACATTTGGATCTCGATTATTTTAAATTCTTCCTTTATTTTTTTAATAAATTCCTTAATGGTAAAAAATACACAACTTAGGAAGTAATATTAAATAATTAATTTGTATGATTATTTAATTGTAAGTGGGTGATAAAGTAGAAGATAAATTGATAAGTGATGATAAGGAAGGAGATAAAAATAATAAAAATTTAGTCAGCTGGTTGAAATTTTTTCCATATTTGGGTTAGGAACTTTGTAAAATAACGCCCAAAATGAAAACCAAAAAACTTATCAATGAAATGGAGTAAGTATTACATTTACATTTCCTATTAGATATAAATAATTACATCCAAATCTACGAATTTAACTTTTTGAGAAATAAAATATGTAAAGTAACATTTCCCCCCTAATCAAATATTTAATTTTGACCTTGACCATACACGTTCAATTTTAATTTATTATACATTCACCTCAAATGTTTCAAGTTTAACAAAACTTAAAACTAAATAATTCAACATCACACACATAACTTTTCTAAATTTTAAAATGGTCTCAAATTTTATTGCAAAATAAACTCAATAAACTTTATATTTTCAAAATAAAATTAAAATCTTAAAAACAAAAACAAGAACGAAGCTCCGATCAGAGCTCATTACTAATCGAAGCTCTACGGCTCTAGATAGGAGTTGCAGACTTCCGATTCGGAGATGCAAAAGGTCCGATTTGGAGCCTACCGGATCTCCGCTAATTTTGGTACCGGAGATATGTAAAAAGAGTTTTAAAAATGAAAAAATGGAAGAAAAATAAAAAAGAAAAGGAAATTTCCAATTTCTAAGGCCATATTTGGTTGCACACTAATGATTATTATCGATGTTGTTGGTCAACAAAAATTGGTAATTTTGGGCTTTGACATACTACTAAATAATATATCTTTTACATACAAAATGTCTATCTAGTAACGTTGGTATATGTAATAAACCCTAATAATTAATACCATATTTAGATGTTTTTTTTTTATGTATTTTCGATTTTACCTACAAATTAGTGTTCGATTATAGTATTAAAATAGTTAACGAAACTATATCATAAAAATTAAGGGTCTATATTTTAATTATATAATTTAGTTAAATATTTATTATTATTATTATTATTATTATTATTATTATTATTATTATTATTATTATTATAGTTATGATTTAAAAGCAATTTATAGTAAAAATCTATTTATTTTTGTTTAACAACTTTCGATTTATAAGCTTCTCTATACTTAAAAATTTTCTATTGAACATGTTGTCGTGGTTTTTTCCTAAAGAATACAGTCTTTAGGGGGCTTATGGTAATTTCACCACCGATGAATTACGGTCTTCTCTAGAAACTTTAGATTCCTAAGAGCACTCCTTATGGGTTTTTTTTAGCTTAAATTCCCAATTAAGTCAAAAAATACCTCAAATGGATACTTTTTTGAGTCTACTAAATAGTAGCACAGGAAAAAATGATACTAATTAATATAATAGCCCCTATTTAAGCCCTATAAATTAATTTTTTATTATTATTTGTTTGTTTGTTTGTTTGTTTTTTTTTTTTTTTTTGGTACATCAGATATAAAGTAACTAGACTAGATCAAAAGCCAGAAAAGGCAGCATCTCGTCCGGAGGGTGATCCAAGAATCGTCCTTCGTCATCACAGTTGTAGCTCATCTTTGCTAGTGCATCGGCACTACCGTTCCCTAGGCGCTTTATAAGGCGCAATCTCGTCTCCCAAGGCATGCTTAAGAGTTTCCTGCAGTCAAGTACGACCTGTAGCAGATTTTGTGGGATGTCTAACGTCCCCTCAATGTATCCCAAGATCGAACTGGAGTCGACCTCAATTTCCAGCTTTTGGACCCGTCTTTCCCAAGCTAAAGACAGACCGTGAAGTAGCGCCTGTAGCTCACATTCATCCACCGTTGGGGATGTAAGCCTTTTGCAGAAACCCCACATCCAACTCCCCCTGTCATCTCTTAGCAACCCACCAGCTCCACCCTAGTTCTGGGCTGTCACAATACTCCCATCCGTGTTGAGCTTTGCTCAGCCTGGAGCGGGTAGCTTCCACCGGTCGATGAGTTGTAGCCTGGATTGTGCGGAGAAGCTAGCACTCAAATCCATGCTTTCTTGGCGTATTAGGAACAAGGTTTGTTGTAGGGGTTGAGCATTCGTGTTGAAAACTCTGAAGTTTCTTGCCTTCCATATGTTCCATACAACAACAACAAAAATCAGGAACCATGGGGTATTTGTAAGCCAAACGCACTCTGACGTGTGGGAGTTCAGATTGGTGCGCAACCAATCTTTGTCTGGTATTCTGTCGAACAGAGCCAAATTATCCGGAGTTAAGATCGTGCTCCAAACCTTACGAGCTTGGGGGCAGTGGCGAAGTAGGTGAATAACGGTTTCATCATTACTTTTGCAACATGGGCAGTCCACGTGATTGATCATTTTCCTGCTGCGGCGAGTGTGGTTGGTAGCTAAACGTTCTTGTGCAGCTAACCAGAGGAAATGCTTTATCTTTTGGTTGCAATTAAGACTCCAGAGCCATTTCCACAGGCAGGTTGCTGACATTCTCAGAGTAGTGCTTATGAATAGTAATGAATAGTACGATACGTCGATCGGCAAGAGAAAGTACCATTATTTGTTTGTTTAATGAAGTATTTTTGTTACACATGTGACCCCATAAAATTTGTAATTTAACTCCAAATCATTGTAATATTCAATTTAAAAAGGTTTCTTTTCCACCTTTTATATTTTTATTTTTATGTTTAAAGCCCTATTTATTTAAGCCCAAACCATAAACCATCTAATTTATTTACGGGATTCCGACTTTAGAGAGAGCAAAATTAAGTAGCAAAACCTCAGAGCTGAGTTCAGTAGCTTATTTTCTAGTACCCTCCAAAACCCCCCAACAATGGCAGCTGTGGAATGGCACCAGAGGCCGCCAAACCCTAAGAATCCGATCGTCTTCTTCGATATCAACATCGGTAACATTCCTGCTGGCCGTATTAAGATGGAGCTCTTCGCCGATATTGCTCCCAAAACCGCCGAAAATTTCCGGTAATTTACTCCTTTCATCTACAATTTAAATTAAGCTGTTGATGGTTCAAGGTTTCTCGTATTCCTGTTTTAAACCTATGAGGGTTAATTGATTATTTTTTTAACTGTTTCAGTCAGTTCTGCACAGGCGAATACAGGTACGTAACTCTCGAATTTCTCTTTCTCCACTTTGAATTTGGATGCAGTTTTCGTGTGGAATTAGCCAACTCAACTTCGCCGAATTGGTTAGAATGTTTTGTAAAGTCGGACATGAACACCGTATTTCCTAGGCTTGTATCGGCCTAAGGAGGTTTTGTAAATCTTGTAATATAAGTTTATTTCGAAAAAAAAAACTTCGTGATTTTCAATACTGAGTGGTTAAGTTGGTATTAATGTTTCCGTGAATAATTAGTAGCAAGCTTGCATCAATGCATCCTCTCTTATTCATTAATATATGTTTGCATTTATAGTTGAAGTTTTTCTTCTCCTCATATTCATAAATGGTACATTATAGTGATGCCAAATGAGGACCCTGTATGTCTGAGTCTTTAACATTCACATCTATATTCGATGTGGAGTGGGGGGGGGGGGGTATTACAAACCTTCAGCTCAGTTATCATAATTTACAAGGTCTAAACTATAAATCATGCTATCTTATTAAGTTAAGAGTTCTGAATACAACTGCTAGTTTAAATGGTGCCACAGAATTATTGAAGGTACTTGAAGTATGAATTCTATTCAATACTGTGTTTGAAATTTGTTTTGAATAGGATTTGCATTTTGGATGAAATCGATGTTTGAGTTTAGGTTTGTTGTTTAATGTATCATACACTGGTGGAAATTTCATTGGTCCTCCTCAGAGTGACTGCTTTTACGCTTTGATGCTGGTTGACTTTTCTGAAATTGTCATACAGTTGAGGTTATCATTGTCAATTACTGGTTGAATTTTTTTTATCTCTATATCTTTTTCTCATGTTGGTTACTACAAGCAGGAAAGCTGGTTTACCTGTTGGTTACAAGGGTTGCGAGTTCCACCGAGTGATCAAGGACTTCATGATTCAAGCTGGTGACTTTCTGAAGGTACTCTCAGCTTCCTTCACCTATCACCTTGAATTTGTTGAACCAAAGTTACTGCCTTACAGATTGTTTGAAAAGTAATCTTTTAAGTTTGTCCATGGACTTTTTCTGTTAAACATGTGTATATGGAGCATCCCGCTCTCAGCTACTTTATGAAGATTCTGACTGTCATGAAATAAGTTCTGCAGTCCTCTAGTCACATGCAAGTTAACTGAGTTTAATACTTACATAACAGCTGATATATTACATATACTCCCATTATTTTAACAGTTCTACCTGATTTAAAATGTTTATTATTGTATTCCCTGTTTACTGCATTTAGTCATGGTGGACAAGTTATGAAATACTACTTGATTGGCAGGGTGATGGTAGTGGATGTGTATCTATCTATGGGAGCAAGTTTGATGATGAAAATTTTATTGCAAAGCACACCGGACCAGGTCTACTATCTATGGTATGAGGTTTTAGTTATAGACTGTGTTTTATCTTTTCATTTCAAAGATAGCTAGCACATTTAATTTTGGTATTGAGTGCATTTTTTTCTTCTGATACATGCAGGCAAACAGTGGACCAAATTCTAATGGATGTCAGGTAACAAATGGGAGGATACAGAAATATAACCTAGAAATATAACCTGTGTAGTACACCATGACACTATAGATTTATCATCATTTTTTGTGCATTAATATATAACTAGATGTTCAAGATTTTCGCCACTATTGAGGTATTCTATTGTATTCCTTGAATCATTCTTATTATGTATGTTTCTGCAGTTCTTCATGACCTGTGCCAAGTGTGACTGGCTTGACAATAAGCACGTAGTTTTTGGGGTATGTCTTCAACTTTCATCATGAAATCTGCCAATTGATTAAATCATTGAATTTTCAGTATATAATCTTGATTTAATTTTTAGGCCACACATCTGCTTGCTCATTTTCCTGTCTCTTGAAAATCCTTATCTAAGCTCTCCTAACTATCAATTTCTTCTGCACTGCATTTATTGCACCATACCTGCTGTGAGAAATTCTACAAAATGCATTTCCATTTCCTGCTCAAACATAATATAATATGCTTGAATCATTGTGATTATCGTTGCTGAAGAAATCGACTCTGATGCAGCGTGTACTTGGAGATGGACTTTTGATTCTGAGGAAGATTGAGAATGTTGCCACAGGACCCAAAAACAAGCCTAAGCTTGCATGCGTTATTGCTCAATGTGGAGAAATGTGACCGTGCTTGCATGAGAACACTCTGTTTTTGTTGTATAAATGAATTGATGTGGAAATCCTTCATCCCTATGATACTGTTGTGTGTATTATTTTTCTTGAGCACATTGAACATCAGCTCGATCGAGTACATTAGGTTTTACAATGGTATCTAGCATAACTACCTAAACATCCATTGCTGTCGACAGAAAAAAACAATGAAGCTGGTGTCAGAAGTAGTCATCCAGAACAGTACCATAAACTTATTTTCTTTTGAAAAAGAAAAACTGAAGTGTGTGTCTTAATCTATTTTCACCTACCATATGTTCTCTTAAGGTTTACACATGTGATAGATTTGACATTAAAGAGTCAGTAGTCAGTACCTCAGCTAACGACATACTCCAGTGATAGTATACTTGCAAATACTACCATTCAAAACAGTATCTGATTCAGTCATTACTGCAGCTAACGACATACTCCAGTGATAGTATACTCTTTCAAATACCACCATTCAAAACAGTAACTGATTCAGCCCATTAACATAATACATAAACAGAGTAATTGTTTAAAACCAAAATGAAAGGTTGTCTAATTGCACTTTCTGAACTGAAGTCACACATTCTCATGGGCCCTCATGGCTTTGAATAACTGAAACAATAGACAGATCTGAATAAATCAATATGAGGTCATGTGAGTTGTATGACATTATCCAAAGCGGCCAAAATATACACATTACATCATAGTGTGACCAATAATAACAGAGACTACGGGTCACTAAGTTACAGATTTGGGAATTTTGTACTGTTTCTTGAGGAACTGAGAAGCTTCTGAATCATTTCTGTGACATAAAATTCGTATAAGTGTTTTTGGATCAGCACCCAGTCTAGTCTGGCCACCGTGTAACTCTATACCAGATTTCAAGTCGTCAATCAACTCCCGAGTCTGCAATCCATCACCAGAGAAATCATATGAATTACTCATATGAAGTTATGATTACCATATGAAATGTGCTTTCAAAAGCGCATATACTATAGAGAAAAAAGATAATAAAAAATAAAAAGAAGGAATACTATTAAAAGTTGTATTGCATTCTTCAGTTATTTCGCCAATATAAGATGGAGAGCGAAACTTTCAGTGCTGCAAAACTAAGTACCAGACTACCAGTTATGTTTTACTTGAGCGGGGATTATTGGCACATTATGGATTTGGTCGATGAAGTGATATTCTGTGTTGAAGGTGAAATGAACTGATTTTTGATAGGTCATATGAAAAAATAAACTGAGATTTTTATTTACATCTCGATTAGATGGGATTCCAAGTCAAGGTTTTGACTTTGGACATTTTATCTAATCCAGTGCTTTAATTTAGTTCAAGCATGGTTGCTTTATACTGTATGAAGTTTCCATTTTAGATTTAGATTCATCACTTTATTCTAAGATTGCATTATAGGAATCGACAAATGCTAGATAATAAACATAGGTTTATGCCTAGAGTTTATAACCATTAACTTAATTTGAAACTTGCACAGGGCCTCGAAATATATGAGACGGCCCTGGGCAAGTGTTATTGATTATCAAGTATCAAGTCCCCATGAATGGCATATTTGCCTGACATTATGTAAAGATATAAAAGTGTAGCAAAGATACCATATCCATTGTATGTATGTATGCTCCGTTTGATATCAACTAAAGGTTTGATCTCGTAACAAATTTATTTACCAGAAAGACTCTTATTATTGTAAGTACTCACCTCATAACCATGCAACTTTATCACCTGCCTCACGCGCGCCACTTGGTTTTCCACAACTCCGCGAGGGAGTCCGTCTCCTCCAGAGATGAAAAACTCCTAACAAGGAAACAAGAAATAATGCACATTACTTACAAATTACAAGTACAATATTGTAATTGGGTGAATTGACCATCTCACTAACTGATGGATAAAGACTAAAGAAATGTACCGATAAACAGAAAAAAAAATATATGTACAGCTTTTTAGTACACTAATACAGTGGAAGAAATCTTGCCTGACATCTTGTCAGTTAATTAATGGTTGGTATACAGCTAGAAGATTGTTACAACTAGATCTGAAAGTTCTTATGAGACCAAACAAATAATAAGGTTGTTCTAGACGACGCAAGAAGCCCTTTTAAGTTTTACTTGTAAATATGATACCTTTAAAACCTCCAGGTCTTCTTCTAGTAGCTTTGCATCAGCTGTAGTGAATACGCGTGATGCACCTCCATCAAGTATAACGCGGAGTAAGCCATCCTGATTCATAGAAGATTGAACATGTTTATTAAAATAGTACAATTAATAATATGGAACGGAAACAAATAAAGCAGGGTAGAGGCAAACCAGTGATGCTTGCAGCAATCCTGTTACAACACGATCCCGAAGTGGTTCTACTATGATATCACATAACTGGTTGAGTACCTATAGGCATTATCATCAAATTTTAGTTAGTGTTCATTCAATTACTTTTTAATTATTTATTTATTTATTATTATTATTATATTTATTTTGCGGGGGAGGGGTTGGGTTTGGCAGAAAGTAATGCAGAGTATCATTCTTTTCGTGAATGTACATATGAAGCTCCTTTATCTATCTAAGTAGAAAACCCTAAGAGCGCAAAGATTGTGCATGGTGGCTGTCATACCGTATCGAGAGGTTCAATCAGAGTTTCCAATCTAGACTGCGTGGCATTAGGCCTATAAAGACCATCAATGAATGGCTCTCTCAGATCCCAAAAGATTGTTTTAGTTCCTGCATATTTAAAACAAAACATATTAAAAATCAATTTACAAGGCTTTAATTGCAACTGAAAAAAACAAAAATCCAGTGACTTGCCAGTAAATTCACAGAGTTGATCAATTGCAGCATTAATATCTTTTCTGCTTCCATCAAATGTGTCCTTACGAACGGAACTTCTCAGATTCTCTTCTTTGTTTTTTTCTGCATAAAAGAAGACCAGCACAAAACCTTGCTGTTAGTGAAACAAATTATTGAGTCCGATGTTAACAGTGTCAGGGTGTCAAGGATTTTAGAAAACTCAACATTCAGTTGCAGAAAATTTGCAGGCTAGCTTAGATGACACAAAAGCATGCATGTCATTAATACAGAAGAAAATTGCGGTTGTTTAATTAAGGATTCGGACAGAATAGGGTAAACGAATATGGATAATGGGTGAAATTTTGCAGGTTAGCTTAGATGCGAACACTAAGAGAAGCACACAGGCATTTTTTGAGGACACAAAAGCATGCATGTCATTAATACAGAAGAATATTGTGGTTGTTTAATTAAGGATTCAGACAGAATAGGGTAAAACAATATGGATAATGGGTGAAAGTTTTACCCATTTATTTTTACCCACTTACAAATGGGAATTAAGTGGGTGGGTGATGGGCATGGCTACATTGGCTAGATATTGGTAAAAACAAAATGGGTTCAAGTTTACCCATTTACGCAAAATAAGGGGGGAAATATGAAAATATAATGGAATCCAAGCTTGTAGTCAAATTTTAAGACTTTAATGGGTAAAACTTTTAGTCTTTTACCCACTATATAACCCATATTTGACCCATTTTCAAATGGTTGCTAAATCGAGAGCCTGTGGTTACCTCATTTTTGTAAATGTGCGGGTTCCATATCCATTAAGCGACTTGGGTATGGAAAACCCATAAAAGCAGGACAAAATTGGTAGTCTTAGACTAGTTTAACCACTTGAAGTAAAGATGTAGAATCAGAGAACATGACTTTTTCAAGAATGGAACCAATTAGAAAAGGCAGAAAAAAGGATTATGAACAGTAGGAGACGTAGATAATATTATTGGGGAAGTAGCCTAGAATGTTACATTTCTAGAAATTAAATAATTATAAACGTTCTTTACCCCTTGCCAACAAGAAAAAAATACGGAATTTCACACTGTAAGAGTGATATGGTGCATCACTTGAAACTGATCCAGACAGAATTCAACCAAAAGTAGCAGGAAAAACTTCAAACAAACAGAAAACAGAAATAAGTTTCTGAACTAGGTTCACTAGATCTTATAGCCAAGGTTACACATTACTTACTTGTTGAGTGATTAGGCTGCTTTTTTTTACTCCACTGCTCCCAAATGCTATCTTCCAATATATTCAGTTGACTGATTGCATACTATTGTAGATCATAAGTTTGTATTAGTAAAGTGTAAAACACCCGTCAGGTTGAGCAACTACAAATGTAAGTATGTAACATGAGTGAAATGTAGAAAAGTGACCAAGTAGAATTTTTTTAAATAAAAAAAACTGCAATTAAGTTTTGGAGACAGAAGACGGTTGATAATATATTAAAGCAGTGGCAGAGGATGCCTAACATTTCATGCAAATGTAAGCAAACAACATATTAAAGCAGTCCAGGACCTCCAGGTAGCCTTTTAAGATA
Source organism: Plantago ovata (assembly GCA_028274465.1). NCBI lineage: Eukaryota > Viridiplantae > Streptophyta > Magnoliopsida > Lamiales > Plantaginaceae > Plantago > Plantago ovata. Next base: position 96,636,621 of record CM051458.1, read on the forward strand.
CAGAACTCATTTGCAACACAAGATGCTGCCAATAGATTAGTGTATCGTGTCATTTTGAGGATTGTGAGTTGTATGTGCAAAAAGTGGTGTGGCCATCCATCCATATGACGTTTCTAAATTTGTACATCAAACATATTAAATAATTGGAATATTACCTAGTTAAACCTATCACGCTTACAACAATCCATGGTTTTACAGGAACTTCAAAGCAAATGTAGAAATGTCAAAGAATAGAAAAAGAGGAAGCTCATGAATTAATTAATTGAGACAAAACAAGATTTAGTCTTTGGCATTAGGAGAATAGATACGGCAGTATTAGCAGTCTCTTGTATCAATAAATCACAAATTAGGAGAATATATTAGCCACTTCTCTATTATTCAGATCACACGGAGAGAGAAAACTAATCACAGAATCAGAAGAGATGAATAACTGTTTGAACTTACATAAAGGGTGTTTAATTGAACACAAAGTGTTGGGGTGGTCAAAACATTGATATCACTTGACTTCCTAGCATCAGGCAACCTTGGATCTGCCAATTCCTTTTTGACAAAGGCTTTAATTCCACTTTCTTTCCTGTATCGTGTTAGAGCAGGAATGGGTGGAATTATATCTTCCTTGTCAGCTGCAAAAGGAACACAAGGTTCTCTTACAATAGTTTATGCACTAAATTACAATAGTGACGTAATAAAATAAGAGCCATGGCTCCAGAAATACAAGTAAAAGTACAGCAGATGGTTTTTACAACATAACACACAGAAAATTGAAGAAGCTGCATTCCGATTTAGATCCAAAGGGACATCATATTTGTTGTCGAAAAATTGATAGCATGCTAACAGTACCAAGGTGAAAACACTGAAGATCGTTTTTGCAGACCCCAGAATATAATGCCAATTTGTAAGGCTTACTTGGTTGTTCCCTATCAATTAAGCTCACCATTCACAAGATCATAACCAATATGGAATAGATGGAATATGACTGGAATAAGGTCTTAACGAGTAGAGTTGCAATGATGGGATAACATGATTAGAAAAAACAAAAACAATTAAATACACAATTGTTTACCCTGTTCACCAGAGTGGCTAACAGGCTATGTCCAGGGGTTGCTGCCAAGTCAGGATAATTCATTATATGCGAAAGTTAGCATAACAATACATCAATGGCTGTCTATAACCAGAGATGCAGACGAGTAAAATATCTTTTAGGTACACTAGAATGAGATGAGCCAGTTTAAATACACTAGAAAGATATTGTCCAATTTAGGTACACTTCAAGAACACCTTGCTCAAACTATGTACTCCGAACAAATTTCCGGCAAATTGGGTGATGTGGCACCCGGAATTCCCTATGGCTATTTCCCCTCTTATTTTTTGGATTACTCACTGTTTAACTGAACTGACTATTTCAAAAAAGAAAGAAGAAACTAAAATGTATCCATAAATATGTAAAAATAAAAAATATTATTTTAAAAATATAAAAAATCAGAAGATAAAAAAATTAAAATCATTTTGTATTTTTTTAAACTAAAATAGCTTCACCTTGAAGAGGAAACAAAAAAGATAACTTTTTTTTTTCTTTTTGTTCCTTTCTTTTCTAATTTCTTCCATGAAGCCCCAAATCAGAGCTTCCTGCCACAGGAGCTTGGCGAGCTCTGGATTGGAACTTTCATGGGAAGCTTCCTCAAGCTTCTATGGAAGTAATATAAAATAGAATATTAGAAATTCAAAATTTTAAAAATTGGGGAGAATTATTATTGTTATTTAGTATTTACATTGTAAGTTTTTTACTTTTCTGTTTTAGATTGTTTTCCTAAATGTTTTTTAAATACTCCTAATCTATTATTTTAAAATCATCTTGTATTGTTAAAACATTTAAAACTGATTCTAACATATTTTTTTATTTTACCCAAATTGAAAAACCAGCTGACACGTGTCAATTAACTTTTCTTTATTTTTTTTAAGTTAGTCAAAGGCCAACCAACTCATTTGTAGGGAATATATTGCACTGTCACCAATCCAATTGCCACATCAACAAATTAACAGAATTTTGAGCAGGGCATATAAATAAGGCAGGGTGTTGTGCATAAATCGGACAGTACCATTATAGTGTACATAAGTGAAAAATTACCCAGGCGCAGAGGCCTAGTTACAATACCACAATCTGCTTAAAGTAGCCTAGAGAAAGTGCCGGGCCGTCTACATGGTATGCGGCATGGTACTTCAGGCTCCACAACCCAACATAAGGTACAAGTCGGTGACTTGAAGAAAACTTAATTATGAATATCTCAATTAAACAAACTTTACATTGATTACCATTCTATTTCTAGCTGCACAGCCCATTTGGACTAAATGGACAGAATTGATGTCAGAATAGTAGCATGTAGACTATAATCTATGTACGTAGTATTTTCAGATGAAAGGTCATTGCACTGAGAAAAACATCACATGGTCCCTATGAATGACAAATATTTTGCAGTAAATGGTGAGCTGGAAACCAGGATACTTCAGTCTGTTGTCATACAAGAAACTTTCTGTTAACTATTTAGTCATGATAGGAGGGATGATTGGGTGAATAATTGCCAAATTAGAGATGAGGACACTGCAATGAAGGATACACAGCTAAACTATAGATTAGTGTGACAGTCCACAAAAAAACGTAAAGTAATGGTACATAGAAACTCTGAACCAAAGAAAAGAATAGCTGGTTACTATCCATGCATTTTTTTACACAGTAAATGAGTCAAGCTTCAGAAATAAAAGTTTAAATTAGCATTTGACAGACATAAGAGATACAGTACCTAGGGTTTCAAGCACATGCTTTGTGTACACTTGGAATGCATTATCAATGCCGCGAAACAAGCTACTCAGTTCTCCTGGTCGCATTGGAACTTTAAGAGCAAAGAATTGATCGACTGTCTGCAATGGAGAAAAAAAACAGGGACGGCGTGAGATTTACCCAGCTTATCACTCACTATCACCAGATCTTTACATTTTGAAAGTATTAACAAGCCGAATACAAGATTTACTACATTCTCCTTTGCTACTTGTTCCAATACATGTTCTTACAAGAATATAAACTAATACATATACGTGCAACATATATGTATTGGAACAAGTAGCAAACCTTTTTCATCAACATTTTCATCACTATCACTAGAAAACCTTTTTTTTCCCCAGATTATGTGTAAGCAATAGAAGATTGCTCTAGTCTAATATCCAAAACTCAGAGCATCATTCATATTAAGACTCACGACACCAGAAATATATTTGTCAGTTATATTTCTAGGAAGGTTTCCCTTCAATGTGGGAATTTTTGCCTTCCACAGTTACGCAAGACGCCAATTTCTGCTTCCATGCAACTAAAATGTCCATATGTAGTTTGCTACATACCAGCTGATGTTTCAATTAGAAAAGATAAATTTCACAATCATACTTATTGGTTCATTTCATTTCCATTTTAAGCAGTTGGAAGTTAGAACTCCAAAGTGTCATTTTTCTAGTGTATAGTTTCCTATTAGTTAGGATACTGAGCCATAAACATAAAACGAATGCACCAGTAGTTCACAGACTAATAATTATTGATATGAATACCCAGTAGGGTTTCTCCTTGAGTTTTTATCCTGAACTATCAGAGTCTCAGTTCGCACTCACTCCTCAAAGTCAACTACCTTCACCCCCCCCGCCCCCCCCCCCCCAAAAAAAAAAACCATACTTCAGCCCCTCTTCCCAGAATGCTATCAGTTTGGCTTCAATCTCAAAAGTTATAATTTCGAGATGATCTCACATTTCTGTTCTATTGCCATCAAAGATCTCTTTACCGCATCAATTCACAAAATAGTCACTTGCACAGCAGCCAAAATGCATAAATCAGAGCATAGACGATTGAAAAAGTAGTTCTGACTTCTGACAAAGATATAAAGAAAAGAGAAGCATGAGACTACAAAGGCTCAGACCTCCTCAACAATCCTGTAGACTTCAACAATGGAACTTCCATGCCTTTGCTGGGTGGAGATAGCGGCCCAACGCTGAGAAAAGAGTTTCAGCTTGTTATGTTGCACACATCAGTAGGAAATAAAAAACAGAATAGTATTATAGGCACAAGAATTCTTGAAACAAAAATATCACCCAAATGGGAGAAGGCAAAGCACCCACCATGCAGATACACTTCATAAGATTCCAATTTAATAGGTGCATATATGCTACAAAAAAAAATAGTTCGAAAATCTTCAAACTCAGACATCAGTTACACAAAATTAACGTCAAAGTTTATTTTATCACACTACAGCTTGTTGTACAACAATATTTGTCGAATAAAACATGCTACTGAGTACTGACAATATACGGTCACGGAATCAAGCAGCAGAGCTGATAACGTACATGGTCCTGGGAAACCCAAGATACAACTAATAACTGTTCATGAGAAATCTGGTGGATGTGAAGTACCACAGTTAATATAGCACATAGGAACCGAGATCAATTAGTTAACACTTAACAGTATATAACAAATTCATAGGGGATCACGTGGTGATTCTTTCTGTCAGTGAACTGATTCAAGACAAGTCTTGGGATTGATATTATATACTTAATACACCAGATTTAACAGAAAGCTTTAGAAACAGACAGTTCTAAGCTTGACATTTTTATTCTTTTAAATTTAACAAATGACTCTATGAAACGAAAATATGACATCAAGATTGGACATACAGTGATTCTCCATAATACTGAATAATTCATGTTCCAACAAAAATTCTTTTACCTCTTGTTGAATAGCTCGCTCAACCCAAGCCAAAATTCTTGCAAGTTGTGAATTCACCCAACGCAGCACCAATGTACCAGATACAGTTTCAATCTGCCGATGAAAAATTAAACATAATGAAATCAAAAAGCTCATTTCTAGAAAATAAGACAGGATTGCAGAATATGCATAAGATAAGTTATTTCCTTCAAGTTAGAATACTAGTCGGGGAAAAGCATCCACGGAGTTCTTCCAAAATTAGATCCATAGTTAAGGATCTTAAATCAAATCATATTTTGAAAAGGGCACTTTCATTAGCAGGCTTGCGGCGCAGTTTTAAAGGACACGCATGCTCAAAATTTTGGGTATGTGATTGAAGAATAAAACAAGGTTCTGATACTATGTTGAAAACCAACATATTTTAAAATCAAGGGCCGAAATGCCACTGGATTTAAATTTACAATACCCTTACATAAAGTTATACATCCCAGTCCCCATTGCCTGTTAATGATTTAGCTTTCATGAAAACTGAAAGCTAACCACAACACCATTGCAACCATGTTATGTACATGAACTTAATTGCAGAAATCCATTTAGCAAGATTCATGAAAATGGCAGATTTCTTTTCCCCATTAATTGATAATCAACATGACATCCTTTTCGAATACATGCCACCCAACTACTTTTTAAAGAGTATCCGAAACATTTTAAGATTGCAAGTACAATTATAAAACATAATTTTAAGATTATATGCTATGACCTAGCTAAATATCAAAGCCATACAACAAGTCAACAGCAATAAGACTCTGCCTTAAAGCAGTCTAATAATAATACGTGTATTTTCACTCAGTGAACCATAAGAGGATCTAGGTTCTAGATCTTCTCCTAAATACTAATGTGAAACTTAGGATCACTCACCTCAGCTGTATAACAACAGAAACTCAAGATTGGCACAATTTTCATAAAGTATAAATCAGGAAATCTAATTTTATAAAGAACCTGTCACCTTGTACAAGTTTAGTTTCTTAAGGTAAGCATCTGCAGCTCCCTCTTCACAAGTAGATGTGATGATAGCTATCAAATCCTGCTCTAGACAATCGGCAGCCGGGAACACAGATACAACATCCTCTGTGAGATGTTCAGCACTGTCCAGGAATGGTTTCTGTAGAAAGCATGCTATTAAAAAACTTCCATCTTACTGTTATGGCAGGGAAAATTAAGATGTGAATAAGCTTACCAGCTTGATACCATAAAGCTTATGTATAAGAGATGCTGAAACGGCATTTGCATTGCGATGTCGCAGGGTTAATATAGGCAAATACATTGCTGTATCTTTTCTTATAAGCTTCTTTATCTGCTCAGCAAGTAATGATAAGGGATGTTCACTTGTTGTGTCAGATAATGTTTCAACATCCTGTATAATCTGTACACAAAAAAAGAAATCTTATCTCAATGCATGGAAAGCAATTTGTAGTTGCAATTTTCAAGAAGCAAATTACAAACATGTATGCTAAGATCTACACCTGGACCTGCAGATCAATACTCGAGAAATAACTAAAATCATCAAAGTAGCCTGACTAAGTAGGAATGCCATAAAAAAATCAAGAACAAAATTCAGAAATAAATATATCAACATCATTGTGCCTTCACCTTGGACAATGCACAGATGGAGTATCAGGACACCAGATATATTAAGAAAATGTTATTAAAATTGCTTGCTGCACAGCCAGAAATTTAAGAAACGTGGGACAGGATGGTGGCAAGTTAAATCCTGAGACATATATTACAGGGGGCGGGATTACTAAGTACAGTTATTTTGAGGATCTATGGATGGAAGAATAATAAAAAATTGTTGGCCATCTGCGGATAAAATAGGTAGAATATAAATGTTCCGGATGCTATCAGTAGCATTATACCAAGTCACCATTATCTGTTTCTTCTAACATGCATTTATTTCTCCTGAATATTTGTAGTTCTTAGATAATGTTGCAAGTGAAATAGGGCCAAAGGAAAATCTTCAGCCTTTCTTTTTTTTTTTGAAAGGTAAATATGAAATATTTTATTAGACGGAAAAATATACGGGATGGAAAATCTTCAGCCTTATATTTGGTATTGTTTATCTTCTCCAACTTATTTAATTTTAAAATTTCTCTTCATTTGGATTAAACCCATTGCATAACTCTCTGTTCTTACATGGTATTCGGTATTCCCCCCCCCCACCACCACCACCACCATATGTGATGGTAAATCACACTTCCTTACTAACACAAGAAAGGTAAGAACATAATCTCACAATAGTATTAAACTACTTACCCGAGCAAATGCAATTTTAACGGACGATGATATGTATATCTCTATTTGCTCTTCATCTGTCAAAGGTGTGCCGTGCATTGCCTGTGAGAAAGCTCGAGGATTAGTTTAAAATTATTTGTAGCAGCAGATTTGCATGAAAACCACAACCAACACCTCATAAAAATATGTCAATGCCACAGAGATGACATGGTTTGCGACTATTCACGTCAAACAAAATTCTAAATAATCTAATTAGTACTTTTTATACCCAAAGAAAATACGATTTTCAAACTTCTGTCCTGAAGGTTGGGTAAAGATTAAAAGAATAATTCAACTATGATGATCATAAATTTATACCAAAAATGTTATTCTTTGATGAAAATATGAAAGATGATAGTTAATGGGTAAGAAATATAGAATCAAAGTTGTAAGAACCTCTTGAACATAATGCAACTACATTAAGCATTATAGCTTCACTAAAAAGTACATAATTTTTGTAATACTTTTATACCAGAGAAGCAGATTTCGAATTTTCCATCTCAAAAAATTTAGGTAAAGATTTAAAAATATAGCAACCATGCATTCAAAATAAGTATAGTTCTTTGGTACATATGAAGAATGATAGCTGATGGGTAGAATTTTCAGTTGTAAGAAATGATCACAAGACATTACTATATAAGTAAAGCAAAGAAGAGCAACCGTGATACCTGCTCAGGTTCCTCGAGAAGAAGCCTACGAGCAATCATAGCAACAACTACAGCATTCTCCATTGTTGTTGCTCCCTAGAAGAGATGAAACAAAAAGGTCTGTTACATAGACATATAAGATCCACAAACTTCTTCATGAAACGTCGGATTAGATACAAATATCTACTTCCAGCAAAAAGACTCCAGCCATACTTTCTACGAAACATTCATTACTTTACAGCACTCATATACAAATTTCATGTAGAGTGGATCGATCCTAAAAATAAGTGGTGAATCTCATTTTCTGGGGTGGGTGGGTGGGGGAGAGCACCTCAGCAAAGTGAAGATGGTAATCAGCCAGGCGCATATCAGCCCATTTAGAAATGGGTGATAGGAAGGACTGCAAGAAAGTCAACTCCTGAGAACCAGTCTCGCTCTCAACTCTACAAGTCAGGCTTTTCAAATGTAACCTTTCCTGTGGACCTCGTTGCTCCTTTAGAGGTATCTTCTTCATTTGTTCAATAGCATGACGTAGAATCCCTTGCTCGCCAGTGATAACAAACTGTCACATAGAGAAAAACAGCAGTCATTAGTTGGGAGAAATATAGTTCATTTCATAATAAGATAGAAAAGGAAGGATTCAAGAGTGCCTGATCTGCAGAGTGCTAGCGTATGGTATATGAAGTCAACTAAGAAACATAAAATCACACGAAGCAATTTAAGAATATGTCCTGACATTGAAATGAGTCATTTTACAAATTGGCATGGGCAATATGGCTTCTAATATGATGCCCTTGGAAAACAGAGAGAATAAATACTATCAACCAACTATTTCGTAGTTTTTTGCCTACGCTAGCTCAAATTAACAATATAGAAAATGTATGAGAGTTTGAATGCCTGCAAGAACGATGCATTTCCCCAAAAGAGTATTTGGTTATTCATAACCAAATGTTTCCCATCAACTGTCCAATCAAAATCTTCAGCGTAATACCTGACGGAATAACACCCATGCATAGCAAGTGTAATGGATAGTTTCTGTGATTCCTAAGATACGCCAGGTAGACTTGAAAAGCTCCAACATTTCATCAACTTCCTGGTGTCAAGCACATCATTTCAGAAATTGTAGCAAAATGAATATGATACCAATCCCATTAATTTGTGATAATGTGAATCCAGCATACTTCCACTAACCTCAGTAAGCTTTCCCTCGTCTAAGACATCAAAGACACTGACTAGTAGTTTCTCATATAATCTGACATTGAGATGATAACCATCCGCCCAATGACATACTTCACCAGTTAGATCACCTCTAACAGGCCTCTCTGCTAGTGGAATAGCGATATCCCTCAAAGATCTCAAACTTTCTGTGCGCTGAAGCTCTCCTGTAGCTGATGGTAAAGACTGATGGAGAGAGAAGAAAAGAAAAGAGTTAATCCAGCAAAGTGATAAACCTAACAGACAACTACTATGCCTCAATGAATCCTTCTAAGAGTGGAGATGCCAGAAAATAAAATACAAAGAGGTATGTGTTTTGTATGGAAAATAAAAATGAAATGTCAACACTGTCAAATTACCCCCACAGGGGAATTATGATGAAGTTCATCAAAAGCTAACATTTGATCATTGCAGTAGAAAAAAAAAAAGATTCAGCAGGAATTGATATTGCAAATAAGTTTCTAGTAGGACAGGTTAAGAAAGGACGTTGAACGTTCAGGTACAACTAGACAGCAGGGAACATATACAAAAGACTTGATTATCCCATATATAATTACATGTCAAGATGAGGGGCAACATAGGCTGAAATCATTTCTGAACGTACCTCAGACTCTTCTATTTTGGACAGAAGAAGCCTTAACTCGCTTGCCTTTCTCCCGGTTTCACCAAACCCAACAACAGGGTGATTTAAAAGACCTTCTTCCAACATATTTAGCTGAACTGACAGAAAATTTAAGATACATTAAATCAATGGTCCGCAGAAAATATCCATAAATTGACTTTAAGCATACATAATAGTAGTAGCGCCAAAAATAAAACATGACCCTTAGAAGAAGTCGAAAACTCAAAACTGCTAAAGATTATCAAAACCCAACGTATGTTGGAGAAATAGCAAGAACAGTCAAGCCAGAAACCGTGGGATAGTGAGGGAGAAAAGTAACGAGGGGGAGAGCAATATAAAGATAGAGATCTCACTTGTCTCTTTTGCCATTTGATATAAGACTTCTTATCAGAAAATTCCGTCCTTGATATGCAACATAACAGCTCCAAGGGGATCAACAGAGTATCCATTCTTTTACCAACCTTTCCCACCATTGAGCTGAGCAGTGCTCGCCTTGTCCTGAAGTCCATATCCTCAGAGATCTGTTCATATTCAACCAAATTCACAATGAAAATGCAAACTAAATTGATAGGCATTTGGGTAAAACTATACACATATCAGACATATCTTTTTGTTGATCTGCTTATGACAGTGAATAGCTTAAGAAACAAAATAGCTATTACTAAGATACATGAATAACTATGCATTTTCATTTTTACAGGCGTTTGTAGGAGTGGTCAGGGGATTGGGATTTGTCACAAAACTAACTTCAACCATAAAGGGAATCGATAGCTTCGTATCTCCTCCCTATTTGAATCCAACGGTATATAGAATAACATACATCTTACTCTTCTAAGAAATAATATATAAACCTTTCCCCATCTCCACCCCATAACAAACCATTCTCAACAACAACAACAACAACAACAACAACAAAAAAAAAAAAAAAAAAAAAAATCTAATAAAGTGAAGATTCTCAGTATAACAAGTATTATCACATAACTATAACTATCACATATTGAGATACCAATCTCAATAATGCATCATCCTACAAGCTCAAAACTAAGATAATAATATCACAAAAATATTCATCTTTACAAGAGCATGTCTGGCACAAGTTCTGGAAGAGAGATTGTGAAACGTCAGAAAGTACCTCCATCTGAACTCGCATAGCCTCCAACAGACTAACCAAGCCATGAGAATCATGAGATTGCCTATTTACATGTTCACTCTTACTTCGACCAAGCTTCCTCATTAAACTTGATCGTTTGTCTTTCTTTTTCTCCTTCGATGGAACAATTAGCCCTCTGTTCGTTCATAACCCAAAAAAAAAAAAAAAAAAAAAAAGTAAACACCTGCCCGCGTCCTCCTCAGAAAAATAAAATAGAAAATAAAAACTGACGAAGAAAAAAAACAGAGGGACAACAAAGAAAGCAGTGAATATACCCTGAAGCTCCAGCAGCAGCGAGGAGAACTTCGTATGCAGTTTCACGGAGGTCATCATCTGTAATGCCTGCAATAATAAAGAAACAGTTCCGAAATCAAGCCTGTAATCTTGTAATCTTGTATATAGTGATATAGACTAAGACAGTAACTACTTCAGACTAAAACATATACTTGCATTATCAAAAGGCAGAAATTAGATGAGGCCATTTATTACTTATTAGATTTAAGTGATTGCATCTCAAGGAACCTAAGTTATAAAACTACATTAGTCGAACACTCGATTCTGATTTACTTGACCAAGAAACCCCTAGAATTTTATCCCGTAGAACTTCTATGGCACAAAATACTTGACATTTCATGGAAAAATCACCACCACCAAAATATATAAAATAATAAAACAAAATAAAAGGACTTACCAGTAGAAAATGATGGCAGTCCTAGAACAACATCAGAGGCATCATTTAGAACTCTTCTGGAATATCTACGACTCTCAACCTCCTCTAAGAAATCATCATCGAAATCATCAATATCATCTACTGTAAGTTCTTTATTGTGTGAAGAGTTGAGAGACTGGGTCTTTGGCAGGCTTGGCACTTCCTCAACTGATTCACTCTCGTGAGGCTCCGAAATTGAGAGGCTGGACAAAATTTGTGTTGGGACTGCAGCAGGAGGGGGTGGAGGTAACCTTCGGGGAGGGGAACCAGAAGCTTCAGTGTTTGTGACTAGGAAAAACTCATCGGTTGATCCTGCATTTTTCTTTATTTAAGTGATAACAAAAATTAATGAGGACATAAGTATTTGTGCACAGGCCTGTATGCCCATGTTTGGATATGCAGGGTAGAAAATTGATGCAAAAAATAAAGTAGAGGTAGAAAGTGATGGAAGAATAACTAGTATAATGGTGCGCATTACTATTAACACATCATTTGGAGGGGTACGAACTAATTAACTATCATATAATGACAGCAGGGAGGATGCGCGCAAGGATTATGATTTATGAACATAAATTTGAAGCCCGATGATCTCAACTTACCATGCTCGGAAATGAAGTGCTATCATGATAATCTCTGATAGCTTCTGAGAGTTCCAGCATATCACCTACAGATATGAAATCACATAATAATCAGGAATCTCCGTACAGGCCACAGGGAAAATGTATGTGAAAAATAAAAACAACCAAAAAAAAAAAAAAAAAACATTATAACAGTAACATAGTTCCAACTTCACCACCTTTTTTAATAGCACCGAGGACATAGTCGACGCTGACTTGATCCAGATCCACATCATCCAACGAAACAGCACCAGGAGGCATCACTACTTTCTTTACAAGACTACCAGATAATAAGAAATCTAGCAGTACACGCCTATCCCTCCGGTATCTTTGCAGGAGTTCGACATCGGTTTCCCTACATTTAAAGAGGGAATCAACTCTATATTTGCTCAGAGGTCCAAAATCAGATGCCATCAATACCAAAACCGCATTATAATTAACTGAAATCTACAATATCACCCTCCTATAGACTAAGATTGACTAAACAAAACACAATAAATGATAAATCCTCCAAGTTAAATGCAATGCATAGACAATGCAACAACTGAAGCAATAAGATTGAGAACTAATCAAAAGTACGTTTCTAATCTAACAATCCGCAAATTCAATGAACAAGCACATAAACAAGCTCTTACTCGTCCATGGTAACTTCACTGCGAGTGGCTTTGAGCACAGTAACCACGATTCGCCACGGATAGAAAGCCTCCGAATCTCCGATTAACTGAACAGCTTCACGGCAGATTCGAAGTGAGAGTTTTACGCGTTTCCGCGAAATGCCAAAGTATAATGAAGCTGAATACGAATAGGTCAAAAGTAATGCCTAAAATTCCGATTATGATTACGACACAAGTTGAATAAACATAAAAGGAGGAGGTGAAAAATGAGTGAGACTTCTCTTCAGGCGTAGTTGTTGATGTGCTGCTTGGAGATGCAGAGAGAGAGAGTGTGACAGATTTGAAGAACTCAGAGAAACGTCAAACTGGAGATAAAATTAATTATCGTACAACTATGGCAATTCGCAGCAAGTCTCCTCATTTTTTTAATTGGTTCGTTCTTTTTATTTTTTTCCCTTTTCTTCGGATAAATACATACTTTTTTATTATTTATTTAATAAATAAACTGCATATATTAATGTTTTAAGAAAATGATACTCCCTCGGTCCCGATGATAAGTCTACGTTTGCATTTTGCACAGTTTTTAATGAATAATTTTGTTTGGTAGTGTTATATTAATATTGCATGTAAATGTGGGGTAGTTGATTAAAAAAGTGTGAGATATGATTGGAGATAAAGAAGTGTAAATGTGGAGTCCATATTTAAAATAATATAGATAGGATGTGGGGTACTTTCCAAAAATGTAAACGTAAAAAATTGATTGGGACGTCCAAAAAAGTAATACGTAAAGAATTGATTGGGACAGATGAGTACATCAAGTCAATTCCTCCTATTAATCATTCATCAAAAATAAAATGTTCATTTAAAATTTAAGGGGTGAATTAAAAAAAATTTTAAAAACTTATTATAGTGATTTTAAATTTTACTAACATTTGTGTCGAATAGTCCTCTCTCGGGATCAACATGGTGCTAACTATAAATACGATATACATTATTTATCTTCACTCTTTTTCTTTTTTTTTTCAAACAAATCATATCAAAATCAGATGATTACATAAGAAGATGGAAACGTCAAGGACAAAAACCAAAGCTATCCATCATGAGCTAAACAATGTGCCAATTTATTACCACAACTGGGCATGTAAAAAAAATAACCGCATGCACGACCTGCCCAACCGCGTGTGTTTTATCCGCAGTTGGCGATTAGCATTTTTGTAAAAAAGCGCTCTCGGTTAAAAATATTAGTACGTATAATTAAATAAAAAAGACTTAAGTTGTTTATTTTAGTACGTAGTATTATTATTATTATTATTATTATTATTATTATTATTATTATTATTATTATTATTATTATTAGATTTATTATTATTATTATTATTATTATTATCTGAGTAGCGAGAAAGAACATAGCTGAGATGAGAAGTTGAGGAATAACTCAGGGGAACATTTAATTGGTAGGGATCCAAATGAGTATAGATAGGATTTTTGTACGGTAAAGTTATAAATCTATCTATTGCTTTGTTTAAATCCCTCATAAAGGGTAGTGAAATAGTAAGAGAATTACATCACCTTCAGATACCAGTATAAAAAGTTTTGTGTCATTTACTTTATTATCGATGGTTATAGCTTTATGAGATAGTTAATGATTAAGTCTCGCGCTCTAAATGTTTAAGTATATTTGAACATCAAATGTTTAAGGTTTATGAGAAATAGAATTAGGCATCAAAAGTTTGCAAAAACTTTGAAAAGACTATTCAACCCCCTAGTTTTTTCATCTTGTTGTTTTAGGGGACAACAAGTAATAACATAACTAAAATGATAACATAAAATAAAAATAATAAAATCGATAGAAAAAATTATTTTCTTCCAATAATGATTTTTTTCTTCGTACCGGAGCTGTATTGCAAGCTCCGACCTGGAGCTTGCACAAGCTATCTGGATTTGTGCACTAGAGCTTTCCACTGCTCCAGATCGGAGTTTGATAAGAAGATTTTTAAAAATTTTAATTTTTTCATTTTTTTTTAAAAAGAGAATGAATTTTAAAAAAAATTGAAATCTAGAAAATTAACAAACAAAAACTAAATATTTAAGACGTTGTTTGTTTCGCACATTTAGAACCCATGATATTTTTGTAAATAATGCTCGATCAACCTCAAAAATGAAATTGTTGGAGTAACATAATTGTTGAGATAGTAAGGCTAAAATGTGTAACGACCTGACCCACTAATGGGTCCAGACCCGGCCTAATGGGCCGGCGAGGTTACTCCTGGACGCTCTCCGATCCGTGGTGATATGTTGGCATCACAGACCAACACGGGTTCTAATCCACGCACTTTGTCCTCACTTGTGCGCGCACTGAGAACTTCCCAGTGGGTCACCATTCCTAGAATTTCTCCAGAGCAAGCACCCTTAACTCTGAAGTTTTTCTAGGTGGATTCCCAAAAAGAAAGGTGCACTTTGTTGATATGAGTAACGTTCTCAACCCCTTTAAGCCTCTGAAATTTGGGGCGTTACAATCACCCCCTCTTAAATTGTGCAACGTCCTCGTTGCGCACTGTCCCGAGACCAACCATCCGTGCCGGATTCCAGAGGTGGCTCCCACGGTCAATACGGTGTAGCACTTTGCCCCGAATGGCACTTAGTTCATGCAGTTTCGGATAGTCCCACTCTGATACCAATTGTAACGACCCAACCCACTAATGGGCCGAGACCCGACCCAACGGGTCGGCGAGGTTACTACTAGACAGCTCTCGGGGTGATATGCTGACCCCACATACCAACACGGGTTCTAATCCACTTTTTTCCGGATGGCACTTAGTTCATGCAGTTCCGGATAGTCCCGCTTTGATACCACCTGTAACGACCCAACCCACTAATGGGTCGATACCTGACCCAACGGGCCGGTGAGGTTACTCCGAGACAACTCTCGGGGTGATATGCTGGCCCCACAAACCAACATGATTTCTAATCCACGCAATTTGTCCTCACTCGTGCGCGCACCGAGAACTTCGCAATTGGTCACCCATTATAAAATTGCTCAAGAGCAAGCACGCTTAACTCTGGAGTTCTTCTAGATGGATTTCCAAAAATAAAGGTGCACATTATTGGTATGAGTAGCATTCAATCTCAATCCCTTTAAGCTCTCTGAAATCTGAGGCGTTACAAAATGAGAACCCCTTCATAACAGGGTACTAGAGTGCAATAATATCTCGGGTTTTATATGTGAAACTTGGGCTAGTGACTCGTCTTTTTGCAACTATAAATAAGTTCGGAGAATGGCTAGCTAATTGGGTGAGCGAGGTACCCAGGCTTCCATTTTTTTGGGGCCTTTAATTCTCGGTCCATTATTCTAATAAATACGATTAAGGTTAAAATATTATATTAAATATTAATAAATGCCACTCTAAATAATTAATGCATACACTATGTTTGTTTTGTACGGTGCTTTCATGAGAATGTATTATATTACTTGTTCAATTGTGTTGTATCATTGTTAATACGTAATGTTCAAAATTAAAAATAAAATAAAATAAGTAGCATAAATGAGTGTCACTTTCAAAAGATTATATCAAATTAGTATAAATTAGTGTGGTCTCATTAAAATTCGACTATTTAGCGAATACTTTTTTCACAAATGGGTGATTCTACAGATTTTTGTATAATTTTTCTTCTTTAGAAGTAAAACTTTCATCGTTGAACATAATATCAAAGTGACATTACATTAGGAAAAATAAAGGGTAATGTTGAAAACCCACATCTATCAACTAAAATGTTTTTGGCTGGTATGTGAACCACATATTCATTTGTATTGTCTGCCATTATTAGTGTTGAGGGAAATATATATATGATTGAAATTGAGCATATAGCTGCACTTATTCCAGTTGTCAAGCATATTTTTTATTTCTCTGTACACTTGGTCGAAAGAAGAGGAAAAATTGAAGATGAAGGTTTTAGAACCTCTCTTTTGCTATAAAATAGTGATAAAATGAACATTCGTACACATTAACTTCGAACGACGGCAATTGAGCAAAAATTGGATTTAGCAACTCTATGTATCTTTCAATATGAACATTAGGAGTCTGAACCAATTTTAAAGTGTGAATTGTGCACAATTGTTACGTACTGATTACACACAACAAAACACTACAAATATTTCACAACAATACTACGAATCTTTAAATATGAACACTAGAAATATGAGGAGGAAAAGGAGCCCGAGTGGTACATCCAAGACTTCAAGACCAGCTTCATCCGGGTCTCAAACAAACCCCTTGGATCTTCAAATGGATATAGGAGGAGTTATGATTGGGTTGCCAAGTAGAAAATGAGGGAGTCAAATCCACAAGATCATCTATTCATTTAGATATCGATTTCACTTGGATTGGCAAATACGTGTTGACCGCTATAGAAGATCAAGGATACTACTGTGGTCCATTTGCAATAACTAGTATGGTGGCTGCAAGCCACAAAATTGCTTCTCGTGCAATCCACTTCTAGCTTTTATTGGCAATCCACTATTGGAGGTCTTATTGGAACAAGATATAATAGATTTCGCTTATCCGGATCAAGAAATCTTCAAAGAAATTAGTCTCCAGGTTGCATTTCGTTATGATGAACTTCTGGAATTCCGAGAGTGATCGACTATCCTTATGTTGGTTTCAAGCAATCCAATCATGTCCGCTCTCAAAGTTCTAAATTTTTCATCGGTGGGAGTATTTGTTTGGACAACCAGTTCAGGTCCAGGGATGACCAGTACAACATTCGAGCTAGTGTGTAATTCAACTATAATGAGATCTTTGGTGGAAACCGTGAAAAACACTGTTACATTTGACAACCACAGGGGAACGAGTGTTTTCAAGTTCCATGAGTTCTCTAAAAAGATCTTGGTAGAGAAATCAGGGATCAGTCATAAAAAAAAAAAAATAAAAAAAAAATAAAAAAAAAAAAAGCTACTATATGGGACTTACATAACATCTTAGAACCCTTCCTCACCTAACAACTTGAACCTGAACCAAGATCACTTTGTTATGTTGGTGAGATATGGTAATGATTCCATTCAATGAAACTATTATGACATTTAGACTCACGATGACACAAATTTGGAGCTCGTAGATGTGGAAAAATATGCCCGGAAGTATTTGACATCGCTGAGCCTTTCAGTGTTGTAGACATGCCCTAGTTTCAAATATCTATGATCGTGATTATTGATTTTTTGCCTCATATCATACTAACTCTGCTTAAATGTTGGTGTACTTAAGTAGACTACTATTTGTTTTTGTTATTTGACTTGACATAATTAAGGCCGTCTTACTTTCGAGGGATAAAAAAAAAAAACTAAAAATCGACACTTATTTTAAATTGTGAAATATGCAAAGTAGTTACGAACTCATTCCACACAACATGTCTATGTTATCTCCATCAAAATTAAATATTCGTGCATATTAATATTCTTGTTTAAAGTATAAGCATTAGTAGTAAAACAACAACGTTCCAAATACTATACATATATTATTTGATTATCTATCGGTATACTATTTTTTTCTAAATCAAATTTTAGATATTTTAATAACAGTAAATTGGCATCACAACTAGGACAACGTTGTCATCACAATAAATTGGTAATTATTAAAGCGTCAATTGTCAATGTACAACTTAAAATTGATTTGGTATTCAAATAAGTTTTATTTATTATATGACATAATCGGAACGAATTTTAAACTCGTATACTGCTTTACAACCCTTGGTTCACACAAACATACTTGCATAACATCTTTTGGTTTGAGCCAAATGCACCTTCAATACGTAATGAATTTTGCTGTGTCTAAAGCAATTTTAAGTGTCTTTCAGGATAGCCTTAACCTGATACTACAATACATGGTTGTAATTTGAAAATGCATACCAACTACTACACATGGTAGGTAAAAAATTGAAATAATATCCCAATAATTTTAGTAACAATTGTTACATACCAAGTTCGATGGCAAATTAACGAACAAGAAGAATACTTTTCTTTATCAGACCTCGAACTTAAGACATTAAAATTAAATATGTCAACGTGGACACTGATGCATTTTTCATTCCATGCCATAGTCAAAAGAACATATAATCACCGATTTCAAATATCAAACAAATAGACAAATTCCTAAGTTGAATCTAGGAAAGAAACATGATATTTACATTTTACCAGCAAAAGAATACAATAATAATTTCCAAATATTTTATAGTAAGAGGAAGTAAAGTATGCAAAAAGAGTTTCCCTGATTCCATAAGAGAATCCTTTAGCAGATTTGTAGATTTGAAATTGACCAGAGACTATTTGTTTGTAAATAAACATTGGTCTCATGTAAGAACCATACATAATTTTGCATGAATTTGTATGGTCCCTTCAAAATTAGTTTGATTTCGTTGATCTTGATCTGATGATTTGCATGGATTGAAGTGTATCACACAATTCAAAATATTCTCAATTAGTTGGAGTCATATATACATTATGCATTTAAAATCAAATCACGGGACTTGACCAAAGTGAAAAAAAATAAAAAATAAAATCAATGGAATTCCAATTTGAAAAATATGATTTTAGATTTTATCATGGTTCAAAATATCTCTAAATGATCACATCTTCACTTCATTTTCATAAGAGAATTTTTTTAATTATAACGATATTCTATAATCCAGTTTTTGGATTCAAATGGCGAATGACGACACCAAATTATTACTGACCAAGGCATGCTTTCAACATTTTTGTTGAGTGAAAAAGAACAAATTGAGGACTCATAGTTCAGAATAGAGACGAAAACATTGCGACACAATTGAACTCGAAAACAAAACAAAATAAAAAGGTAAGGTAAAATACCATTGTGGCGATACATCGTGGAAATCAACGTGCCTATGATAACTTTCAATGACATATAATTCAACAAAGGTTAATAGAAACCTATGAAACGAAAAAAATCATTTCGCAAATAAATATCCTGGTGTCGTGGGGGGATAAATGTCCATGGACCCTGGAGATAATCCGACGCTAATGAATTGATGAACGACCAAATTAAAGTGTGAGAGTTGATGAAGCAATGAAATATAAAACTGCCTTCTAGCGAGCCACTACGATGAGAGAACCAAAGATGAAGAAAATGCGAATGCCATGTCAGATAGGGCGATCACGGAGGCAAATAAGGATAAAGAACAAAGATTCGTAGAAAAAAAGAGATAAATAATGCATGACTTTGTCACTAACAAACGCAACGTTCAAGAACGGACATGACTCTTACAAACAGACTGACGATTAACTAAGAAGGGAAAAACTCATAAACCGATTAAATTTAGAGACAAGTTAAATTGACATAACTGAAACGGGTTACCACCTACAACCACACTTGCTAACTTGAGAGTTATTATACATTTTTTAATTATTATTATTATTATTATTAAATAATGTTTTAGTTCATGTAAATTCTTTGGGTGAACAAAGAGTCCGAGTACATCAATTTTCCTTATATTTAAGAAAATTTGGCCTTTACAAATCACAAGAATTTTGCCTTCATAATTTAAGATAAGTTTGGGTAGATTGTCAATCTCACAAAAGATTTGGAGGTAAAAGAAATTTGGCCCTCGTTGTTTTGCAAGTGGCGTTCAGTTTTGACACGGGGTTTTAGGGTTTTAAGAACTTCACGAAGCAGCAGTTTTCTACTTTTCCGCCATTTCACTTTTCTCCCCAGTTCGACGACATGGATATGAGCGCAATACGGCAACAATCCGACTCCGACGAAGAAGAGGAGATTGAGGACCAGACCTGGGATGATTGGCAAGCCGATGACAGCGACATCGCCACGGATGAACAAGACCTCAACTCGGAATTGCTCTGCCTGTTCTGTGACTCTCGCTACGGTTCATCCACCCTGCTCTTCGAGCACTGCTCATCAGCTCATCAATTTGACTTTCAGGAAGTCAGGAGAGCGTATAAGTTGGATTTCTATAAATGCTTCAAGCTCATCAACTACATTAGGTCTCAGGTACTGCACTTTTTTGTTTCGTTGGTGTATCCTCAAAATTTACCTGAAATTGTATCTGCTGTGCTCAGTACTGGTGCTTTTTATGTTGCTGTGTGAATAAATGCTTAGTTATTTTTGTTGTTGTTGTTGTTGTTGTATTGCACTTGCTATTGCAGCAGTTTTGGTTATTCTTATTGACGTTCGTTTCTGTTTCAATTACTAGGTGGCAGCAAATAAATGCTGGAGTTTCTCCGAGATACGTTCTTCGGATGGACAATCAAACAACCTTCCATGGGATGATGACAAGTATCTGAACCCATTTTTGGAAGATGATGCAGTACTATATAGCTTTGACGAAGATGATGAGGATGAGGATGACACTTGTTCCGTCGACCCAAAGGAACTTGCAATGTCTCAGTTCGAGCAATTGAAAGTTGATGAGGGTTGTTCCAGTATGCACAGCACCTTTGATAATGGTTGTCAAAATGGGGCGAATGTGGCTGACTATGATACGGATGAGGCAAAACAGTTGGATAGGCTAATTGCAGATGATGTTAGCAATCTATCAAATGGTGCACTGGCTTTAAAAAGCAGTGTTGATAAAAGGCGTTCTGTTTCTTATTTTAGATGTTCACCGGATGATATTGATAGAACAAATAAGAGTTATTTTAGCTCATACAGTTCGTTTGGCATCCACAGAGACATGATCAGTGATAAGGTACTGTAACCAATTGTGACCTGCTTGGTATGCTTATATGTGAATGTTCATTTACTCAACGTTCTTCTGGAATCTGGATATGCAGGTTAGAACTGATGCTTATAGAGATGCTATTCTGGAAAATCCTTCTCTGCTAAGAGGTGCAGTTGTAATGGACGTAGGTTGTGGGACTGGCATTTTAAGGTGAGAAGTTCTCATCCTTATATTTAGGCTTCACATGCACTGTGGGATTCCATTTTCTTCTTGATCTTAGTTTGTAGATTTTTTCAGTATCTTTATTATTGAGTATATGATATGACATGGAAGTTGAATGAATTCTCTTGCACCGTCACTGTTTTCAAATTTTTCTTCAACTTGACCACATAAGTAGTAGCATCAGAGCAAGAACATAACACACCATATATGGATAAGCACTGTCTTCCATACTGGACATATATTATGAGACAAATTGAAATTATATACAACTACTAGTTTGTAACAGTTTAACTTCAACGATTATTATCTAACCACCCTTGGTACCTTGTCTATAATGCTCGACACATCACATCATGTGTATCATTCATGTAATGTGATCCATGTTATTCTATAAGTTGGTCACATGGTCTTCTTTTACTAGTCTTTTTGCAGCCCAAGCTGGAGCATCAAGTGTTTTTGCGGTTGACGCTAGCAACAAGATGGCTGCTGTGGCTACTCAGGTTATCTTTGGCTGTTTAAATGTTTGCTGCTTATCTACACTGTTAAATTGGTGTCTAGTTAGCTAATTCCTTTAGCTTTCAATTTGATTTAGTGCAGATTGCAAAAGATAACAATCGTCTGCAGAATGTAATCTCCGGCAAAGGCAGCAGTGGCAATGGAATTATCCAAGTGGTTCAAGGCATGATTGAAGAGATTGGAGCTACTGACCGGATACCACCTCAGAGTGTAGATGTATTAGTTAGTGAATGGATGGGCTATTGCCTGCTTTATGAGTCCATGCTAACTTCGGTACTCTATGCTCGAGACAGATGGCTTAAGCCTGGAGGTGCCATTCTCCCAGACACAGCTACAATGGTGAGTCAGCTGTTTTTCCTATATGATTGCTTCTTTCTCAACGATATATGGTCATGAAGTGCTAATTTTTCCTGTCCACATCTCTGCACCCAGTTTGTTGCTGGATTTGGAAGAGGAGGTACCAGTATCCCTTTCTGGGAGAATGTATACGGTTTTGATATGTCTTGTATCGGCCGGGAGGTAGTTGAAGATGCTGCCAAGACTCCTATTGTTGATGTTATTGACAGTTGCAATATTATTACAACCACTGAAGTTCTACAGGTATTTTCTCTGAGGGTATCTTTTGTTTTGTGATAAGTAGACTTTTTCCTCCATCACCATATGAGCGCGCTTGCTAGCACATAACAGCAATTCATTGACTTTCAGTCTAGAACTTAAACAAGTAATGTCCTGAAAAGGACGTCATGATGTCATCATGATATTTACTTCATTGCGGCAACTTCTTCTGGTTACAGGGCTATTGATTCATTTATTTTATTTTATTTTTTTAAATACCTAAATGTGGACAACCCTTTATGTGAATGTTCATATCATTTCTAGCACTTGCCATGCTTCTTTCATGCCTCAACTAACCATTTAAAAGTATCAACGCAAACAATTGATTTTGCCATATGCGCAGTTCGCTCACTTTGTTTCCCATGAAATACATGGTAATTTGTTACGAAAAATTTCTGAGGGGCGCATAGTGTACATTAATATGTTTACTTGAACTTTCAACTCTTTCAGTCCGATATTATGACTTTCTTTTTCAATAGTTATTGATGATGTTCTGTGGCGCCATGGACACAATTAAATGAAATATGGTTGTTATAACAAACACTGCATTTCATGTTTTTGTTTCTCCATAAGGTTGTCTTATAGAGCAGGATACCACTTATCATGTTTATAATATGCATGTATCTCTCATCATGTATTCACTGTGTTTAGCCAATAGTAGGATAAATGAGGTTCATGGATTAAAAGAAACTCACATGGTGTCGATTGAAAATTCAGTTGCTTACTTCCTGGACTACTTTGCAAAGTTAATTCAATTAAACTTAGCGATCTGATTGGGTCTTACTTTTCATTTCAGTCATTTGACCTGGCGACCATGCAGCCAAAGCAAATGGACTTCACTGCAGAAATTGAACTGGAACTGAAGCCCTCAAATCACTCTTCAGGTTCTAGATTAGATACAAATCGGTGTTATGGAGTGGTTTTGTGGTTTGACACTGGATTTTCGGAGAGGTTTTGTAAGGAAAAGCCTGTTGTTTTATCTACTTCCCCTTATGGTCCGAGCACACATTGGTCACAAACTATACTAACATTCCGAGATCCAATAGCAATGGCCTCAGATGTTGATGATAAAAGAACCGGTAAAGTTGGTACGGATGATTGTCCTGCTGTCAGAGTACGAGCCCGTATCAGTGTTGTCCGTGCTACTCAACATCGCAGCATTGACATTTCACTGGAGCTTACAGCTATTGGCCCGGATGGCCGACAACAGGATTGGCCAGCTCAGTTGTTCAATCTGGATTAAGTACACAAGTTGTGCTCAGTTTTGTTAGGTCGTCTACAGCTAAGTGGTGCAAAATTAACGTTTCGAGCGTCTTGCAAAGCTCAAAAGAAGATGAAGGGGGTGGAAGGTGGATATCGTGAATCTTCTAAAGCTAGCTCGATCCAGAAAGTCATGAAAGATTTACTTGTAATTGGAAGCGTGGATGGATATGTTATCATCTTTCGGCCGGTGTATCTTCAGAGCCTTAAGAGCTTCATCTGAAGTAAGCTTTTGACTTTATTCTATATTCTGAATTTTGTTTTTCTTTTTCTTGGGAACCAATGAGAAATTTTATTAATGTTCCAAAAACAAACTAGTAAAATGGAAAATAGTGGGGATGCGGGGAGTCGAACCCCGGAACTTCTGTTTACCGGTCAGGAGAGCTCTGCCATCGGAGCATTGTGTGTGATTTTGAGATTTTGCCGACTTAATTGTATACCATTGTTTTGCACCGTAAACAAATCAGTAAAAAGACAAAAATAGGGGGATGCGGGGAATTGAACTCCGGGACTTCCGCTTTAAACGTCGGAGAGCTCTGCCATCAGAGCAACATCCCCAGTTGTGTGATTTTGAGATTCGCCAACTTTATTTTAATCAGTCGTCTTAATTGTTGTCCGAGAAGAGTAACTGATCATGATTACTTTACTTTTCCTAACATTATTCTTGAAATGGTAATCGAAACATTCATTAATATGCAAGTTTTTCTATGATTCCGAAAATAAAACTATAAACTCTGATAGTTCTTTGTGTGAGTGACATGTACTGGTCTATGCCAAAGCGACATGATAATATGATTGATAATCAATAAGGTGATTGATAGTTGCTCGAACACTTATTTTATGAAAATTTAGTTAGCTCTCTCTTTTTTTAATCAAGTCTCATCAATGACATTCACTAAATAAAATTTCAATCAACCCTTATTTTGATACATTAAATTAAGCTGTGACCACTTGATAAGGTGATTGATTGATGAGTTTGTGTAATTCTACACATTACTGCTGGAGTATGAGTAGTATATCAGTATATGACCTAAGAAGGGAGTTCTTATGCGTTTTATTTCTTGATACTGTATTGTAATGTCTTGATACTGTATTGTAATGTATCCTGGTTTCATATGCGGTATATCCGTATATGCAACATACAACTCATTTGGTCTAGATTGATCTTCAGCATACGGTTTAATTCTCGAGTGATTTGGGTTTATTTTAAGACTACGGCAATGATAGAGCAAAGTTGTCGGACATCATAGCAATTAACAGATACTTCTAGGGTTGTAACCGAGTCCAGCTTTTTTCGAGCTGCTCGAGTTCGGCTCGAAACTCGATTATTTGAGCTCGAGTTCGAGTTCGAGTAAAAAATCTAGCTCGTTTAGTTTAACGAGTCGAGCTCGAATATTGAAAAGCTCGGCTCGAAAGCTCGACGAGCCGTTCGAAAAAACATTATTATTTATTATATATATTATTTATTTTATGTATTTTATTTGTTATATATATATATATATATATATATATATATATATATATATTATTTTTTGTTTTTTTTTAAAATTCTTTCTTATTCGAGCTCGCGAGCCGAGCTCGAATAAGAAAAATGTGTGTCGAGCTCGAACTCGAGTTCAAGAGTTGAAGCTCGATCGAACTCGAGCCGAGTATTAAAATTCGAGTTCGAGTCGAGCCGAGCCAAAGCTCGACTCGGCTCGACTCGATTACAGCCCTAGATACTTCCATCTCCCGCCAATGGCATTACTACGGTGCTATTCTTATTATTTTATACTCATATCCCACCAACTTATTTGATTTGTTGATTTTTCTAAGTTTCCGTTAGATTTATTAATTTTAAATTGTATCAAAAATAATTTACAAAATTTTATGAACATCATTTGATCACCAAAGTTTCTGTTTCGTTATTTTGAGCATTGCATGTAGAAATGTAGAAGAGCTGATAATATAAAACGTTAAAGCCTTTTTTCTAGAACGTGATTTCAAGGCTGTAGTCATGAGTGACACATACACGCAAAGTTAAAGACGATATGCCGAGTACACACAAGGAATAGAGAATAAAGCAGCAAAATGTGTACTCACAGTATAAAGCTAAAATTAAATGAAGAAGGAAAAGACTAAAGAAGAAAGCCGGAGATGCTGAAAAATGCTCCTCACAACTCACAGGTCACAATAAACATAATCAGTGTGTTTTCTTAATCTTAATCATTGATTTTAAATTTGGGAAAATGTGCTTAGCCCTTCCCATTTCATTTTCATTATTCTAATCTCCACTATTTCTAGGCAGTATATTCTTTGTGAAACAGGTTTATAACTCTTTCATGCGCTAGTCCCTACTAATTACGTAGCTTAATACAACAGTACTAGTACATCTCGTGTAGGGCTGGGCACGGGTCGGGTATTCTAAGTATTCGGGTATTCGGGTTCGGTTAGTTCGGGTATCGGGTATCTCGGGTTTGGGTTTTCGGGTTATATGCAAAAATCGGGTACCCGATTTCGGGTATTGGGTGCCCGAAATTTCTGTTCTCATCTTTTTTTTTTTTTTAATTTTTTATTTACTTCATCTCTTACTTTGAGAAACTCAATGAGACCTAACAGAGAGTAAAATACCAAAACCATTACTTCAGCTGTCAATGAAGGCTTTCTTCATATACTTGCCAACATCCATGAAACCAATTTCTGCTTTATCCTCTATCTTCAACGATCTGATATATGATGCTACACTCCATGGGTATTCCATATTTCATCCTTGTTTAGTTTCAATTTTCACATCAATTGACAAAATATGGAGGAATAAAAGAAATTCGGTTTGGAGATCTAGCAGAATGGCACGAGGTAGGAAGATGGAATTGGAGAATCTAGCAAACCAATGGAATTGAAGAATCAAGCAAACAAAGATGAGGTAAACAATTTTGTTTCTCATCAGGTTTAGATCTGCAGAAAGAGGGAAAAAAATGAATTTCCATCTTACCCAACGGGTACCCGAAACCCGACCAGGTAATAAATCGGGTACCCGAAACCCGCACTACCCAAAAAGTACTACCCAATCTGCCTGAACCCGATCGGGTCGGGTCGGGTACCCAAATACCCGACCCAAACGCCCAGCCCTAATCTCGTGTCTCATTGAATGCCACAACCGGGCGAGTAGTAAAAATACGATCGCAACTACAATTTGTGGACAAGCATGAATGACAATGAAGTCAAACATTAAGTACATTATTATGAGAAGAATCATTAGTAGCAGAGCCTCTCACTAAACACAGAGTTTATATGAAGTATCAAGTATGTCCAGTATTTTCACCAAGGGCAAACGTTCCAAACATTATTTTAAATGTCATAGCTAATTCTAATATTGACGGTAGACAACATTTCTACTTGTGGAAGCTAATAATATTATCGATAGAAGACTAGAATTTCATAGTACCGTTTTGTAAGTAGGGTGAGCACCAGTGGTTACGAATACTTACTAAATGTTATTGTTAATTTGTTTTTCTGTGGTTACTGTCACTGATGGTGAAACTACTGTTGGTACATGATAAACGATGATAATGATAGATTTATACTAATCCTGTTTCATTTATAGGTAAAATGTGCGAAAGATGGGAATAGAGAAATTAAAAAGAGCAAATAAATATGCAGAATTTGCTCCAGGAAAAAAAAAACTTGTTCTCCATGTTGTAAAGGGAAACAAAATGAGGAGGAAATTCCATGTTGCTTTTCGAGGTATACCTTAGACAATTTATAGTTTAAAGTCTGGACAATATGTAATTTGAAAAAAAATAAGAAACAGCAAATACTAAGTAATGCATAAGATGTTCGAAAAGTTATTTGTATGCTCTATGATCAATTAAAGGTCATTATATTTCGTGACAAAGTTATATATTTGGTGTGTAGCTAGAATGTATGTTTATACCAGAGGCCAGAGCTAACCATCAAAATGTAGTCGAGCAAGTCTGCTTCGTTTGGGCAAGTACGCACTTGACTTGCCTGTAATTTACTAAGGTTGGTGTAAATGTATTTGGAGTTATAAAGTGGTAAAAAAGAGTAGGAGTGAAATAGATAAATTTGCCGTTTAAAAAAAAATTGTAGCGACCGTATGGTAAAATTTGCGATCACCA
This sequence comes from Plantago ovata, assembly GCA_028274465.1. Taxonomy (NCBI): domain Eukaryota; kingdom Viridiplantae; phylum Streptophyta; class Magnoliopsida; order Lamiales; family Plantaginaceae; genus Plantago; species Plantago ovata. Next base: position 96,664,671 of record CM051458.1, read on the forward strand.
ATGACATGTGACGTGACGCAAGGCAACAACACTATATAGTACTTGGGAACAGAGAATCAGGGGTCATTGTGGTTTTTGCTTGCAATATATAGTTAAGATTTTGCTTCCCAATACGATTCTATATATATAATTTCGTTGTTTCGAATTTTAACTATTGATTCCTCGTATGTAATGAATATGAACCTTCATTTGTCAAGACAAAGATTCTTGAGCTCAACGCAAAGAATCGTAAGAAATGAACTAAGGTTCAATTTACATGAATTATACATTCCAATAAAGAAACTGTTTTGTTAAACGGTACATACGTACCACGTCAAACTTATTCTATTAATCAAGTATATCATTCTCATCAGTGTGTCGATCCTCTTTATTTTATTTTCCAAAGCCATCTGTTAGTGCTGAAACATAATCCTCCGTATCATATCCACTATAAAATGTAATCCTCAAAACGTTTAATTTATAATTATGGCTGACTCACGTAGCCACTTTGCATATTATCTTGTTTAACGTTTCTGTATGGACATAAAGAGCCTAAATAATCATTCAACCATATGGATTAGCATGAACAATGGAATCCCGCATAACCTGCATAGGTGGCTTAGTTGGTTTAAATATATAATTAACGAATCACAGACAAAAGGTTAATGTTTTGGAACTTAATCTATATGTTCAATACTTCAAGCTCATATAAGTGATAAATGTACTCTTTAAACAGAAGGAAAAAAAATAAAAATGTGAGAGGTTTGTATTCTCATATGGGAGGTAAATTGGCCATGGCACCCTGGATATATATAGAGTTAAATAAATGGTCATCACACATTGACAATGATGCAATAAAAGAATCTTGAGCTGGAAGTAAGGAATTGTAGTAAGATATATATTATGGCAAGGTTTCTCTTTGCAAGAATCATGTTGCATTAAATTAAAGACATTGTCTTTACACTGCATATCTGACTTCAACATACAATCACTAGCTTGCTTAAGCTCATTTACAACTATGGCTTCTTTGTTTCAACTCATCTGCATACTGATACTTGTCTTTGTGATCAACTGCATGGCCTCAAATCTAAGCCCCCAGGCAAGTATTAGTCCTACCATTTTTTGGTTTTTCATTGATTATGTTACTACTTCAAATTAAGTTCCTTGTAGAATTATAGCATGTAACTTTTGATAGTGATCATGAGTTCATCTTGATTAGCAGCCTTACATTGTGTACATGGGGAGTAGTTTGAATGCTGAACGACACGAGGAGTCATCTTATGTGCATATGTTGTCATCCTTGATTCCAAGGTGATCATCACAATGATTTCCTGTGTTCGTTTTGTGTAGGATTTAAATCAACACGCATTAATCTCGTTATTTATTTATTTAAATTTTTTGGGCTCAAATTTGTTGACAGTGAGGAGAGTGAAAGAAGATTAGCAATGAACTCTTACAGTCATGCTTTCAAGGGGTTCTCTGCTATGCTTACGGAGAGCGAAGTATCTGCTTTGTCTGGTTATGATGAGGTTGTATCTGTCTTTCCTGATCCAATCCTGCAACTCCATACAACGCGCTCCTGGAATTTTCTAGAAGAGCCAGATGAAAATCTCAGATCAAGATTCCCAGATGAAGGCCACTCTGCTGATGTTATAATTGGAATCATAGACACAGGTCCAGGAAATCTTAAGTTTCGGCGAATACATAAACTGAGTCTTTATCTAACAGTCTTGCATATAAATATTTAATTAAAACTGATGCAATCATAATTAACTGAGTTGTTTCACAGGTATATGGCCTGAGTCACCTAGTTTCAATGATCACGGTATTGGCAAAATCCCCTCGAAATGGAAAGGAGTCTGTATGGAAGGTTCCGATTTTAAGAAATCCAATTGCAACAGGTACTTATGCTTTTGGAACTTCCTTGCAGCTGATATGTATACTACAATTTGCTAGTTGCAATTGATCAAGAGATTCGCTTCTAGCTAGCTTCTCTAAGCTCATAAGAATTGTAGCGAATGCAGTTTTTGTCTTTTTGATTCTTGATTGACAACATCGCAGGAAGTTGATAGGAGCAAGATACTATTCAGCTGAGAGTGCTAAAGGCTCCGCGAGGGATTCTGTGGGCCACGGGACACACACAGCGTCAACAGCAGGGGGGTCATCTGTTGCCAATGCCAGTTATTATGGCCTTGGATTGGGCGTAGCAAGGGGTGGATTACCCTCTGCTAGGATCGCAAGCTACAAGGCTTGCTCAGAAGCAGGCTGCAGTGGTTCAATCATACTAAAAGCAATCGATGATGCCATCAAAGACGGGGTTGATATAATCTCTATTTCTGTTGGTTCAAGCTCAATGTTCCAGTCTGATTTTCTAAATGACCCTCTCGCAATAGGAGCCTTCCACGCGGAACAAATGGGAGTTTCCGTAGTTTGTTCAGCTGGAAATGAAGGGCCTGATTCGTACACCGTTGTTAATACTGCTCCTTGGATATTCACGGTCGCTGCATCAACTAGTGATCGTGATTTTCGAACAACAATCGTGTTAGGAAACAATGAATCTTACCAGGTACACACTGAATTCTCTAGTAGCAGTGGTTTGCTGTAAATTTATTGACTGCTGTTTTTGGAGTACTACAGGGCAGTGCAATCAGTTTTTCGTCACTTGGGCATCAGAAACAATATCCTCTCATCTTTGGAGAAAAAGCGGCTTCAAGTTTTACTTCGGCTTCTGATGCTAGGTGGTTATTCTCATGCACCTTTTCAAAAATATCATAACACTTCTTGCAGTACAATGAGTAACTCAAATGTTGGCAAACCCCAGGAACTGTGTACCAGGATCATTGGACTTGAGAAAAACAGCCGGAAAAATAGTACTTTGTATGAACGATGAGCCAACTGTGTCGAGGATGACTAAGAGGCTAGTTGCTGAAGATGCTAAAGCAATAGGTGTTATTATACTGGATGAAGATCAGGCAGGAGCGAATTCACTTTTCGATGCAGGCAGCTATCCCTATGCAGAAATTCGAGGAAGTTTTAGCTCTCGTGTGCTCCACTACATCAACTCGACTGAGTGAGTGTCTGCAATAGAACACATATTAACTTTGTAAAGTAAAAAAACTGATCAACATTTTCACATAACTTTCTGCTAACACCCCCAATATTGTTCACATCCAGCAATCCTTACGCGACCATACTTCCAGCTACCGAGATCAGGAAGCTCAAGCCGGCTCCCATTGTTGCATCTTTCTCTTCAAGAGGCCCAGGCACTGAAACTGAAAATATTCTCAAACCAGACATTATGGCTCCAGGGGTGGCCATTTTAGCAGCATACGTACCAAGAATACAACCAAATTATGATGCACCTGGCAACAAACCATCAGTGTTCTCTGTAAAGTCTGGAACTTCCATGGCTTGTCCACATGTCACTGGTGCTATGGCGCTTGTCAAATCCGTGCATCCTTCCTGGAGTTCCTCCATTATCAAATCAGCACTCATCACAACAGGTACTCCGATTTTGTGCAGTACCTTTGGAGTCTCATTAGTCCTTTTCAGATCTGTTCATCTAGTTTGGTGGTTTATTCATATATAGCTCTGGTTCCACCCGAATTTCCATTTTATCTAAAGTCTGAACATGAAGCACATCTTTAAAAATCTGATTCCACAGAGAATTGCTTTTTCATCGAAAAGTATGAATGTGTAGAGATAACACACGTTATATCATTTAACACATCACTACAAATAGCATAAGTGCTTAACCTATAGTCTTGACCCAAACTTTCACTTCATCTACAGCCTCATCATTCAACAACATGGGAGGACCACTGGCAAACGGCTTAGATAATCCTGCGAGTCCCCATGAAGTTGGAGCAGGAGAAATTCGACCAATCAGAGCCCTGGACCCTGGCCTAGTGTTCAAAACAACCATCAACGATCACCTAAACTTCCTTTGCTACCTTGGCTACAAGCAGGGGAACATAAGATCAATGTCCAACACAAACTTCTCCTGCCCCAAGAACTCTACAGCTAGACTCATCTCCAACATCAACTATCCAACCATTTCCATTGGTGGGTTGAACCCACACGATGGACCGAAAATGGTCAGAAGAGTCGTAACCAATGTGGGAACATCACCAAATGCTACATATGTTGCTTCAGTTAATGCAACTGATGGTTTGCTAGTTAAGGTTGTTCCTACGAAGATTGTGTTTACTCCGAAAAGGAAAAGAGCATCTTTCAGAGTGTTCTTTGATGGGAAACAAGCAGTGAAGGGATACAAGTATGGAGATGTGACATGGTCTGATGGCTCACACATTGTTCGTTCTGTGTTTGCTGTCAATGTTGAGTAACTGATCAATGTTTCTCATTTTTTTCACTCTCTTTTTGTTAATAACTGGATGATCAATGTTTTCAAGTGAAGAAAATTTTGTGGCTGAATAAAGTTCATGTTAAACATAGACTCGTTGGCGTGTTCTTCCTGTGTCACATGGTGATATTTTCACTTTTTTTTTTTTTTTTTAAAGTGAGATATTGAACCTGCACTTTAAACTCCGTTCCAGCTCCATTTCACTGCACTATTTTATAATCTAGACATTTTTATAACCTTAATATGAAGCACCGCTCAAAATATCTAAATACGAATACATACACATGAAGTAATCAAAAACATTTAAGGGAAGGGAGAGACCGTAGAGTTAAAAAAAAAATTGCATCAGTTTGCATAAACTGGCTTACTGGTTACGACTTACTATACTTTTCCTTAAAAAAAAAAAAGATTTTGTTCCAGTAAACTGATCTTTGATTGTCCTGTTGTCCAAGATTAAAAAAAATATAGTAATATTAACAATAATGTCTGGTAACACCTAAAATTTTAAAGAGTTTAAATGATTAAAAATGTTATTGATATGAATAAGATTAGCGTGCTTGTTGCGGAGCAATCCTAAAATGAATGAATTAATGGAAAGTTTATGTTTCCGGTACTCTCACGAGTGAGAAGAACGTGCGTAGGAAAAAACAAAATCATAACCGTGCAGTGGCGGGGCGTTACCATGTCAATTTGACTCTTATTTTGACCTTTTAATTTTTATTATCAAGTATATTAATTAAGTTTAATGAAACTGGATTACGAATTAACGAGTACATAAGCAAAAGTCGGGGGAAAAAGATTTTAAAAAAAATGAAAAATTTAAAATAAAGGGTGAGTCTACTCTATTCTATTCTCCCTGTTTCCAGAAGACTGGAGAAAAAGAAAATGAAAAAGGCAAATGTTACGTTTTGATGGAAACTTGAGCTTGAGAAACGTGAATAAGGAAAACTAAAATCTAAAAAGGACAGGTAAATCTCTGCTAGGGTTTTATCATCACACTATCTTCTTCTCCTTCTTCTTCTTCACGCTTCTCGAGGATCAAAACCCTACGGTGTTTTTGAACTACTTTCTGAAGGTATGTGGGGAAGTTCATTTCTACTGTTTGTCAGGTTCAATATTTTGTTCAGTAATTGAGCTCAACAGGTTTTCAATTCTGATCAGTTTCCGTGAATTTCTGCTGTAGAGGTTCGAGTAACTTCTATTCATTCCTTTATTTGCTCACAAACTTTTTTTTTCGTTATGAACGGTTTAATTTCATGATACTAGTTTCTAATGAGAATTTAGCTCTTTCGCTGTATCTAATTATTTAGTGTTCTGTGGCATTTCTAGGTTCATGAGCTTGAAATATTTATGCGGTTATGCTGCTTTGTAGTGTTACTTTATGTTTGATGAATTAATTTTTATGTTTGTTGTCAGGTCTGGTCATGGTTCGTATATAGTCGCTTGATTTAGTTGCTAAGATTCTCGTTATTGTGTGTGGTTTCAACGTTGAATTGGTGGTGAAAGACAATGGTGTGGTTTAGAGCTGGGTCTAATGTGGCAAGGCTTGCTGTTAGGCGAACATTGTCACAAAATCGTTCCTACTTGACGCGTACTCGGGTTGTTCCTGTGTGCAATCGGAGTTTTCATTCTACAGTTTTCAGGTCGAAGGAGCAATCTGCTCCCGTTCCTCGGCCAGTTCCGCTGTCTAGGTTGACCGACAGCTTTTTGGATGGAACAAGTAGTGTCTATCTTGAGGAGCTTCAGAGAGCATGGGAGCAAGATCCCAGTAGTGTTGATGAGTCCTGGGATAATTTCTTTAAAAACTTTGTTGGACAGGCGACGACTTCGCCCGGGATTTCTGGCCAAACAATACAAGAGAGTATGCGGCTGCTGTTGCTTGTGAGAGCCTACCAGGTTTATGGTCACATGAAAGCTAAGCTGGATCCATTAGGTTTGGAACAAAGGCCTATTCCTGATGATCTAGACCCAGCCCTTTATGGATTTTCTGAAGCTGACCTTGATAGAGAATTTTTCATTGGTGTTTGGCGGATGCATGGTTTCTTGTCCGAGAACCGTCCTGTGCAGACATTAAGGGCGATTCTTACGAGATTGGAGCAGGCGTACTGTGGATCTATTGGCTATGAATACATGCATATTGCTGACCGTGAGAAGTGCAACTGGTTGAGAGACAAAATTGAGACTCCAACACCAACTCAGTATAATCGTCAAAGGCGTGAGGTGATTCTCGACAGACTTCACTGGAGCACTCAGTTCGAGAACTTTTTGGCTGCGAAATGGACTGCAGCCAAGAGATTTGGGCTCGAAGGTTGTGAGACATTGATTCCTGGCATGAAAGAGATGTTCGATAGGTCAGCAGATCTTGGAGTAGAGAACATTGTTATTGGAATGTCTCACAGAGGAAGATTAAATGTTCTGGGTAATGTTGTCCGTAAACCTCTGCGGCAGATATTTAGCGAGTTCAGTGGTGGCACAAAGCCTGTGGATGAGGTTGGACTTTACACTGGAACTGGTGATGTTAAATATCACCTCGGAACTTCTTATGATCGACCAACAAGAGGTGGTAAGAGAATTCACTTATCGTTGGTTGCTAATCCTAGTCACTTAGAAGCAGTTGATCCTGTTGTGATTGGCAAGACTAGAGCAAAACAATACTACTCTGGTGATGCTGACAGAACAAAAAATATGGGTATTCTGATACACGGTGATGGTAGTTTTGCTGGACAAGGTGTTGTCTATGAGACCTTGCATCTTAGTGCTCTTCCAAACTATGCTACTGGTGGGACCATTCACATAGTGGTGAACAATCAAGTAGCTTTCACCACTGACCCAAGAGCAGGAAGATCTTCACAGTATTGTACTGATGTTGCAAAAGCTTTAAGTGCTCCTATTTTCCATGTCAACGGTGATGATGTGGAAGCAGTTGTGCATGCATGTGAACTTGCTGCAGAGTGGCGCCAGACATTCCATACTGATGTTGTGGTCGATATCATATGTTATCGTCGATTTGGGCACAATGAAATTGATGAGCCTTCCTTCACACAACCTAAGATGTATAAGGTCTGTTTTATTTATTGTTGCTCCATCCTTGTGTTTCTTACATGAAAATACTTCCTGATATTTCCCTTATGGTTAAAAAAAATTCATGCGGATATATATTTGTTAGCTTTCATTCTACTCTATGATAGAATTTCACGGGCATAATATTTGGTGGGATGTGCAAAATTCTTATTTTAAATTTGATTTGTTTTAGGTTATAAGGAATCATCCTTCAGCCCTTGAGATTTACCAAAACAAGCTATTAGAATCTGGCCAGTTGACAAAAGAAGATATTGATCAGATAAACAACAAAGTCCTTTCAATTCTAAATGAAGAATTTCTGGCCAGTAAAGACTATGTGCCTCAAAGAAGGGACTGGCTTTCAGCTTACTGGGCCGGTTTCAAGTCTCCGGAGCAGCTTTCACGTATCCGTAACACTGGGTAGTGTATTCTTTTAAATTTCATTTATGCAGTTTTTTTTAAATAATTGGCATTAAGGAATAAACTATTCTATTGCAGTGTTAAACCAGAGATTTTGAAAAACGTAGGCAAGGCTATAACTACTTTCCCAGAAAAATTTAAACCACATAGGGCAGTAAAGAGGATTTTTGAAGACCGAGCAAAGATGATTGAGACAGGGGAGGGTATCGACTGGGCTGTTGGAGAAGCACTCGCTTTTGCCACACTGCTTGTAGAAGGAAATCATGTTAGATTGAGCGGACAGGATGTTGAGCGAGGTACTTTCAGCCACAGACACTCAATTCTTCATGATCAGGAAACAGGAGACAAGTACTGCCCCTTGGATCATGTAATGATGAACCAAAATGAAGAGATGTTTACTGTGAGCAACAGGTAATTTCTTTGCGTCTACTGCAATATGTATCAGTTGGTTATTGTGTACCAATCTTTAATGTGGTAGGATGTGATCAGAAGATCTGAATCTCACATGGACATATTTTCATAGTTTTCTTGTGCTTGTCTGAATATGTTCCTTGTACCTGGGATTGGATTGGCCTAAATACTTGGATGTCTATCATAAAATTGGTTGCTTCATAGTAATCACTTGTTGTGATATATGTGGATGGATAAATAATGTCAGTTTTCCTGTTTTCTGCATTATATTCTGATTCCTTAATTGCTTCTAAATGTTCTCTATAAAATCTTGTTTATAGTTAATATATCTAATGTACTGCTGTGCTCTATCCAGCTCCTTGTCGGAGTTTGCAGTTTTAGGTTTTGAATTAGGTTATTCAATGGAAAATCCCAATTCTCTGGTAATATGGGAAGCCCAATTTGGTGATTTTGCAAATGGGGCTCAGGTGATATTTGACCAATTCCTTAGCAGTGGTGAGGCCAAATGGTTGCGTCAAACTGGACTAGTTGTCCTGCTGCCTCATGGATATGATGGCCAAGGCCCTGAACACTCAAGTGGGCGCTTGGAACGTTTTCTTCAGGTATCCTTTGTCCCCTCTCATATGTTTTGGCTTATCTATTTCAATTATTTACTTGTAGTTGCCTGGATATGGATGTCAATTTCCACACTCCTATTTGGCGAGGGACTTCATGGTCATTTTAAAGTTTGCATTGCATAAATTGATTGATTGTTATGGATGATAAAATGGGCTTGGTACTAGGTGATGAACTAATGATAATTAGAGGCCTGAGTCAACTCCTTTAAAAGATTTGATTTGCTACAAGTGTGACAACTAGTACCTTTAGAGTTTTTTACTTTCTCCTGCCTTGTTTTTTTAAAGTTGCTTCTCGTATAATGGACAACTCTGTGGCAAGAATTCATTTTGGTTTGTTATTTTATCGAGGATTAGCATACTAACCTTTCTTTCTATATTACAGATGAGTGATGACAACCCCTATGTTATTCCTGAGATGGATCCAACTCTTCGAAAACAGATCCAAGAATGCAATTGGCAAGTGGTGAATGTCACTACTCCAGCAAATTATTTCCATGTTTTGCGTCGCCAAGTAAGTGAATGCAACTTTGCTGACCTGTGTGGCTGTGTGCATTTGGAGAGGTGATTTTCATTTTCTCATATCATAATTTTTATTGTTTTTCTTTTCAGATTCATAGGGAATTCCGTAAACCTCTTATTGTGATGGCCCCAAAGAATTTGCTTCGTCACAAAGACTGCAAATCCAATCTGTCTGAGTTTGATGATGTGCAAGGCCACCCGGGTTTTGACAAACAAGGAACCAGATTTAAACGTCTTATCAAGGACCAAAATGACCACTCAGATCTTGAAGAGGGCATTAGAAGGCTTGTTCTTTGCTCTGGAAAGGTATGCAGTGTGCTCTACCTCCCCCTCCCCTTGCTCTTAATAGTTTTTAATTGATATTTGACCGTCTGTTGACAGGTATATTATGAGCTTGACGAGGAGAGGAAAAAAGTTGGTGGGAAGGATATTGCAATTTGTCGGGTGGAGCAGCTTTGTCCCTTCCCATATGATCTCATTCAGCGTGAACTAAAGAGATATCCAAGTACGTTATTGTTTCTATATTGAGAATTTGAGATGTTGTGCTCAACTATAAACAAACCTTGTCTAAGCTATGAAGCACAGGAAATTTCATTAAGCAACAATACTATGTTCTTAAAGTGTCTTCGGGGCTATCTGCTATCAGAACCAGATATATTTTTAACGTCAAATTCTTATGGGCTAATTTTTTGAAATGCTTTGCAGACGCAGAGATTGTTTGGTGCCAAGAAGAGCCAATGAACATGGGTGGATACAACTATATTTCACTTCGGCTTGGCACAGCAATGAAAGCTCTTGGCAGAGGCTGTGTGGATGACATCAAATACGTTGGCCGTGCTCCATCTGCAGCCACAGCTACTGGCTTTTACCAAGTGCATATTAAAGAACAAACTGAACTAGTGCAGAAAGCTATGCAACCTGACCCTATCAATGCATGAAAACTGAAGGTGTGCCAGTAAAGACAACATAGTCGATGTTTTTTGTATTTACACTGTCTGCGAGTGTTTACTATACAATAGTTTGAGGTAGATAGCCTCATCTTCCGGTAACCACAGTTTCACGGTTTCACCATGGCACGTAGTCACTTTTGTGTTCAGACTGTTGGTTAACTAATTATATGGGTCTATAGTATTCTGAAAGAAAATGAGGATCAGTTTATTATTGCAGATGCCAAGTTAATGAAACTTAAAGATGATACATATGTTCTTGAGGGTCATAACTAGTGAAATTTAAATATGATGCATACTTTATCTACTACTGTACAGTATAAGTCTATAAGTTAGACAAATGTCTTTGTGAAAGCTTCCAGCTAAAACTCATATTCTCAATATACATGCTGGACCCCATTTCAATTTGGGTAGCTAAGGCAATATGCATGACCCTTTTTTTCTTTTCTTTTTTTCTTTTCTTTTTTTTTTTTTTTTTTTTTTTTTTTAATATCAATGCATTAAACTAAAGTACAGAATACATGACTACTAGCTTACTTAAATTCTTCATAAATACACCATTTAGTCAACTGGGACACATACCCCGGACACCAGACACGACATAAATTTCTAAACAAGATTATCACTAGCTGCAAGCAAGCAAGGTTTCATCTCCTAAAGTTGCGTTACAGACTTGCAAATTGCAATGTGATCTGTGACTCCATTATATAGCAAAATGCAATTTTACCGACTACCAGTTTAGTAAAATGCATATTGATTAACACCCAAATTATCTTAGATCAGAAACAATCATCACTTCCAGTTTAACTCATTCTCATATTATGCTAGATCAGACATAGTTTTCTTCTGCACGGCACAAAATATGTTTTTCTAGGTAGATGCCAACCAGATGCAGCCTAAATTTAATACATGTAGGTCGAGGCCTAAATTGAATCCATGTTTGCCGATGCTTTCATGGCTATAACCTGTAAGGACACTACCCACCCCCATCATGTTAGCTAAATGCTAGGATACTTTTCTAGAGATTAGTGATGTTGTGGAAAGGTTATCTTTGGTACTTCACAAAAGCTACTAGCTTGTTATGCTCTCAAAAGATTTTTGGACATGTGGACACAAGAGATTCTTGAGATAATGTGGTCTGCATACATTACCAACTCTAAAATCACAATACACTCGTACATTTGCCTTCATTCATACATGGAATGGTCACTCTCATATGGGACGAACCACGTTCCAGAAACATGGTTTCGAACTTCATTCAGGAAGAACGGGGCACGTAATGCACTTTCTGTAACCACTCACTCCAGCAACCTTCTGTGCTTACACCATGCAATTGCAATCACATACAGGAAAATGGTTCCAGCTGTGCCGCCTCCAACCGTCCACATAAATTTTGGGTAATTGTCTGGGTTTTCACTGTCAAAAATGTCTATGGTGATATTCATACCGAAAATTCCAGCCACAACAACAAATGCACTCACCACAAGGGTTGCTGTTGTCAACATGACCCCCATTTGCAACAGATGATTCTGCTTGTCATCAAGCATTATATTGATATAATCTTCAGTGTCATCTACGTACTCCCTTAGCTGTATCACGTAGTGGGGATGGAATGTCAGTACAACTTTAGGTAATTCAATCTCATTTTCATAATTATAATGCAATGGCTATAAAAAATTTATTTAATTTCCAAGTATAATGTAACAAGAGAAAATGAATCCAAAGTCCAATAATGCAATGCTTCCAATTCTATCAACTAAAACAAGCAGTTCATCTTCACAAAGTATGCAGCTACACGGTACTTAAATTAGTGAAATAGTGTGTAACTTCTGACAGCCCAGTTACAACAAAGGTTAAATAACACTTTATTGGACACAGGTGCAGAATTCAGGAAAAGTTAAGAACACAAAACCCATATGCAGTTGATGGATGCAATAAAACAGAAAGGTATGTAATGATATTCAAATTCTGAATAAAATTTTAATTTGGAAGAAAACAATTATTCTACAATCTATGTTATCTTTTCTTGTTTTTACTTATACCAAGATATTCATTTTATTTTATTTTTTATTTTTAGAATAAGAGCATATGAAATCGTGTCCTAGAAGGCTAAAACAATTTGCAACTTCTGCACGGGTTTAAAATATCCTTGTCTATACAACACTGCTAGAAACAGAAAAGCACCGAAGTAAGAGAAATAGTAACAGCCAATATTTGAAAGCTCTGAAAAAATAAAAAGATTGTAGCCATTTTGCAGAGAGTAACGTACAGTGGACAACTTGTTTAGTGTACCGTCAATCTGCACAAAATATGCTTCCAAAAGCATCTCAAGCTCCTCCACGTCAAGGTGCTTGCTTATGGTACTAGTATGGGTTCCACGGCTGTCTCTACTAATTGCACTAGCACCACGAAGCAAATGCCCTTGGTGGTTGTCATTCTGCTGATTATCACTGTTACAGATTATGGAACTGTCAGTTTTATCCATTAATTTCAACCAATGAGCAACAAAATGTGAGTGAGTGCTGCTCTGTGAAGCAAATGAACAGTTATACGTCTTTGAACCAACTATTATTAGTTGGATCCTAAGTAAAAGAGGCAGAGGCTTTTACATGCCTATCATCAGCATCAGAATTTACATCCTCTTCATCCATGCCAACTTGCTCATTAATGGAAGAAGAGGAAGAATTTTCCAGTAGCAATTTGTCTGTCAAATACATCTCTGCCATATCATCGTCATCATCAAGCAAATGCTCCAACTCATCCCTAACCTATAAACAATGTCCCAATTACTAGATGAAATAAACAAACCATCTCACATGTGTATATCCCATTGATACAATTGAGATAGCCGCAAGAAGCATTCAAGCACGTACTCATAAGAAACAAATAATATTTTCTGCTGCAGAATTCCAGTGAGAAATACAGCAATACAAATAATAATCATGGAAAAAAAAAAAAAAAAAAAAAACTCCACGTGATTGTGTCATGATCAAAGTACATATCTATCTGCTAAATTCAAATAATTGTTGCACCTAGGACAAAGTCCTGATAACATATGTATCATTTACTCGGAGCTCTAAGCCACGGTTTTGGTACCAGCACCTGTAGAAATAGAAATTATTTATTGCTGTCAACCCCACTTTATTGCTTTCAGAACCAACCTTTAAAAACCATTATTATAAGACCCAATTATATTGGTCTCAACCCCACTTTTAAATTTTATTTGACATATTTAACCCACGACCTATGGTACCAGTCATCCATTATTGGCACCAATAATTTTGTTCTGCACATATAGCTGGTGCAATTGTATTATTCATTTCCTGCTCGGCACCAATAGTTGGCACCTATAGTCACTCATGTTTGGTACGAGTTAGTTTGTCTAATAATTTGGACTTGACAGAATTTCACCCTTTATAGTAATTGAGTAACAAAGTTAAAGCAACGCGATAGGATAATAAGAGAAATCCATTCAACCTTCTGAACACGTCCAGTAATAGCAACCAAGCGACTCTTTATTTGTCTGACACGTTCCAGATTGAGCGTACTGATTTTTGAAGTTAGCTTGTCCAAAGCTGGGTGAGCTTCTAGCTCCAATGTCCTTGCCTAGTTTAGAATAAGATAAGGGAACATTAACATGAATAGTAAGAAAAAAGCAAGATGAATTGCACTTTCAGAACAGAATAAAGAACACGAGTTTGGTACTTCATTCTCCAAGCAACTGCAAGCATTCTCGAGGCATGCCTCCAATGCCACAAACTCAAATGGAGGCAACTTTGGACCTTCTCGATTATCAGCAGACTGCTCCTTCCTTTCCAGTTTCCCCGATTCTTCCTTCTTCGGGAACCTTTTAGAAAAATCTGGAGGACTTGATGGCGTCGATTCACCCCCTTCCAAATCATACAAATTTGACCAATTTGAATTTTCACCAACTCCAGCTTCCTGAATCACAGTCCCATTCACATGTGTGACGCATGTTATAAGCACAATACAAAGAAACCAACAATTCAGAAAAAGCATAAAATCCAGTTTCAAAACAATGCTACATGTTCCTTAAAATCTAATAGGGAGTCAGTTAGAGGGAAATCAAAAGCACAGCTCCTGATTAGTCCGAAACTTTTAGCCACGAAATATGCTTGCAGCCTGCGGGAGCAAATAAGTCAACACTACACTTCTTCTGCAGCTACACCTTGAGATCACACGAACTATATACTCTACTGTCTGATATGTTGTAACTTGTAACACAGAACCTCATCCATACAGACTAAAATAACACCTACGCCTTAAAAAAAATTAGAATCATAGTCTTCTAGGATGATGTGGCTTTACACAAGTATTCAGATCATAACTTCTGTGCTACATTGAATGCTAAAACAGACTAACTTTCACCCTAGGAAAAAAATAAAGAACAGTTTCTATCTTTCCAGGACGAATTCAGATTTATGAGCAGACTCTAGATTTAGACACCCTAAAAGTTTTAAAAGTATAGATTTATTAGTGTCACCACTATGAATGCAGTAAAATTTATATGAATGCAGCAACAAACGCATGATTGAACAAATAAAGTAAAAAGCATCATACAAGGATACAAATAAACAAGGCAATGCCAACCTAAGCACAACAAACCATTCTAACAATCAATCACGATTCACGAAGCTAATTCAGTATTCAGTTACAGTAATCACCCATTCAATTCACCCCCAACAAAACGACAACCAGCTCACCTGAGACTTGGTAGCCTGATTATGCCTCAAAATCCTCCTCCGAAGCTCATCAACAAACGGTATAACTGAAGGATCCCTAGAATTCAGCAACAAAACTTCCTGCGCTGTAATAATCGCCTTTATATGCTCCAAATTGATAACAATAGCTCGCTCACGCCCCAAAACAGTAGACGGATAAGACAATAGAGGGTCGAGTATCCGTAGATCGCGAGCAGGAAGTCCAGTCCGCCGCATGATGGCGTGTTTTCCGACCTCCATCACATGAGCCTGGCCGGTCGAATCCAGCATCATCCACGGCCTAACTCCCACCGCCTTCTTCCGGAGCCCTACTCCGCCGGTGGCACGAGCGCCATCGTCATCTGCCGTTGGCAGTTTCATCTGCGGTGGAGGTGCGGCTCTCATGGTGGTAGATTATTCATCCGTATCGGATTTCGTAACTAGTGACGAATCTCTTATATTTTGCCTGGTTTAACGGTGTGAATGTGTTATGTGTGATGAATGTCCTCTGCACTTTACACGTTGGTGAGACGTGAGATTGTGAAATGCAGTAACTAGGAAGTGTGATATTATTACGTGTAAAGGCCCTGATGTTTCGATAATTGAAAACTAGTCCTTCAATTCCCGGTAAAGAAAACGTTTAGCTTTTTTACATACGTTTTATCACCGGCTAATTTTTTGTCCACTTGCATTCTCTAAAGTGGAAATACTCGGGGTTGTTTAGTGGGCTGACCACCTTAAGTTAAATTAGAATTAGAATAAAAAGATGTTATCTGTCAGAAGTTTTATATTTTGTAATGCGTTTATATAGTATTATTGAGCGATGTACTTCCTCCATTTTTTTAGTTACTTCCTAAGTGGTAAAAATTATTAATTTTAAGGAATAATATTAAATCATTGATTTGTATGAGTATTTAATTGTGAAAGGGTGATAAAGTATGATAGAGATTGAAAAAGTTGGTATAAAGAAGGAGAGAAAAAATTAGTAAGTGGGTTGAAAAAATTTCCATATTTGGGTTAGGAATTTTGTAAGACAACGCCCAAAATAGAAACCTAAAAAATTATTAATGAAATGGAGGAAGTAACTTTTATCTCTAAACATTAAACAAACAAAATATATATATTTATGCACAGTTTTGCTCGACAAATAGATCGTAATACAAGTTCCATAATATATTGTTGAATGTAAATATCAAGTGTTTATACATAGGCGAGCATCGGTTCATGAAGATTCAAAACCACTTTTTTTTTCTTACTAAGTCTCAATTTGATTTTGTACAACGCATTCATGATGAAGTTTACACCGAGACTCATTTTCTTAAACTAGTATTGATTTTTACATTTATTTGATGTAGACTATTTCAATAGGCTTCAACACAATCAATACTTCATCATCTCTCACTACATTAACTCATTAACACCACAATAAAATTGCATTTTTGCAAACAACTATTAATATCATCATCGATATGGGATGGGATCATGGGATAAATCACAACAAATGAAATAAAATGTTGATGGCACACGTGGTTAACACCATGGTTTAAGCCACAATGGAATGCCTGTGTGTGTTACTATTTCAACACAATGAATACTTTATCATTTCTCACTACATAATATATTCAAATATTACTTCATGTTCTCCTTGTGAATTTGAGTATTACGAACTAAGTACGATCTATTTCATTGTTAAACATAATATGCTTCGAAGAATAAGTAATATCATTTGTCATCTATACTAAAATAATAATTATAGTATTTATTAATTCAATTTTTTTTTTTTTTTTTTTGTCATAGAAATATTCCCTCGTGGGAAAAACATAAATATCCAAATTTGGTGGTCCTCACTCCTAAGACTCCTCACATTCACATGCGGAGTATACAATACAATCCAATAAGTCAAATATTAAACGTCGGAACATAAATTTACTAAATGTTGGAAATTTATTGTAAATTACATAAAGTATCTATAAATTTAAATTTTACAAATTAACCCAATACTTTTAAAATCATCACAATTCCACCTTAAATAAATCAAGCCCCTAAATCAATAACCTAATCAACATATTTCAATTCAATTTGAAGAACACACCAAGAGATATCATCAAACTCATTTCACACCTTGATTTGTAAATTTGCAATAAAGTATCATCAAACTCATTTCACACCTTGATTTGTAAATTTGTAATAAAGTATCTATAAATTTATAAATTTACAATTTTTTTTTTACTATTTTTTATTTTCTTTATATATATATATATATATATATATATATATATATATATATATATATATATATATATATATATATATATATATATATATATATATTGTGCATAATTAAATAAAATTTATATAAAAAGTGTTTTTTTTTTTTAAAAAAAAGAAGAAAAGAAGGTTGGAAAAAAAAATTCTTTTTTTCATTTAAAAAAGAGTGTGATTAGAAGCAGCTGGGCTGCTTCTAATCACAAGCAGCAGCCCGTTAGCAGCAGCCCGCTGGGCTGCTGCTAGTGGTTAGACGGGCTGCTTCTAATCCCAGATTTTTTTTTTATTTTTTTTATATAGATACTTTTTATATAGATACTTTATGCATAATTATATAAAAAGTTTTTTTTTTAAAAAAAAAAAGAAGAAAAGAAGGTTGAATTTTTGTTTTCATTTAAAAAAAGAGTGTGCTGGGCTGCTTCTAATCACAAGCAGCAGCCCAGCGCTTACCCCTAGCAGCAGCCCGCTGGGCTGCTTCTAATCACCAGATTTTTTTATTTTTTTTGAGTTTGAATTTAAATGTTAATTTTTGGAACACTTGAATTTAGTATCAAATTTATCAATTTTTGGAAGTTCGGAAGTATCATTTGATCATTTTTGTTAAAGTGATCATTTCATGTTAATAATTTATATTTATGAGTGTATTTGTTTTAGGGAGTGTTTGTGGTAAAGTAGAATTGATGAATTTATTATACTTGCAATTGTTTATAATAATTTGTATGAATTTAGTAAGTTTGGAATTTATTTGTAATACTTGTAAAATAAGAGTCATTCTGTAAATTACAAATAAATTTCCAACGTTTAGTAAAATTGCTACGACGTTTAATAACCCCCTACAATAATTTGTTCCCTTTAAATTAAAGTTCTTCACTAACTGTAAAAATGAATTACCGAAACAGTAGTAAAGTCTAAAGACTAATACACATTCATATCTCACATTAATCGGAATTAAATTAGTGATAATCTTACACCATCATAATTAGCAAATTTAATAAAAATGTGAAAAACCTAACCTTCTTCTGCATCAAAACAAACAAGGAAACGCTCTCTTCACTTTCACTCCCAAACCCAAATTGCTCCACCGATAAAAGGTACCCTACCCTACTCCCCACCCAACCCCAATTGAAAATTTCTTCATCTGCAATTCTGTTTGTATACGCGCATATTAATCTGAACTGTCACAGTGTTGTATGTATATGAATGCTTGATTGTGTGATTGAACTGCTATATATCACAGAGTGAATTGAAGAGAGGGATCTCATGTACTTGCTCGCGGATCTAAATTACACCCAGAAACATGATGATTTCTGTAGAACATAAAGGTACTTTCTCCTACTCTTACGTCATTTTTGTTTTATATGCATGATGACATTGATCTGGATCGTGTTTCAGTCTTAGTGGTTTGAGTTGATGGTTTCCTTTGTCTACGTTTAGTTGTTTAGCTGTGATGAATTTGATTCAGAATAGTCAAACTTTATTTTTTATTTCTTTTACTAGATGGTTTATTTTCGATTCTGTAGAGCAACCTCTGGTCGAGTGTTGAGTTCATATCATTCGATAAATTGGTCAAAATAAAATTTAAATTAGATTAAGTAGTGGCTTGATCATTTAACAAATTAGATAATATAAGATGATTAGTGGATGTCTAGCAACTGGATTTAGAAATTAGAAGTATAATTCTGACTAACTCATACTATAAGCATTATTGACCTGCCCATATCCTTCGATGTTTATGTTATGATTTATCAAGTTTATCAAGTTATGTTTGCCTATAATCACCTAGGACTTTTCTAATGTAGTCTTGGTTATGAATTAATACTGCAGTATGTCATGTTACTATGTATTCAAGAATCTTAATATAAAGTGTATGCTGATATTTTGTAGGAGAAAATGCTGTAAGGCGAGATTTGAATACACAATTTTTGCGGAAATACTTATTATCGAATTACTCTCTTTGTCTCGAGTCATACTGCTTTCTTCATTATGCATACTTTTGTACTCGCAGGATCACATGTTTTCGTTCATTTTCTAGTATATTAATGTTTACAAAGTTTGTTTATGTTCACAAAGTATGGGAGAAGAGAGTTGGGGTAGATTGGTGGGAGAAGAGAGTTGGGGTAGATTTCCTATACAAGTTTATTTGTATTATGTAGCATCAAATGGGGTCTATATGATGTGCAGATCCAACTTTCCCACGATGACATATCTCGTGAAGGATTTTGATGGAGAAGACTTCAATCTAGGCTTTTATCTATTTCCAGGAGATCTAATGTTCTTTACATTGGTAATTTGAGGATGTGAAAGGAGAGATGAGTTGTGAGGATTCTGAATTGCCGAAGTCTTATAGTTTAAAAGAATTAACGCAATCCTCGGACTATGTCCAATGATCCAGTCCATGAGAAAATTCGCAGATCTGATATTCTCTTACAAAGCTCCAGGAAGTAGGTTTGAGGAAATTATAAGATACCGGGGGGGGGGGGGTGTTAGTTGGTTAAACATATACCTCTCTCTTCGAAGCTTAAAACCAGTTCTTAGGTTTTCTTGAGGAAACTCATCTTTGGGGCATTGCAGGCTGAATGTGGAATTTCTTTCATGACATATTCACCTAATGGTGGCAAGAGGAATATGCTATGTAGCCTTTCTCTTTTTCATACTGTATAATACATTTGATGCCACCTCAAGAAAATTGTGGATCCTTCCGTGTTTCAAAATTAATTTTGAGGACAACTCTAACAGCGTGAGTGAGGTTATCAGATGGGAACGTCTCTATGTCAACCTCTTGTCAATCCTGTGACTATCAGTACATTCAGTAGCCTCTTTTTATACTTGGAACATAAGTGTATCTGAAAGAAAAGGCTTATACTCTAGAAGAGTTGCTTTCATTACATCGAGCAATTTGTAAAAGTGTTAAAAATGAAAGAAATGTCGTGCATTGGATAAAGCACAATTATATTTTTTAGGCGTACACGTTAAGTATAATTTGTATGCCGTTGGATTATTTGCTTTTTGGGCACACGTGGAATTAATCCAGGCGGAGAATTTACTTTGCATTGAACAAAATGTACCAATTATCAATGTCAGGAAACTTACACAGTCTATTTTATTGGGTTTTTGGATCTGCTTTAACCCTTCCATTGGCGATCTCTTCAGCAATTTGTGTTGGTTAATTTGCTTTATTGATTCGAGATGGCTCAAAATCCTTCTGGTACTTAGATCTCTGACTTTAATCTGCAGCTAATTTCTAGATCTGTACAGTTACGAGTTGCTAATTTTCATGAGTTGTGTTTGATCTTCAATTAGTTTCCGTTTCAAGATACGATTTCGTCTTATTTATGTCTACTCACAGAGTTTTCTAAAAAAATGCAAGATTTTGCCAATTTTCATTGATCTGTATGATTTATCGAAATTGTTAGATGCAATATTTTGCCGATTTTCGTTGTTCTGTATGATTTATCAAAATCTTTCTCAGGGCTGTTAAGATCGCAACTCAAATGATTATCTTCCGTGATTCATTTTATTGATGAAGCTGCCACTATGTGAATTATCTTCTCTATAGCATGGTCGTTGAATGGGTTCCGGATTATTGTATTTGTATATGAATCTAGATGATTGGGAAAGTGCTCTTCTCTATATAAATATTGATAGTCAGCTGGGGTATTTTTGAATTGTCCGACTTTGGTTTTCTTTCCCTGTATTATTATTATTATTGTTATTATTATTGTTGTTGTTGTTGTTATGATTTTTATTATTATTTTATTAATGTTGTTATTATTATTGTTGTTGTTGTTTCTCCCTCCGTTTTTAATATTTTGTCACTCTAGGATTTTCACACAAAATTAGGTGTTTTTGTTTCCCCTCCCCCTATTTAATAATGATATTCTTGCCAAAAATAAAAGATACATGAGGAATATAAGGAAATAACAATGACTTCCTCTGTTTTTTACAATCTTCCCCTTTGGTCAACTGCGGTCATGTTTGACCGCACATTACTCCTAAATTATATGGATGCAGTTCTTTTTTAAAAAAAAAAATACTTTTAAAACTCATAAGTTAGTAGTATTTTTAGTTTTTTTTTTATTATTATTTTTTTATTTATTTTTTTTATCAATATAATATAGGTGTAATGTATGGGTAAAACATGTACACAGTTGACTAAAGAAGAAGATTGTAAAAAACGGAGGAAGTACAAATTTGATTAATCAATTAAATATGGAAACGGCTTAGAGGTAAAAATAGTATGAATAAGGTGAAAATATGTAGAATGACATATTTTCAGAAAAACTTAGAAACACAGAATGGCATTATTACAAAAGGAGTGTTGTTGTTGTTGTTTGAAAGGGAAAATCTACCTATCCTACTCCTACTCCTATACTACTCATTTACGACCTTATGACTCCAAATACACCTATACCAACCTTATGGTTCCGTTGGGTTCGATTATTATTATCATTATTATTTCAGATGTATTTATATTATCCATTTTTTTAAAAACCAAATTATACACTTGTACATTATATTCAGATCCATCTTTACTTTGTCTCTCGTATTTTTTTTTTGCATGTTAGCTGTGACGGTGGTATTATTATCTGTTTCTTATAATTTTTTATAATTTTAAAACGTTAATTATTGGAATAGTGGGGAATCTACATAGTATTGGCAGTGCCTCTTCTGATGATGGCTACTCTTCATATGTCACTTATAGCCTTAAATTGCAGAATCTTCACACCACAATTGTTGCGCTTGTGCTCTTAGCCTTTGCTCAGCTTTCGGTTGCATTTGGGTGCTCTATTGTTTGTTGTTTGTTACTTTATGTGATTTACATAAATTCTTGAGATAATCTTTGAAGCATAATGAAGAGAACTGAGGAGAAAAAGAAGGCATATTGCATGTTTGAAACTCTGGCGATGTTAGGGAACTGACATCCTCTGGGAATGTGGTAAGGGTTGGGGTGGGGTGTGTGTATGCCGCAGTGCGTGAAGCAGGCAAAAATTGGCTCTTAATGACACAATAATAAACAATTAAATACCCACTTTCTGTGGCGGAGAAGTGTTATGTAGAGTTAACAAGCACACTACATAATGTCATAATCGAGGCTTCTGTAATGTAGTCTGTCTATGGTGGAAAGTCTTGTAGAGCTTACTAGTGGGGCTGCAATATAGTGTAAAGTATCTAATGCGTATGCATGTATCTATACCTGAAATTTGTTTTTTCTGCATTACTCAAGAATTCTTTTTTAATTAATTTCAACGTGCATGAGACGAGTTGCAGTTTATTTAGATCACAATATGTTTTTCGAGAAACCTATTGGAATGATGGAATTTTTTTATTACCACAAATCATTTTCTAGTTTCTTTTGGCTGCAAGCATCTTTGTATCTGCCCATGCTTTTAGAACTGTTTGGTTGTTCAGATTTCAGAAGTTAATGTATTTTCCTGAACTCTTGGACTGAGCAGATACCATGCAACAGAATTATGAGGCATCAATAAAGGGTTATCAGATTAAGGATCACTCTTGCAATCTCCACTACAATGCTACCTATGCTGAAGGCTTTCCGGAGCTCCAAGAAGGTCTCCATGCTAAACCAGGTGACAGTGTTACGAAAAAAGAACGCTCATCAACCAGTGAACCTTTAGAATCTCCTGAACAATCTGTCCAAAGGCCGTTCTTCCATCATGAATTCGGCTCATGGGTTGCCAATCCTGGAAGTTTCCCCCAGGGCCAACTGAATGCATTTCAGGGCCAATTCCACCCTTTTGCAGTGAACTACAGACTTCAATATGCCCCAACTAGCATGTTCCCACAAAGTTATCCATATGATTTCCAACTTCAAGACTTCCAGTATTTTGTGGTAATCGACTTTGAGGCCACGTGCGACAAAGACAAAAATCCTCATCCACAGGAGATAATTGAGTTTCCTTCTGTAATAGTGAGCAGTCAAACTGGTCAACTAGAAGCGTGTTTCCAGACATATGTGAGGCCAACGTGCAACCACCTGCTTAGTGATTTCTGCAAGGATCTGACTGGCATACAGCAAATTCAGGTTTCTTCCTATTCCGTTGTTTACTTTCTAGTTTATTTTATTATTTGTATTTGCATGTTATGCGACATGCCATTCGCGGCATCGATATAGCTGAGTCGCATGCAAGCAATCGATCCCCCTCCCCACAAACACACGTACACACAAATTACCATGCCAAATTGGTGGCACCCCCAGAAAGAAACATGTAAGAGCTTTTGAAGCAGAATGAGCTAAAGTAGTTATTTGAGAGGTCAATGACTTAACGCATTCTAGGTTGCAGAAATAATATTTGGACTAGCTGTCAATGTTTCTTTGTATGCTGATTGTGCTTTTGCATTTGGAAGTGTCTGTGCTATCCATATTTTATCAATAGAAATCCTGTCAAAATTTGCTGGTTAGATATGAAGCTTTTTATCTAATTCAGGTGGACAGAGGAATAACACTGAATGAAGCTCTTATTAGCCATGACAAATGGCTGGAGACTAAGGGAATAAAGAACTCAAACTTTGCTGTGGTGACGTGGTCCAACTGGGATTGCCGGGTGATGCTGGAATCTGAGTGTCGTTTCAAAAATATTAGGAAGCCTCCCTATTTCAACCGGTAACTATTAGTTCTCTTTTCTTTCTTTTTTTTTCCCGCTACCTAAACTGTGTTATCAGCTGTGCCTTTATTACAGCAGGTCTTCTTCTTCATCGTAGTACATAGAATTTCTGTTTGAGTAAATTGTATATATAAATTAATACAATCTACTATGTTTGGCCAGATGGATCAACCTGAGAGTTCCGTTTTATGAGGTTTTTGGAGGAGTGAGATGCAACTTGAAAGAGGCTGTGGAAAAGGCTGGGCTATCATGGCAAGGTCGGGCACATTGTGGTCTGGATGATGCCAAAAACACTGCTCGCCTGCTCGCATTGCTAATGCACAAAGGCTTTAAATTCTCAATCACAAACTCACTTGCTTATAGCCAGTCTACTACTGATGATTACTCCACATGGAAACCTGATGAAGAAAAACAGGTTTCTTTTCCGCCTCCACCTGTGAAACTGTGGGAAGTGCGGGCTCCACTTGTGCAATACCCATACCATCACCCAGTTTGTCATTGTGGGGTTAGGAGCAGCAGAGGCATGGTTCGTAAACCAGGTCCTAAACAGGGGAGCATTTTCTTTGGATGTGGAAACTGGACTGCTGCGAGAGGTGCTCGCTGCCAATATTTCGAATGGGCTTCTGCCTGATCTGTTGGCAGAAAAGAATTTACATATTCAATGCAAAATTTGTAAAAGAAAAAAAAGATTATGGGTCCTTATTATCTATTGTGTATAGATAAAGTGTCTGGTGTGTCAGCTATGGTTGCATGAACCCATCTTTCATGACATCAAACTTAAGATTTGAACTACATACTGTGATGATTTGACTTTGGAGGAATTAGTTGTTGAATTAGGATTTGGCATGCATAGACATGCTTGGTTATTATAGTTATTTATCTTAATAATTGTTCATAGAGGGGGGCATCTGCCCTTGCACATTTTTTTAGGTGTGGAACAGAGGATGACGAATCTCTTGATTCTGAACCTGTTTGCTTGGTCCTTTTATCTGAAGTGATAGAGCTTTCCAGCGTAATGCCATTTCTTTTCTTATTTGCTTTTTTTCTTTTTTTCCTTCTATTTTCCTTGCCTGGAGATGCTTGATCGAGACTGCAGGAGTGACTTCTGTGTTCTTGTTTGTGAAATGTTGATTTTGAATAATTTCTGGTGGCACAGTATATCGTTTTGTTTATGCATGGTCTAATTGTTGAGCAGTCCACACCACACACCAACCACACCATTATTTCTTAACTGTTTGGGTCTTGTTTTTCGTTCTTTGCTTCTGTGAGAGTTTGTCTTCCTATCTCCTCAGGATCAGCATCTCATGTTTATCTTCAAACATCGTGTGTTTAATATACCTGCATTACTAAACATGTAATGTTTATCACTTATCAGCTTCACATGTTTATCTTCAAACATTGTGTGTTTAATATACCTGCATTACTAAACATGTATTGTTTGTAGCCAAACATGTATGTTGATCCTGAGAGACGATTTCTTGCATTGTGTCGTCTGCGGACTACGACGTGAATTTTTGGGGATTTACTAATTTGCACTCTGGCTTGTTGCACACTTGCACAATATGAACAGTATCGTCACTTGGCTGGTGTAATTTGCAACATGTTTCGTGGTTTAAGATGGTTTGTCTAATGCACATTGGACGTTAATTCCTTGTGTCATCTAATAAGAAGAAGTGGAAATTCATGTGAGGACTTGTGGTGAACTTTTGAACTTGTAACTTTTCCTCTAGCTACTGTATCTTTCCGGCAATTATTTATACTTAATAGAAACATGTTTATAAAGCATCTACATAGATTAGAAGTGAATATGACTTTGATACCTGTGAGTTAGATATAGATAGGAGTATTCTACTTGCATGTGTTTCTTCTTGATATCACACTATTGTAGTATGATTTGTTGCAACGACTTCTTGATGAAAGATGACACTGACAGTGTGTGCTGGGCTGTGGGCTTAGTTGCAAATTGTAATGTAGTGCACTGTTGTGTTCCTTTTAACTCTGAAGAATTTTGAATTTCATTTTGTAGTTTTTAACTTTTTCGGTCAGATTAGGTGAATTAATTTAGACATGAATTACCTGTTGAGATGTTGGTATCGATATTAGTGCGTCGTCCTTTGGTCTGTATTTAGTGGTTTGGTCCTGTTCTTGCTCTAATGGATATAAGAATAAAGAACGCCCATAGTCGACAAGTAAGGGGAGATTAGACATCGTTGAAAAATTATGATGGTCATTCATGAGAAAATATTACAATGTTAAAAATGGGGCCTTGCGACAAAACTATAGTAACTGGCTATGGTAACTAGAACGATAAACAAAACAGATTTGCGCCTTTAACTCCACTGATAAACTAGAATATTTATATCTTATTACATAAATATATCAGTAAGAAAGTCGTAATCAAATCTAGACTCTTAAGATGATTTCTTCTAATGAACTCGATATATGAACTAGCCACGAAATTAGCGGCCTATGCGTAATGGAATTCCCACACTACTGTTATTATATCTCTAATAATGAATAAGAATAAGAGATAAATTGCCAATTATATATCCTTGAAGGTTCAAATTATTAATCAAAACTTCAGTTTCAATAAGTTCATGGGCATGAAAAACTAATCATAAAATAATATTTTCACTTTTTTTTTTTTTACTTATTTTTTGGTTTATAATTTTATTGATTCTTGTGAGTTGTAAATATTTTGTCTTGTGGATTTTTTTTTAAAATTTTATTTCCAATATTACTTTGGAAATAGTTGTCTGGAATCTGGATTATTGTAATTTGGCACTCAAGTAGGGAGTAAATTGCAATATGTCTGAAACATAAGAATTTAATAAGAACCCCTAAAATTAGAGAGCTTCTCTTCTCCACACAGGAGGAACTCACTCCCAAGCTAATCAGTTCGTCGTTGAGAATCTGGAGAGAGTTTGTACTCTTCAATATGGTACGCCGTGTTTTTTTTTTCTTTTTCCCCTTTCATCTCCAAATTATTGCGATATTTGCATAGGTTTACAGCTTCTTCTTCTTTTTCTTTTGCTGCTGTTTCCCCGCAAATTTTTTAGGTCGAAGTAACTGTTACAGTACTATGTATGATTCTCTGTTTTCGATATCAGGATTTGTTCAGGAAAGCAATTCTGCATCCAGGACATCCGCAGGATTTCGCTCTGGAGACGGTGCAGCAAGCTATCAAACCTCAGGTAGGTCTTTTGTAAGTCTATGATGTATAGAAACTTAGAAATACTAAAGTTATTGGATGAATTGAACGGTTTTTTTATGCTCGTAATGATATAAATACTGGAGTTCTAGAATGAATCGAGCGCTTTGTTATGCTCGTATGCTGTAAATACTGAGTTATTGATATGTTTGTAGAAGCTGTGCTGTTTTATTTGTGTTGTTTTGTTTTCTTACAACCTGTTCTGTATTTTACTTGCAGAAGCAAACAAAATTACTTCTAGATGAAAATCAGTTGTTGGAGAATATTTTGCGGACATTACTCCAGGAGTTGGTGGTAATTAGTTTTTCTATCTGCTCCTTTATGTTTAACCTATATGGCAATGTGATGATGTACACATTGTATTATATGCATTGAACTTCTCGCGCTGTCCATGTGCTTTTTGCATATGCGATCTATCCCAAGGCTTTTATTTTTATAAGCGACCTTTGCTTGACTTTGTGATCTAGGCAGACCTGCATGCTTTTCAAAGACCTCTGCTACTATTTTTTTTGTTTTTTTGTTTTTGTTCTTCTTCCAACTACGATCTGATACTTTTGTGCCATATTATGTGGACGCAGTCAGCTGCAGTTAGCACAGGTGAGGAAATCATGCAATATGGTCAATCGATTGCTGATGAAGATACTGGGCAGGGTCAAATTCCCCGCCTTCTTGGTATGTGCATATGTTAAGCAAGGTTTGTTTACATGCGTATGCATCCGTATGTGTATCTGCACCCCAGTATTCTGTTTTAGATCTTTTTTGGTATGGAATGATCTAGTATGGTAACCGATTACAAAAAGCTCTTTGAAGAAGCAGTTTGGCACTAACATAATTGTCCAATTTCCAAGGGCAATAGGTGAATAGCTGAGTGAAGTATGATTGGATTACCTAAAACTTGGAGCTGGTGGAAGTTATTCCCATTGGAGATGATTATGTTCTCCAGGGTGCTGCCTATTTGCCCCAAAAATTTATGAGGAAACCTAAATAAGAACCATGTGCTGTGCAAGATTTTATGTCAGGAAAAAAATAAAAAAATGAAGCCTATGAACTGGTATATGTTAAGTATATTATGATACTCTTAACATAGGATTGAAAGCTGATTTAGCAACAAATTGGTGTCTGACTGCATCTGATAGTTGAAATCATGAACTAATCACGGCTCAAATATAGTCCATGCAATGTTCTATGGTGAGGATTCATGCTGGTTTGGTTCTGTTTTTCCGTTGCCTTGATATTCTAAAATGTCTGTTCATAGACTACAGACAAAGACGTGGACCACATATGTTTCTAGTGGTGACAGTTAGAATTTATATGACCTAGTTCGAATTTTCTGGATGAGAGAATTGATTTTACTTCCACTATATTTATGCTTTTGACTAGACATATTATACAAAAAATTGAATCATATTTCACTAGGGCCCTCTTTTGTTTGTAGAAGTGCTGTAGGAAAGAAAGTGGTTTTTTGAACTATCATGCAAAGAAGATGAACATTGAACATTGGAGGAGAGCAGTTGCTGGAGTAAAACTGGAGTGATTTAACTTGAAATTTTGTTGAACAACCAAGCTGGGAGGTGGTCAATGCTTCATATATTATTTGTATGCGTCTTTGAGAAAGAAATATTTAAGGTGTGGAGGCTTTTCATATCATTTGGATAGAAACTTGTAGTTACATTCTTACATCCTGACCTTCAAGATGAAACCGATAGCTTAATGTAAACAGAATTCTTATATCCAATGCCACATCACCATCAGTGGCAAACAGATCAGAAATAATTCAGAAGGAATTCCTTTGGGGTGCCTTGAAGATGAAAGGTTATTTTGTTTGGTTAATTGGCATATGGTTTGCTCTTCAATCTAGGAGGGGGTGAGGGGGTTATGCAGACTTATGTTGTATAAAAGTAGTGGTTGTTTTTCGAAGTGGAAGGAGAGTGACAGCCTTTGGGTGAATCATTATCATTGTGAAGTATAGTGCCATGAATTTGCTGGACCTTACGGAGTGAACTTATGGATGTTCTTTAGGAAAGGATGGCATGGGTTTATAAAGGTTGCACTCTGAGGTAGGAGATGGTTCTACCATTAGCTTTTTAAAGTGATAGAATGTTTGGGCACTTTAGTTTGAGGTACCTGTCTTCATTTTACAATGCTACAGACCCTTCAGCGGCAATGAGCAATATCATGGAGGTTAATTCTGGAATTATTCACGGAATGTTATCTTTCTCTTGGGCCCTCAAGATTGAGAATTGGAGTAATTTGACATAGTTTTCGATGTCCCTTGGTGAAGTGGAGTCGGAATGGGAGAGATTGACAGGCTGTGTTGGACATTAACAAATTACCATCAATTTTGTCCGTTGCTTCTATTGTATCTTAGTGGCCTTCGGGAATTTTTTTGAAGCACATGTGGAGAAGTAATCTTCCACCTAGGGCAGCTTTTTAGGTGTGCACAGTTGTCAAATAAACTGTTTTGATCACTGACAACCTTAGGAGAGGCATGTATGTGATAGACTGGTGCAGTATGAGCTAGAAGGATGGAATATCAGTAGACCATTTAGTTTCGCACTTAAGTTTAGTCCAAACACTTTGGAACGCTAATTTTCAGTCCGAAAACTACATTGGGTTCTTCCAAAGAACAGTAGAGCACTCTATTCAGGCACGGAGGAGGAAGCTCAAGGATAGAGATCAAAAGATTATCTGGACTACGATCTGGGGAGGATTATTTGATGTTTCTGGGAAGAAAGGAATAATAAATACTTTGAAGAAATGTATTCTTCCAAGTCTAAGATCTTGGATCTGGTGTTGCGGACTATGTAAATTGATGCCTGTGGCTCTTTTCTGTAGGACATTTTTGCTTTTAATTGTAATTTGGGTTGATGATACACTCTGTGTATAATGCTCACTTCTTTAATTAATAATAGTATAATATCTAACAAATGAAGAAAATGTTGGTGTCTGAACTATGACATACTGTAGAGAAGAGCCCATATGGAACTTTTATGTCCTTCCAACTTTCAATGCTACGAGAGAGGGATAATTAATACTGATTGCCTCCAACTTCATGTATTTTACTTGGGTATTAACACAATCAAAGGACTCTCTTTGTAGGAAGAAAATAACTTTTAGTTGTAAAAATTTGATTTGGCTGTAGGCACGGGTTAATGCAAGATACAAATGAAGTGTATGATGGATGTCTAGTCTTATCTCTTATCTCTTTTCCCTCCATTTGTTGTATCACCCCAGGCCGCGTGACCGCCTTTGTCTAAATTCTGCTTGGTTTGAATAGTTTTTGCCCTCTGTTGCTGTGAACCTGGGATATTGTCACTCCAAACAAAAACAATAATGTATGCTTGTTGAAGATTGTTTCAAGATAAATACAGTGTCTTACTTAGTAGTTGTTACTATGTGAAGTTCCATTACTGATCCCTGATTTGAAGTATTTCTTGAATTGCCCATTTACCCGGACTATGGTATGAAGCCTTGCTTCAAGATAAAACAGTAACTAATTAACTCTTCAAAAGTGGACATCGAACTGTTTACCCTCGCTTCATCTCTCTAATGATGTCATTATTTTGCAGACATTGTTTTGTACCTATGTGAGAATGACCATATTGAAGGTGGTATGATCTTTATGCTTTTAGAAGATTTGACAGAGATGTCTACAATGAGAAATTGTAAAGATGTCTTTGGATATATAGAGAGTAAACAAGACATTCTTGGGAAGGTATTTCGTGGCATGGTTTTTCAAATGCTATCATGTATCTTGTTAGATGTATTTTCAGCACATATTTTTCTCTCTGTCCTCCTTTTTCTTCTTAAATTATGACTGTTTTAGATTCTTTTGTGTTCTACATAGCCAGAGCTTTTTGCCAGAGGGAAGCTTGTTATGCTCAGGACATGCAATCAACTTCTTCGTCGTTTATCAAAGGTTTTACAATCTCAAATTGCGAATTTTATTTTCTTTTTTTCCGGATAGTACACTCAGCACATTGATTTGAGTCTTGCTACCTAATTTTGATAACCCCCTTTCCATCATGGTTAATCTTTGCAAATGTTTAGTAAAGTTCAAAAGTGATATATCCCTTTATTTTAGAAGTGCTAGGATGCTTTTGAACTTTGTTACATTTGGAATGGAAGGTTCTGCTACTTACAGAAATAACTTGATTATCTTTTGAGTTGTGGTAACGTTGCCACACTAATATTATTTATCTTTTAAATCACCTATGATGTTATGCTTTTCAACATTCTCTGCGCATGTGAGACTTGTATATGTTCCATCCATCTTCTGCTCCAACAAACTTTCTGAGGAATGCATTCTGTGACAATGAATGAAAACGACACCTCACTTGATCAATGTGATGTTGCTGTTTGCTGATGTATTTTGTAGCTCCTAATTGCATTCTGAACTAGTTGATTTTGCTTTTGTCATTAAAAGAAAAAAGAAAGAAAGAGCTGTTGTTGGTACTGCAAGGAATTGGAACCGGATGTGGAATTAATTAGATCTTGAAGTTTAAATTAGTAAACATTTTCACAAATTCTACTCACTGTGACCTTTTTTACGTTCTGATTGTTGATATTATTGTACAAAAAACTGCATTTAAATACCTCGTGCAACATACACCCTGGGCTTGTTTAACTGCAAACCCCACAATCATTCGACTCCTATCATATGTATGCTGTTTCATTTCCTTTTTTTTTTTTTTTTTCTCCATGCATTCAAACATCTAGAAGTGATTTCAGATGACAATCCCTCGAGTCTCCTTCCATGCTACATGTATACTGGATGTTTTTATGTATCTACTAGTCATATTTGTATGTAAGAAACATCTACATAAGCATGTTTTATGTCACAGGCAAATGATGTAGTGTTCTGCGGACGAATTATAATGTTCCTTGCTCATTTCTTCCCATTATCAGAACGTTCTGGTAATAATTTACTGTTCATTTAGAGCTATTGTTCTCTTTTTGACTTGTACTAGACGTTTATGTGTCTTATTACTTCCTCACAGCTGTCAACATCAAAGGAGTTTTCAATACATCAAATGAGACGACATATGAGAAAGATGCACCAGATGGTATATCTTGTGGGCTCTTTGGGTCAATGCTATTGCATATTATTGGGTCTGTAATTTAAATCCAGTTAACTTGTTTGCTTTCAGGTAGTCCCATTGATTTCAATTTTTACAAAACCTTTTGGAGTTTACAGGTTTGCACGTTTCTTTCATAATCTATTCCGTCTTTCAAGAGTTCTTATTTTTGTTTTCATTGACCTGTCTAGTGTTATGTGTTTCCATCGTAATAATCATTATTTTTTGATAAATCAATCTCTCTGACATCCACATGCATCACACAAGCACTATTCCTAAGGAGTGGCCGAAATGAGGTTTAACTTCCACAATTACAGTAACTACAACAACAACAACAATAATAATAATTATAATTATAAAATATGATTTCTGCAAATTATAACAATAATATAATTTACTTTGAGGAATTTCTTTGATTTGCTTCTTTTCTGGTTTAATGGGGCTGCTGCTAACCCCTTACTTGATAGTACTAGACATTTTTCTTTTTTGTCTGACCTGCTGTAGTACACTACCTGTGTATAATCAGTTTTGGTAATAAATCCTTCTTGATTACCTTTAAAACACTTTTGCCAAATATCTTTGTCCAAACTCTAAGAAGTTTATACTGGAGCCATCCTTACTAAACCTTCAGCTCTTGAGACCTAGACTGCGCCATCTGATATGACATATGAGAGTATATTCTTGAAAAATTAAACCACTGATGATAATGTTTTTGAGAATTTTGACATGATCCTTCTTCTCTGAATTGAAGTTTCAGTGTATGCTCCTGTGATTTCATCTATTCATACTCTTCTTGCGTCTTATGTTCAGGAGGTCTTCTCCAATCCTGCTTCACTCACTCCTGCTCTTACAAAGTGGCACAAGTTTGCTTCCAGTTTGACTGTAAATACTTCATACTGAATTTGGTATATATTTCGTTAGTCAATTACTGTTGTCATCACCTTTTTTAACTTTTAAACTGATTGTTTAGGTTGTCTTGAATACTTTCGAGGCTCAGCCTTTAACTGATGAAGAGGGCAGTGCCATTAACCTCGAGGATGAAGCATCGAACTTCAGCATAAAGTATCTCACAAGCAGTAAGTTAATGGGTTTGGAGGTAAGTATTGCTGTTAAGGAGGTTTTTTTAGTACAGCAACTCATTTCGAGCATTTTATGGTGATTTTTATGTGTTTCTTTTTCATCATTTCTTGCAGCTAAAGGATCCAAGTTTTCGACGGCATGTTCTGGTTCAGTGTCTTATTTTGTTTGATTATGTGAAGGTATTGTTGCTGTGCTCCCTTTGCTCTGATGCTCAGTTGTTTTAGGTGTTTGGATAATATGTTCTATGAAAGCTTTACCAAGAATAAGGTCTCATAATTTCTGTTGGTTATCTGTGTTGTTCTAAATGTCAAAGTTGGAGAGATTTGATAATTTAAGCATTATGTATACTCAAGATTCAAAGAGTATGCTATGTGCGTTTCTCAACTTTCGTGATCTAATAAGAACATACTATATTCCATGTACTTTCAAGCAAGGCTTATGAATTATTTGGTAATGATGTGGGAATCAGGACAAGTAAATGTTTACAACGGACCTTGCTCACAGTACATTCCATTCTTATATTGATAAATTATCTGTGCTAAGTTCTGTAGACTTTATGTTAGATCTTAGATGCTTCCAGATCGGGTTTAAAAATACTTCAAAAATTAGGCAAAAGAATGAGGAATTCTGGGAATGTCTTAAACTTGGTGAGGAATAGGATGTTGATTAAAACAAACTTGGAGTAGTCCTTACCTTGATAAATCTAGAACTGTGTACGTTGGCAAATAAAAAGAATTTGAACAATGGGTTTTGGAGTTTTTCCGAAGTTGAGTTCTAAAAGTTACATTTGTATTTCACCATTGCTGTATTCTGATTATCATGATTTTTACTATTATGTTATTAGGCCCCAGGTAAAAATGAGAAAGACATGCCATCGGAGACACTGGTTAGTTATGAATCTCATCATTTTCTTGTTATACTTTCTTAGAACTTTCCCATTCCTCTCATTGCATTACACTGTTCTGCCTGGATTTTTGAATTCAAGACAGCTTACTTTGAAGCATAAAAAAAATGGCTTTACGTAATTTGTATGTGTAAGGCATGAGATCTGCCTGGCCATTAAAATGAGTGTTGAAATTTTCATGCCTTCAAATCAGGGTTCTGTTTGGTGATTCTAAGTTTAGATGGTGACAGATACTTTCAATTAAAAAGTAACTTTTTTAATTGATCTCACCAGGCAGCATTGTCCATAAATATAAAGCATCTAAAGGTAAAAGGCATACACGCATATCTTATTCTTTCCAAAGGTATTTATAATTAATAGATAAATGATACTACAGCATTTTAGATAAACAAGAAACTAGAATATACTATCAGGCAATGGGTTATTGCTAGCCCATTGAAACAGCAGAGTAGCAACCTAAGAAGTTCTTAACAATTCTCGAAGCATCTGTTGATTTTTTTCATTCCAAATGCACCAAAGAACACAACTGGGGAATCTGGGGATAAGATTCCTTTTACCTTCAACTCTAAATGTACTTCTCCATGCCCTGAGCATATCCACCATTTGGCATTCGCCCAGACTAATTAGAAATCCCCTATAAAGTCTTACAATCTACAAACTTCCAGTCTAAACTATTTTATCTTTGTTTTTATTAAACTAAAAAATACCTTGTTCATGGAGCAGCTGTTAATCCCTTGCTTGATACTTTTCGTCTTGAATCATGTTTGTCTGAACTGCTGTTGTGTATTCAGTTTTTCTTAAAAATTACATACTTGATATTACCTTTAGACCAGGTAAGTTGTAATCAATATACATGTCTATATAGCATATTTTATGTGGTTTAATCTTTATCATCTCTGATTTTTATCGTAAACTTACTACCAGACCCCCTTTAGGAAACTAGTTTTTCTACCTCATGCATTTGTTACATTGTTAGAGTTGTCAAATTATTTGTATATGAAGGCTTGGATAATGTTTGATACTGCCTATTAATTCAACTCCAGATATTTTCTGTTAACACCACGGTAGTTGGAGTAATTCTATCAATATTTGAATGTAGAAGGAAGAGATAAAAACTCTTGAGGAACGGGTAAAAAGGCTTCTTGAGATGACACCTCCTAAAGGAAAGGATTTTCTTCTTAGCATTGAGCATATTTTGGAGCGTGAAAGGAATTGGGTAAGCAATTGAACTTCTCTCTTTCATGCATTTCGTTATACATGACTATTGACAGATATTTTCTTTATTTACACGGAACATTTTCCTATTTGTCAGGTTTGGTGGAAGCGTGATAACTGTCCTGCATTTGATAAACAACCATTGGAAAAGAAGCAAACACAAGATGGAGCAAGAAAACGGTAATAATTGATTCCTATATCTGAGTAAACAAATAGCACTTGATACACTGTGATCGGATGAATCCTTATACATATGAAATTAAACCTTGAGCGACGTATATCATACTGCTATGCTGTATATAAGTTCAAGAATTGCTCTTCGAAGCTCATTTATATTGAATCGTTGACAATAAAATTTGACTATCTATCAATAGTTTGGGACATCATGTGGTGGTTAAGATGATCTAACTTGTTTAATTTTTTATTCCACATGTTCGTTGAGATGGTCTGACTTGTTTAATTTTTTATTCCACATGTACAGGTAATGTTTTGTTTACTGAATTTTTGCATGGTATAGAAAAATCTGATTCTTGGCTAGTGATGTCCAAATGTACATGAAAAGAAGAAAGTATGTGCATCTACATGAAGAAAAGTTAAAAAGTTATAAAGAAAGTGTGTGAGATTTATTGCCAAGCTCAACAATTAGCTTCTCGATCCTATTTTCATCCTTTATTTGTGTAATTCCACAGTCGTCCTCGCTGGAGATTAGGGAATAAGGAACTTTCTCAATTATGGAAATGGTCAGATCAGAATCCGGTTAGTAACTTTTGTTTTCCATGCTCTTGGAAAGTTTCATATGTTCAAGTTTTACGGGTGATTGATTATAGAAATTTAGTCACTTTGGTATCTTCCATCTTTTGTTTAGAGTAACTGTATGAAGTATGATGTATTCTAGTAGCTCATAGCTCGTTAATATATGGGTATGCAACTATGAGCATGCTGCAACTTTTGTTTTTTCAGAATGCCTTGACAGACGCTCAGCGTGTTCGTACTCCTTCCATCATGGATTACTGGAAACCTATGGCTGAAGATGTGAGTTCATATAGCCCCTTTTCCAAACTTGAGTTTATAGTAGTAACCTACATTTGAGCTTATCCAATGCAGTATTCTTTCATGTTTGCTTTCTAATTTACCCTGCTGGTAAAATTGGTTAGTTGAACTTGGCTATTTATGGATAACTTTTGCTTGTGTCTAAAAACAGATGGACGAATCTGCTGGAATAGAAGCAGAATATCATCACAAGAACAATCGAGTAGGTCCAGCTTTTACTTTTCCTTCCGCATCTTTCTTTTAGATTTGATCTTCATCTAAATCATCTGTATGAGTTGTGGTCTAAGTTTTTTTTAGATATTGTCTTGTGTCAGTTTTTGTGAATTCTTGTCTGTATACACACTATTTATAAGTGTTATCATGGTCATACCTGAGTATTTGTCATATATGGAGGAAAATATTATAACCCCATTTAGCTGCTGAGCAATAATTAGAAGTTAGAAACATGTTAGGTAGTGTTTGCAAATGCTTATCAAAATCAATTATGAGTTGCTTTTGCTTAAAACTTTTAAAAAGTTGATTTCAATCAAAAGGTGTTTGCTATACATAGTAAAAGTTGAAATTAAGCAACATGTGAATGTTTGGTTGGAATTAAAATAATCACTTGAGTATTTAATAATTTAATTTTTTTGGCATTTATTTACCTTTCCTATTTATATGGTGCTTTAAGCACCAAAAGAACCTCATTTGATGCTTTTAGCTTATAGCGGTTAGTATGCTTAATTTTAGAGAATCAACCACAGAAGCAGCGAAACCAAACACTAAAAAATTGCTTAAAGCTGTGAAAAAGCAGATAATCACTTTTAATAATCATTTGCAAACACTACCTAAACATCGCTTAATGAACAAATACAATTCTTAATCTTTTCTCTGTTCATAAAAGAGTCTCTACTATCACTGTTGTTTCTCTATGTGACTGAAAACCAAAATTCATCTTTTAGCACCCAGCTACGGAGTGATCGGAGTTGAAGTTAGCACAGGTTAATAAAAAACAATGAAATAAGAATATTAGAGTATTCCAAGTCAGGCTGTTTCTTTTCTGTCCTCCAATGATGCCAAGTGCCAAAGCATGACCTTTGATATTATGAGAATAATAATGAATTTCGGAGTGAGTAACATGGGGAGAATCAGTAAATTCATTAATGGCAACAAACTGTGATATATTCCAGTTTGTGCGTAGAGTTCGCCATGTAGTTCTAAGGATATGTTAGAGTAATTTTGAGCTAGTTCTACATTCGATGAAACAGATGTATGGAACTGTGGTGGGCATGTTAGTTTTGATATTCATAATGTATTGCTACGTGTAGATCTTCAACAATTGTACTGTTGATCAGGATATCATATGCTTTGTATCTTTCTTCGTTGAAGGACTTTATGGAGTTCCCATGCAGGTCTATTGCTGGAAAGGTTTGAGGTTTTCAGCTAGGCAAGATTTGGAGGCTTTTTCAAGAGTATGTGTTCTTTAATGAGCTATTAGGTTATTAGCATCTAAATTTTGTAGGGAATCGCTTTGTGAAAATTCTATACTATTTTTCACAGTTCACGGATCATGGCATTGAGGGTGTTGTACCCATGGAACTTTTGCCACCTGAGGTGTGGTCAAAGTATCAAACTAAACCAAATGGAAACAAGCGTTCCAAGAAGGAAGATGCAAAAGGCTCCATGCAGCAACCTGAGGGAACCCAGGTACCTTAAGATACTTCACGACTTCAGTATCTTTTATTTGCCGTAATGGGCGAGTGTGGAGGCAGTTAGTTTTAATCATTCATTTCGCTAAATTGCTTTGAACAATGTACATTTTTAAAAACTAGCAAAGACATTAGTTTTTTTCTAAAAGAATTATTTTTAAACGTGATATTGTTGTTAATTTTAGTTCTAGACCTAATGACAACCTAGGAGATGAATGATGTGCAGTAAAATATCATCACGATATCCTGACATTATCCTTTGCTTTTGTCTTCCCTTTTTTGTCCATTTTTTATCCAGTGCATGAGCATTTTAAGTAGGGTAAGTTTTGGGAACTCAAATGTCTCTCCAGCAAGTTATCCCACAAAAAACCTCTTTATTACTACAGTAGTATTATCATAAACTATGTTTTGGACGTTGCAATGAATATGATGTTTATTATACTTACCGTAGAAGGTTCATGTGCATTTCTGCGTTTGACTATCTTCAGCACTTAAAGCTCTATTTAAAAACTCAGTGCCGTTCATCTTGTTAGATTGCAACTGCTGCTGGCGAGACTGATATTGAAGGAAACAGAGTTGACCCTGAAGCCTCAGTAGGACCAATGGATGCTGATGCCATAACTGGGTCAGGTAATATTTCTCAGAGTGGAACTCCTACTCCAGACGGACATCAGAAGCAAAACTCAGACACAGATGCTGGTCTGGAAGCGGGTCAAATTGAAGGAGATGCTGATGCGGAACCAGGAATGATTGATGGAGAGATAGATGCGGAGGGTGATTTGGATGTGGTTGCCTGACCCGATATCTCTGTTTGGGAACCAATATTTGTACCTGGGTAAACTAGCTCTTTTCAGGCTAACCAGGTCTGTGGCTTCTTGGCAAACGACATATGGTAAAGCTGCAGAAATTTACCTCTGAACTCCAAACCCGACAGTCACAGAACCTACCTTTTTACCGGTAAACAGAGTTGAGCACAGCACAAGGGGCGCGCCCTTTACTAGTATGGTAAATTTATGATTACATTTTGTAGTTTCGCGTATAGGAGTCTTCTGGGCATCTCTCTTGATATCTTTATTTATTTAAATTAATGTTTGTATTATCTAAGGGGTCGTCTTGTATTGTTTTTAGTCACAATACAGTGATGACATGAGAAACATATCTTTGAATTCAAAATACTGACCTGATCTAACCCTCTAAATTCATTTTTAGAACAGATGCTACTAACTACTAAGAATGGGAAATAAGCATAGGATGTCCTATCATCAAAGTTCGAGTGACCATTCTTATTCACGAAATCCAAAAGTCAGGACTATAGCATCACGTATATTCGCATCTTTGTAGAATGCACCCTGTCATTACTTTAAACTTCACGGTCCAAAGTCCCATGGCTCACTTCATCATTGAATCTCACAGTCCAAAGTACCTAGGCCAGACAAAATGATCCGAATCGGAACCAATCCAATCAAGAATAAACTGAAGTGATCTAGTATATGTTGAGATACATTCATTCATATAAATGATACTCCAATTGAGTTGGTCTTAAATAACATTAAGGATCAAAATCCAAAATAAATCCGAATTCGGATTAATCGTATTTGGAACTTGAAGCATTATTATCTGTATAATCTGAATAACATATGAATCAAACCAACACCCAAATTAATCCGATCCAAAATGGCTTGAAGGCTTACAATCTAAAAAAAATTCAAATCCAAATAAACATGACCGATCCAAACTAGGTAGAATCCGAACATACCCATCCAAAATGACAAATATCATTTCAAAATAATTTATAGAATGTATCCGGTCCGAACAATATGTTTGCCTGGTCTTAATGTACCTGCCAATCGCAATGCAATTTAATTACTATTCCCTCTGTCCGAGAACTATATCCACTAACATACGAGGTCAAACGATACATAAAAAAAATAAAATTGTAGTGAGATGTAGAAAGCATGTTAGTGCAATTTATTTCCATTTTTAACATGTTGCATATAATTACTTTTATCTCCTTTTATTATTGGCCCAAAAATAATAATGGGTATTGTTCCTTGTCACCTAGGTAGACCTGACAAACGGGTTGATTGGATCGGATGATTTCGGGTGAGTGAGTTTGTTTCGGGAGATTTCGGGTCGGGTCGGATTCGGGTGCGTTCGGATTGCATGTTTTTAGCGGATTCGGGTTTTATTCAGATTATAAATTTCAAAACATTTTGGATCGAGTCAATTAAGCGGAATAAACTGAAGTTGAACTGTTGAAGAAGTTGGGGCTGAATCTCCTTAAATAGCTTATACTTAAATTAACCTGAATTTTAATTGTTTTTGTTCAAAAAAAAAGTTGAGTTTGCAAACAATAGGGCAACTTTTCTAACATTGATTTTTTCAAACCTTTATCAAATTCTCTAGTAATCCAAATTATCCTTAAATTAATTTACTCATTCCACGATTCCA
Organism: Plantago ovata; assembly: GCA_028274465.1. NCBI lineage: Eukaryota > Viridiplantae > Streptophyta > Magnoliopsida > Lamiales > Plantaginaceae > Plantago > Plantago ovata. The sequence continues at coordinate 96,705,270 of CM051458.1, forward strand.
CGTCGGGCTAACATCTTTAAACAAAAAAGTATCAAATAATACTGTGATGACTTTGCGTGAAAGATTACCGCATGTTAAACATATTCAGCATATGCATAATCGCTTAAATTCAAGACAAGATAGTCCGTAGCATATAATAAGGAAGAGGATGAAATATAAGTACCTTTTGAAATGGCATTTAATGCCGTCGATAGGTGGGTATAGCAACCCCCGACTCCGCGGTTAGTTTCTTATAGGCGTTTTGTAACCTTTGAGTCACAGATCCCACCTTACCATCACCAATTGTCCGTCCGTCAATTTTAATGACCTGATATGGTCACACTCTTAATATCAAAGAGATAATGGAGGATATTGACATGTACATAATCGAAAATAAAAGGCCAAGAAAGACTGAATATCTTCACTGTTCCCTTTAAGTATCCATTATAGATGTGAAGTTAGACATAAGTGAAGATATAAGGAAGTTTGGTCAAACCCAGGAGTACCAGAACCTTTCGTATGGTGAAACATATTAACAGAACATTCTTATAGAATTGCATTCAGTCTCTCACAAAAACAATATGCATCTAGAAAATAAAGTTAAACCATGGAATTTGAGGTAATCACCATACATAAACAGAACAAGTTGAATATGAGCTGTTTCCATACAGATCAGGAATATAAAAGAGCTCGAAGTGCAGATATTGGATTTAAAATTCCTGATATACCTTATATTCGTTGTCCTACATTTCTGCTTTCTTTTGAAAATGAGCTGTTCTCAACATTTTTTCTTTTGAAGAACAGAAGGAAAGGCCTAAATGATGAAAACATGGTGTAAGAACTACTTGTACATGATCAAATTGTAGAGAAAGGACTTACTGGGCTAAGTTCTCCCATCGTTCCTGTTGTGAACACCTGTAGCAAGAAGTCATATCATCAAAAGTGCAAATAAATAAGGAGAGGAGGAGAAATACTGTAATATCTAGAAAGCCCGCACAGCATTTGTGATTTACCCCTGAATATTTTATAACAAAATGAGACAGAACAAGGTAAAACATTTATAACGTAACAAAAAATTGGTGGTATAATAACCATGTAGTATCAGTATCAGAAAATTTATGTTACTGCTTGAAGATAAGAGGTGAATTAAACTCGAAAGAAAAGAAACTGTTAAGAAGATGGTAAGCAAGTGACTGTTGGGCAATTAATGCTAAATAGTAAATGAAATGTTCTAAAGTGCAAGACTACTGCACACGGAGCCTTAGGTACCAGACAACTTCCATCTAGATGAGAATAGAGCATAAAAGAAAGAGTAAAATATATATATACATATATATATACACCTCATCTGCTGTATGGAACTCCGATAAGCTGATACGTCGCTCCTCCAAAACTAAGTTTTCCTTAATAACAAGGTCCATTACCTGCAAAATATATAACATGCATGAAAGATCATATTGACAATTGAGAGACTGTCCCTCATCCCCTAGTTTTCACCTATATCCTTCATAAATGGGTCTCCATGGATTAGAAACACAAACACACACACACAAGTTGCTCCACGGAAACAATATTGTGAAACATGACAGAGATTCACCAGTCAGAACATATCCTACTGCAGTTCAAATTTTCAACAGAGTTGAGGAAATACACAGAAGACTTGAAACATGTAAGCATGTGCATTTGAGAGTTGCCCATGTAATGCCAAAAACAATAACCAGTTGTAGGTGAAGTGTGACATCTGTGGGTCTCAGTGGAAGAGAAACATAGACACAGATGACAGATCCTCTACTGATTCTATATTGTAAAACAAGACAGATATCCATCAGTCGGGACAAATCCTATAGCAGTTCAAATTTCAACACAGAGGCCACATAGAAGAAAGGATGAGGAAGAGAAATGGCGCCATGAAAGAAGACTTAATTAATGATTCTTAACACCTTTTTAGAACAGTGTGAAGCTTACAGTTGATCGTGTAATGCCAGGAAGACAATAATCAGCATGAGGTGTAGCAACACGGCCTTTCTTTACCATAAACTGCAGATCAGTAGATAACAGCACTTGTTAAAAATGAATGTTTCTGTAACAAAAATTCGAAATACTAACATCTTGAGTATACTAATCCACCAAAAATGGTGCAAAAATCTATTGACAGATCCAAGTAGATGACATGACACTAAAGAAAGAAAACTATCACCTATACTAGTCCCCTGACAAACTAGTAATGCTACCAGCAGTGTTTTCAAACTGAAAGGGCTGTGCACGATTACTGATACAGTAGGTGGACCATGGAGGCAAAAGTCTATGATCTATTCAATAGCACAAAAGCATATGTTAACAGTCTCCATTCAATAGCAACAGTAGTTATTTAGGAGGTTGTATGCTAATTAGCCCTTTAAGTAGTGAGGTTTGTGCTATTAGAGGCAGAGCAGGAAGAAGTCTAGTCTTACAGCGTTTGGCTGGGGCGAAAGAATAGTTCTTTCATCATTTAGGATGAATAATTTCAGCTTTATAGCTGGGAGAAGAAGTGTTCCCTCTATCATATGTCATAGTGTTGTTAGCATAATGATTGTACTCAGTTTCGATATGACACCGGTGGCAGTTGTGGATATGTAACCATTGCCAACATAGAAGACCATGTTAGAGGCTTGAGGGAAGGTGTAAATCAATAGAATCCTCTGGATAGACTCAAAATCAATCGAAACATCGATTAGTGAGAAATGAACACCAACAACTTCTCTGAATGAAAAATTTGCATGTAAAATCTCTACCCAATGATAGAACCCACTCTACTTCTGGCTCATAACCAGCAGATTATCCAAGTTAAAGCACATGAAGTGGTGATTTCTAATTTTTTGTAACTGAGCTCACCAAGTTTGTTGCATTAGTTTCAGATACATAGCCATCCTTGTCAAGCATGATTGCATCATCAGCTTGTGCGTTATTCCCTTCTATCTGCACGAATCAAAGGACCGGGGTGAATGTATGCAACTTACTGGCCAAAGCAGCCCACGATGAAGTTGATTAATATCTTAATTTTATCTTTACCTTCGCAAGAATATTATTGAGAAGATTGTTGTGATGAATTTTGGAATCCAAATTCTGTAGAAGATATTTTCAACTCATCAATTGTTAATTGCAATGCATCAAATGAATGATATATCTTGACAGTCTAATTTATAAGTTAAAAAAGGAAAATATTATAGAAGTCATAATCATATCAAGAATAAATACTGAAATGTAGAACATCATGTGTTCCAAGCACAAGCATGAAAAAGAACACTGACACAAGTAATAACAAGTTCAATAAACAAATCTTTGTGTTTGTACAGTTATATGGCGGCATTCTAAGTTCATCAACAATGTGATAAATCATCGAAGAATCATTTCCTAGTAAAATTTAACCTCTTACATTTGGTGAATTACGGCGTGTGGTCGCTGTCACCAAAGTTACACCCCTTGCATTATCATAGACCGGTGGCTTCCATTCGGCAAGCACTACAATAAATGTTACAATCACTTTTCTAAGTCGAAAAAACATAACTAAATGTTCAGAAAAAATATAGAGGCCAGCATTCCCTGGTCTAAGCCATTAAAGTGCAATATTCAGAATTTTATCCAAATATTTCTAATGGTACTTACTGTGTTTGCCAAAATAGCAGAACTATAAGCCCCCAATAGCATAGATAGTCATAATGGAAAAGTTTCTGGTTTGTGGTCCTCAACTTAAAGAATTTACCTTTTCCATTTTTTGTTTTTTTTTCCCTTCACCCCGCGAAGATGACAGATACCACAACAGATGTGTTTTTAAAAAATACCAATCAATGCGAATCGAAATCTTACCAATTAAAGTACATCCATATAGGTTGAATGCTGGGCTCATTCCAGAAGTCACCTGAAAGCAGATAATGAGATGTGTAACAGAAGTTCTTAGTGCAAAATTCCTAGATGAGAAAGAAAACCATTTCGGTTTGCTGTTGAGTACCACAAAGACCCTGATGCTTAATGGAATACTGCCCGCATGGGAATCAGAAACTTCTTATAGTTCAAACTTAGTGCCAAGTCAATGGCCATTTTGACTTCCCTTTTAAGCCCTAAACTAATTCCTCTGTATCTATGTGAAATAAAATAGCATACATACATTAGTTACCAGTTGATAAGTTTCCTATAAGTAAGTCAAGTCCCATCTTTAGACTCGCTCCATCAGCTGCTCACCCAGTTTTTGGCTGAGACTGGTCTTGGGCCTCTCAGCCAAAAAAGGCTCCTCCTCCTGAGAAAATTCTTCTTCTTCTTTTTTTTTTTTTTTAATATTATTACTTTTACTTTCGTGTAGACTTTTTGTACGTAGAGCAAAGTTATTAAAAAAAAAAAAAAGGAAAATGTGAGTTTTATTATCGGTGTTGGGTGTGAGATGTGTTGAAAGGGTTCTAGGAAGTTTAATTATTGAAGATAATCTTATGAAAAAAGGGCAAGTTGCATCTAGACACCAAACTTAAATCTACTCACCCAGGTATGAAACCATGACAAGAAAATATATGCATACCTTCTTTCCACGAGTCAAAGTGAGTCTAATATGTGCATTATCAAACATTCCGTTCCTTATGAGAGTCTTGAAAATTGCTTCCTTCACCTGCAGCATGATATATCATCAGGCATACTGCATAATTGGGTACAACTTACAGATACGACTACCAAACCACCATGTGCATTTAACTAAAAGTAACTACTCCATCTGTTCCATATTGAGTTGCATTATTTCCTTCTATGGATGTCCCAGTTCAATTTGCCACTTCCAAAACTAGCAACTTCGATTCCCCACGCAAATAAACCTTAATATTACCAAATTACAATCAATGCCACAAAAAATACCATTAACAACACCCGACTTTCCTACTTTACTTACTATTATTTTAGAAATATACCCTAACATATATGTCCCCACTCCTAACTACACTTAAAAAACAATTTATTTCTTTATCCCTATGCCCAAAAGTAAGTGGCAAGTTAATATGTGACAGGCGGAGCATCATATAAAAGCATATCTAATATATAGAGAAGTTCAGCAGCTATAGATAAATGGAGAAAGATCACCTGTTCGCGAGTTGGTACATTTGTGAAAGCTAGAGCTTTTGCTGAATCGAACATCCTGGAATTTATATGCATAGTTAATGACACTAAACAAACAAACAGAATACAACTACATGTGTGTGTGTGGGTTTAGAATTATACTATGAGTTCTGAACTTTAGACTCGTCAACAAAGATTCTCCCAAAACAAATCACAGAGGAACAATATGGAAGGAATTTGGGAAGGGAGAGAGGGGGGTGGGGACAAAGTAGAAGCATAAACAAAACTCATCTCTAAGAAATCTAAGAATTAAGTTTTGTAAGGCCACTACTGATTAGCTACTATAAAACTGATCCAATCAAGAAACAAGGAAAATGAGTAAATACCTATATCAATTAGTAGAAAAATAACAATAATCCATCCCATACTGGTACCAGGCAGTCAGGCACATAATATTCTCATCACACATGAACCAAAGCCACCCACCCAACTGGTACCAGGCAGTCAGGCACATAATCTTCTCATCACACATGAACCAAAGCCACCCACCCAAAAATATATAATTGTCACTCCGTACCATGACATGATATCGATAGAACATATGTATATACACACATATAATGTTTTCCTACTAGAATATGACAGTATACACGATAGACCTGTAGTTGTAAACTTAGGAACACCAATATGAAATAGACAAGCTTATCGATATGATGACTTTACATTATTTATTATGTACCTGTCCAAATGCTCCTCAAGTTTGAATATCTTCCCATCATAAATTCGAAGACCTTCCCATGCTCCATCACCACCTTGAACGATTGAGTCAAAAACTGAAACCTAAATAATTAAAACCATAAATAACCATAATAGACCTTCTCGACACGTCAGAGCTTGCTACATCTCTGATTCAAGGATAAACTATAGTAATATTTATGTGGATAGCATGCTACCTCTGCACTTTCACGGGGCAAAATTTCATCACCGACCCAAACAAGCAACTTTTCGTTGGCAGGAACTGGAAGGTTGGGAAGAGAGGAGTCCTTGGTAGTCTGCTTAACATGGCGCTTAATCAAGTTGTAAAAAGGCAAACTGAGCTCCAGCAAGTTGTACAAGGAAGATGGAAATGGCTGGAATACAAATGGAGTAAGCATCAGAAAGGTTTCATAATTAGTCCTGTAAAAATTCATGTGTCAATATTTGATCAGGGAGTGTAAAGAAGCATTTCCTGTCAGGCTCTTCACATAGACAATGTGTCATTTGAGTTGAATTTGCAATGCGGTCAGGATTAACAAAAACAAAGTTTCTACATAGATTATTACATCATAAAGCATATATAGCATGACCTTAAACAACAGTGCGAGAAAAGGTTACATGAAGATTTTGATGAAGGCATCAAGAATCAAGCTCTGCACAGCTAAAATAATGACTAGTATCGGTGGTACTCTTATTTGTGAGGTATGAGGTATGTCTCTGTCAATTATAACTGTAGCTAAGAAAGAAGGAATGCCTTAAAACTTGTTTGCACAGTGCACCACCCACTTCTTTTCCCACAGGATGCTGAAACTTAGCAAAAATTCATATGACTTACTTCCCGAGAAGTTTTACATATGCTCACTATATCAGAACCACAATGTCCCCCCCCCCCCCCCCAAATTTCCCATTTATTAGCCAACCATTCCATTATAACATGTGCAGAATATCCCCCATTTGCAAGATACAGAGGGGATAAGCAGGATAGCTACATTTTCACAAACTCATAGGCACAATATGTAACTGGACCTGAAACTACATATATTATCTCGTACTCAAGAAGAAGGGTGAGGGCATTTACTTACAGAAGGATACTTGCTTGGCGCCTCAAATCCTGTAGATTTATGTGTTGTCTTATACCAATAGGGAGCCCACATGCCATCAAATGGTCTTGATCCAGATTCCCAACTGGCGAAAAACTTAAACAATCATGCAATATTTTGCGTGCAATTTGTTTTATACAAGTTGAGATGCATCTTGTAATGGAATACCATGATCATTACATAAACTCTGGGATACTTATGCTTACCTGAGCATTGCATCTTGAAATAGAATACCGAGATCATTACATAAACCACGTAAAGTACCCTGCACTTGAAGAAGAGATAACAATTATCTTACTAATAAAAGAATTTATCTCACAGCTTCTGGAGCAATACAGCTCCATAAATATGTTGTTGGCAAACCACGATCTAGAACAGGACACCAACAAACTTAGAACAAAATAATTTGTTCCTTCAAGCCCCAGACATAATCTGGAAGATATTGACCTGAAGTATCATCACAGTTTAGGGGTTGGCTGACGTATGGAAAACTGCAAACAAACGTGTACTAAGCTAGAGTTTTTTAATACAATACTGAAATTATACATGAAAGAGAATGAGATTCTGAAATCGAAGTCCAAAAGTAATTCTTAATTGGAAAGCTGCTTATACCTCTGGATCTTCTCGCAATAAATCAGAATCAATGATAGGAGGGGATTTCCCTAATTCACACAACTCTCTGTAAATAGAAACCATGATTTCGTACCCCAGATCAACAGTTGATGGAGGAACAACCTTGTCATAAGATGTCTGGCACAATAAAATATAAGAATCATAAAAAGTAAGTGAACAGAAATGCCAAGAGCAATGCCCTATATCAAATCACACCAAACTGAATTCCTTTTACATGATTTCTAATGGTCAGCTGACTCCTAGATAAATAAATTGATTAGGAACATAACAAATACAATGAAGGAACTTCCATAGTTTTTAGACAGTTTCTTAATCAGGTAATCATGATATTATCTTTCAAAAGAGAATTTGGTATTGGACTTTAGAGCAGACATAATATGTACTCAGATGCATAACAAGATAATTTACCAACACATCAAGGGGATTCCTTATCAGAATGCAGTGTTTTCCTCTCTTCATTAGCTCCTCACTCAGACCAGGCAAACGTTGACTAGCCATGTGCTGTAGAATTAAAGGCAGAAAAAGTATAAGCATGTCACTGTTTCCAGAAGTCATTCTTTCCAAACAGATCATTATTGCGAAATGTGAATACAGAGAGTGGAAACAAAATTAGAACTAAGACTGCACATAGCTATGCAATTAACAGTTTACCTTACAGAATCTTAATTTCTTTTGCCCAGGGCCAAATATAATCTCTTTCACGATCTTATCCCCATCTGATTCCTAGTCATTTCACAAAGTAATTAGTTAAACACAAGACGATGAACTACATCATTCACACGTGAATTCCTTGCCTTGCATAGAAGAATAAGCAAGAAAGTTGTATGAGCGTCTAATGCAACAGAAGACTCATTTATCATGATATCTCATGAAAATTTAGTATCACATAACATAAAGAATAATGATACCAAGTTATAATATTTAAGACGAGAACAAGTTCAGTTCTCTGGTAAGTTATAGAAGTGCCTCGGGTAGAAAGTAAAACTGGATAGACGGCATCACTTACCAATTTTGACAGTAGTTCCTCCCTATATGGCCTCTGGGCTCCTGTTATCCGTAAAAAATATGGATAGAGAGGTTCATCAAGCACTTCCATGTCATCTCTCTGAGTATATAAATGAGAGAATTATCAATTCACACAGTAGCCAATTTGTATAATGCTTCCTAGCATTCCATATTCATTGTTGAATATACGTTCTCCGCTCAATTAGAGATCGTATGTATACTTTTTCAACCACAATTATTTAGCTATTAAAATTTTCCGATTCACATGCATAGAATCAACTTAGCATGCTCATTGTTGTATGGACCAAATACGGAGGCTATTATGGACTGTTAATTGCAGTAGGATACTAAAAAACGGTAAACACATCAAGGATCAATCAAATTGACTCTACATAATTCATTACATCACACCTTAATTATCAGGCATGACCAATTTTTAGTGACTGATACTTCTCAAAACACACAGGCAAGTCATAATGTACCATAGGATCGAAGATAGATCACACCGACTATATCGTTACAGCAATGAAAAACACAGGCATAGAATCAACTTAACGTGCTCATTGTTGTATGAAACCAAATACGGAGGCTATTATGGAGTGTTAAGTGCAGTAACAGACCACATAAATGATTAATCAACTTTACGTAACTCACTGCATCACCTCAATCAGTCATGATCAGTTGATTAGTAACCGATACAGCGATACTTCTCAAACACACAGGCGATTCATAATTTACCATAGATCGAAGATATATACACATACACCGATTGTATCGTTACAGCACATACACCGATTTTATCGTTACAGCAACGAAAAACACAGGGTGAAAGCTCTAACAATTGATTGATTGATTTTAATTTTTACAAATAGGTATAACGTTACCTGAGCGAAAGAGTACATGAGGCTTGTGCTGAGAGACCTCGGTGTAGACCACAGGTGTATTACCTCCACCTCACCAGTATTCTCCTCTGTCATTTTCGATTTCGTGAGCTCCAATTCACAGCCAGATAGACAATGAAACCGGCCTGCAATTTGCTCAGATACTACTGATTTTGAGAATGGTTTACGGCTAGCAGTTTTTTAAAATGGGAGTCGAGTTTTATCTAAGCAGCAGCATCAACTCATCAGTCTATCAATTCGAAATATAGATTCTCATCATCACTTCATCAGTTTACTTTTGTCTCGTACAGTTTCATTGACTTTTTACCAACTTTAGTACTTGGATTTTGGACTGGGTGTCGAAGCCCAAAATACACCCAAAATGCAAATGCAGCCCAAGCCAAGAAGGCCCGGTACTGTTCATGGGCTACAAGTAAAAAAGTCCTTTCAACGGGAAAAAATCTAAAAAACCTATCTGAAATAATCGGTACCGAGGGGGTACCGGCTTCTAATTGTTCCAAAATGACGAGCCAGTATTGATTCGCTCCACTCCGATGTTAACTTTTCGATTCATTTCGCATTTGGACCAAATTTCTATCTACACATGAAAATTGAAATCAAATCCGAACATTTTGAGTTGGTTTCGAATCAATCCGATATTGAACTGGATCTATTTGAACCAATTTGATTATCAGGAAAAAGGAATTTAACATGGCTTCAAAGGTTCAACCTTTTTCTTTTTTCGATTTATATTGGTAATTTGAAAAACCATATGCTTACTAATAATAAACATACAAATGATGATGTGTAGTAACGAATTTAGAGGGGGTGAGTTAAAAATCATTATTGAATGAAAGCTTTGATTATCGTGCCCATTTTCATTAAAAATCGCTCCAATATTGTTAACACGAAATAGTATATCATACTTTCTCTCTGCTAGACTACTACGATAATTAATGATAGTGCATGAAAAGTATACACGTTACGTGTTCATTATCTATTCACTTGCAATTAGGGATGTCAATGGGTCGGGCCGCTAGAGGCCCGATCTTGGCCCATACCCCAGTCTCAGCCCAAGCCGGAGAACAAGCCTAAATTTTAGGCCCAAGCCCAGCCCGTCATGGTCTCGGGTTTAGCTCATCTCTTAAAAGAAAAAAATCAAAAGCCAAACATTTTAGGAATTAGAATTTTTTTTTAAATCAGAAATAAGATTTAAGAAATTAAAAATAAAAAATACTTCAAGAAGTTATAAAATTATTGATTGTGGTGTATATTAAATTATATAATAGAAATTTTTTTGTAAATATATAGAAAAGTATGAAAAATGCATAAATTACAACTTAATTTAATACTACTAGTGTATAAATAACAAATTAAATAGTCATATCTACATATATTATATATAATAATATGAAAGAACATAGTGTACACTTGGGCTAGGTCTGGGTCGGGCCGAATTAGCGGGCTAGACATTTAGGTCCAGGCTTAGCCCATGGGCCTATATAATAGGCCCAAGCCTAGCCCAATATAGGGTGGTCGGACGGGCCTGGCCCAGAACAATTGGGTTGGGACCGGGCTGGCTCGGGCTGCTTGGCCCAAATTTTCATCCCTGTTTGCAACTTGAAAATGGTAAGTGGTGAGTAATTTAGTCACTTTCACATACAAATTCAGTTAACATGACAAACAGTGAAACAAGGCTGCAAAGCTATGTTTGTCACAGACTCAGAGTCAACATGAAAAATGTACCTTTGTCGTCCCCTTACGATTTTAACTTAGAGACTTCTTATTGATTCATACCTTTTTAACTCGATCTTGGCTAGTGCTTTTGTGTTTAGACGTACTAGACAATGTAGTGGCCAAAATCTAACTCCTCATACTCTTATTTACGGGGGAAACTATGTTTTCAAGTGGGCTAATAAACGGGTGGGAACCCGCTAAAATTTTGATGTCCACCCGTTTACAAGCCTACTTTCCACTAAAATCTATTGTAGAAGGTTCAGAAATACCCATTTTTTAATGTGTAGGCCTGTTATACACTTTACAATGTGTAATTGTTTTTTTTTTTGTTTTTTTTTTTTGTTGTTGTTGCAGTTAATAAAACTTTAGCGTTAAAAGAAAGTGTAAATCACATGTTAATTACTTAATTGGTTCATTTTCGTGTGAAGGGTACCGACCAGTCACTTACCCAATTTTGATTCGCTTACTTCCTAATTGAAAAATAAAATGTGATATGTGACAACATTATGTATCTTATTGGGAAAAATGGATCAAACCCCCCAAACTAATAAATTCAGTGATTAACCCCCTCAACTATTATACTTTTGAAACAATGCCCCCTGAAGTGATTTTTTTAGTCAAATAAATAGATAAAACAACATTTGTAGGTATTTAAATTTTATATATCCAACACATAAAAATATTTATTCATATATTGCATTGCTACGAAGTTATATTTTACATGACATACAAAAAATTAAAAAATATATTTCCTCCGTAATTACTTTATAATTGACCTTTTTGACTTATTTTTGCCACAAATTACTTTAAATTACATTAAAATATATATAAATAATATTATATTTATCATCGAAGTAAGTATAGTTTCACAACATTTTTATATATATTTGTTTAGGGTATAAATTAAAAATAATTCGTTGTCAAAATGTTTTCAAAACATTTAATAAAAAAATTAATAAAAGTAATGGAGGATGAACTAATTATAAATTATTTCAAAACTATAAAATAAAGTTTGAACGACACTTAAATATCATGATAATCAACAAAAGTAAATTTTGTATCACAACATCTAATAAATTAACATATTTGGTTGATTTGTTAATAGTTTATTATTCAATTTATATTTAGGGGGCATTATCTCAAAAGTATGATAGTTGAGGAGGTTAATCACCAAACTTATTAGTTTGGGGGGTACAGTCTCAAAAGGATAATAGTTTGGGGGGTTTGATCCATTTTTTTCTATCTTATTTACGAGAAAAGAAAAAGAAAACATACTCCATATGTTATTGAAATTCAAATACATACCCTATATACTTGTAATAATAATGTAATCTTTATATTTATCTGTTATTACAAAAAAAAATTAAATAGGTAATGTACTTTGTTCTTATTGTTTCTCTTTTGTCCTTTTATGTTTACCGTTGGTTTCACATCCATTTTCATTTTCTTTTCCTATTTAGTTTTTATATAATATTTGTATATACTCAACACAAAAAAAATATGCTTCAATGGTATAATATAATACTATATAATAATACATAATAATTCTATTATGAAATGTCATTATTGCATGTGATTTGGAACATGCATGTCAATGCTGCTAGATTGAAATTTCTAGATATATCCCTACGACCCTACCGAGTTCCGAACGGATAATGCTGATCATGTTAGCTCGAAAGTCGAAATTAAAAAGAAAATATAGATATATCAATGCCGGCCAATCTTTTTTCCTTTGAGTAGTAATGCCAATCATGTTGAGAAGCTTAATTAAAAAGACAAATCAGACCCAAGCAGCTAAATGCTCGTCGTAGTACTGGAACTCTACTTGGAGCGTTTGATGATCATGAGGCTCGAGTTCAAGAGATCCCGACGAAAATATTTATTTTTATTTGAGTTACAAATGTATTAATAGTTGGTTTTTAACCTTTTAACTGATTTAGATATATTAATCACGCTCACAGATTATGTTGGCTATTCGAGGTAAACATCTTTATCTTTTACAAATACAAGCTGCTCACTGTTAGGTATTTAATCCCTATATAAAAAATATAGTAATATACATTCCACTAAAATATAATATATGCATTGTGAAAATACAAATCAAATACATGAACATGAACGTGAAAACATAAAAAATCAAATACTCCAATATATTGAGTATAATAATTGAACGTGAAATGATAAATATTATTATAAGAAGATAGAAGAGTAGCATCACTGGGAACCAACATCACAATTAATGTGCTTCTTACCGTAGCAATAAAACTTACTAGCAGTACAACTCGGAGTTATAATTAAGGATACCGGAGCGGTAAGGGTGTCACTTGTCATAGCATATAGCATATGAGAGGTCGGAGATTTGAACCTCTACAGAAACATAAATTGATATAGTCGAATTTGAAATTATAAGGTGCTAAAAAAGTGTAGTAGTAGAAGTACGAATAAAGTAGAATAAGATTATAAGGTTTTTGAAAAAAATAAATCTAGTAGTACAACTCAACTTACACAACATATATGAAAATACAAAAGCGGAACTAAAGAGTAGAGAGCAGCAAGGCTTAGACAAACATGTTCCTGGTCTTGGTCTTGGATGCTAAAAACGTTGGCTTAGCTTCAGTACTAGTATCTCTATCTGGTACTTATCTGTTTTTTAGATTCTATACAATTACTTTTGGATCGGAGTTTTAGAAGATTTGTTAGTTTGTATAATGAGTGTACGTAGTGTGTTGGTTTAGTAGCATGACACACAATAAAGTTGTGAGATAAAGATTTGTCAAAATTAAAAACGTATAAAATCTAAAAAAAGGAGAAAAATAGAATACGCATAGAATTTAAAAAGACAGATGAGTATCTACTTAACTTTCATATGGTACCCCTCTTGGGACATCACTTTGCATCTACAACCCCCTTAGTCCCAGAATTACATCCAGGTCCACAAGCCCATTTTTTTGTTGACCAAGAAATAAGACACTAGTCATTTATGTACAACCAAACATGGCCTTACTCTTTTTATTTTATTTTTATTTTTCTATTTCATTTTTTTTCCTCATCTTCTTCTTCATCTCCGGTACCGGAATTAATAATTCCGGTACCGGACTCCGACTACAACTCCTGGAGCTTTGCAGCCCTAGATCGGAGCTGTTAAAACAGCAACAACTCCGAATTGGGGCTGTTACAACTCCGATTTGGAGCTGTAGCAGCCCCAAATCTTTTTTTTTTTTTTTTAAGTTTTTAATAATTTAGGACTTATGTTTAAATATAATTTTTGTAGGGTTTGTTTTTAAATAATTTTTTAGACCATTTTGAAATATTGTAAAATTATGTGGGTTCGTTTTTAATAAATAGTGGTAATTGTTTAAAAATGAAAATATTTGGGTTAAAAGTGTAATAAACAAAAATTAAATTGTTTGGTCAACCAAAAAATCTGATAATTGACCAAGGGTAAAAAAGTATTTTCAATGAATAAGTTCGCGAAAGTCAAGATTGTGGATCAAGATGTAATTAATATTATCTAACACGGACAGTGGATGCAAACTCCGGACTAAGAAGAGGCTAGATGTAATTAAAAGCACTAACAGGGACATCATCTAACGGGGGCATCATATGACCCTTATTATTAATTATCTTTCACAAAAAGTCCTGCTAGACTGGTAGTTAACCAAACTTTTGAAAAATAGCGGGAGGCCTTATTATCGTACAACGTTTATGTCATATACAATACATATGGACTATGGAGTACTAAGTACTCCCTTGGTCCAAAATAAGCTTTCAGCTGTAATATTTTCATATTATATTTCAACTTGTAAAATTAATTTTTCACAGTGTAATTCATACTTTAATTTACTTGATGTTGGATAGAGTTGTGAGAAATTGTAGGGGTTCTATAGGCTTAATTTGTTCACCTTATGGTCCAAATCCAATCGTATCTTAAGAAAAAAGCATTAAGATTGGTTAAGATATATTCTAGTATCTTTCTAAAATTAAGAAATAATTTTACAGTCAATGTTCAGAAAAAAAAAAAATCAGCTTAGAAATCTTTAAATGAAACGGATAAAGTATGTTGGACTTTTCTACGGGCAGGCAGGCTTTCGCCTTGCCTGACAACAGGCACCCAATCAAAAGTCGCCACGTCATTCGCCTTCGTCAACCCTTCGCCAAAAAATTAAAATAATTATTTTTATTTATTTTTCAATTAAATATAATTTTACTTAAATAACCTTGAATTATAATAATAAATACAGTTATTAAAAAATATAGTAAAATAAAAATATTTACATTTATTATTATTATTATCATCTTTTATTATTCGGGCCAGGTGGGCTGATGACGGTTCGGGCCGGGCCCGAGAACCGGGAAGGTCGGGCCCAGGCCCGAGAACATGCCGCCGGTCAGAAACGGACCGGGAAGGTCCGGCCCGGATTTATATCCCATCTTTGCATCTAATTAAAAAAATAGTAATTTTAATGTTGGATGTGGGATTTGAACCCAAGCCACCACAGTGGAAGTCAGCTTACTTAACCAATAGGAGAATGTTCCAATTTGGTTGAATTGATGATGTTATAAATTTAAGTAATGTATTTTGTATAATGTAAACATTTAACATTTTAATTGTGAATTTGCATTTTATTTTATATTCTTAATCTTAAACTATAATAAATTATTTCTCATTGTTTTTTTACTCTCGTTGATTGACCAACGGAATTACTCATTATTCTAACCTCAACAATGTCCATCCTTACCATATGACTCACATGATGACTAGTTTGTAAACGTGTTGTCTAGTTGATTTATTATTTATGAATTTTTCTATATTTGTATTAAATAATAAACTAATTGACACTAAGAACGGATAAAACAACATATATCATGACTTGTTACGTATATGAGACAACTAAGTTGCTTCTATAATTGTGATAGAGTTAAGACAATGTAAGTTTGTATCTATGAGTCTCAAGGTTTGACTCATTTTATAGTGAATGTTTCATTGAAGAAGATTAATGCACTTATCCATTATCTCGTATCTCAGTGATTGTTATATTTGTTAGTTTGTTGAGTATAGGGATGGCAATGGGCCGGGCCGGACTTTAAGAGGCCCGGTCGGGCCCAGGAAGACTAGCACCAAGCCCAGGCCCGACCCATGGCCCAGGACGGGCCTGAACATTAGGCCCAGGCCCGGGCCCGTCATGGGCCGGGCCGGGCTCAGGCCGGGCCTTCTTTTTTTTTTTTTTGTCAATTATTTAGTAATCTAAATGTTGTTTTTTAGTCATGTAGTGTAGTATTAGTAGAATGGTGAATCTATTTAATTTATATCTTTTTGCTTGAGATCAAATATTTTGATATCACTTTTATCATTTGCTTGGGATCGAATGAATTTCTGTGAAAATAAATTTCGAATCAATTTCTCTTTTGGTCAATTTTATTCTTGTTTTGTAGGATTGGCTCTTGGATTAGTAACTTATATATTTATGATGAGTAGTCGGATTAAGGTTACACCTATATATACAATTAAAATTAATAGACATTTCTATTAGTATTGTGAATAATATTCTAATCATTAAGAGAGATGTAGCCCTTTTAAAATAACCCTAATATAATCTATTAAATCGATTTTAAATTTAGACATATAAAATAAATATGTGAATATTTGTTGGCCATTTTTGTCATCTGTATGCACAATTTTGATTATTTTCGTTTGGGTGAATACAAGCCAAATTTAAATAGGAACGGTTGTATCCCACTCAAATTCAAATCGGATAATTTCGGATTAAATTTGATTCGATTTATTTTTTATCATAACAAATTTCGGGTTAAATTTGATTCGATTTATTATTCAGTTCAAATATATTTTTAATCAGATGAATTTGTGTCAATATTAATTTGGATAATTTGGAATCGGTTATCTTGTTGTCAACTTTATTATTATGTTGTCAGATCAAATCCCGGGTTAAATTTAGATATTTAACCGATATATTTCTGATCCTTTATGGACTAAATTGAATTTTGGCATATCAATTTTAACAGGATACGCCCATTTATATAAAATTAAAGAAATTAAATAATTTCTATTTGTGAATAATCTTGTGTTTGGAAGCTCCAGGAACACTTTTTAGTTTCCTTTGTCCACTCTAATTCATGAGTTGGAACAGGTCAATTATATGGGAATGCGAATGGGAAAATAGACGAGAATGAGCGACCTGTCACTGTTTTTTCTTATGAGAAGTCGACTGAGAGAGGTAGCAGCAGCAAGAGAGAGACGTGAATGAGTGTTCAATTAATTATAAATTTAGGTTGATTATTAATTTTCTATTATGATACTGTATAAAGTAATAGCGATTAATGAACAAAGTAATTGGTAGCCTGGTGGTTTAGTCTTGTGCTATTTAGCCAAAGGTCTCAGGTTCAAATCCTAGCTTTGAATATTTTTGGTAACTATAATTAAATATTTTCAAATTCATTAATAAATAATTTAATATAATAAAAATAATAAAAAAAATCGTCCAAAAAATATTAATAAATCGAAATTATAAAAAAAAATATTAAATTTTTTATTTTTTGGAGGGTAAAAATGACATTTTATAAAATATTAATATTTTTATTATAATTTATTAATTAAAATATTAATAAGGCGACAAGGCGAAGGATAAGGCGAAAGGCGATCGCCAAATATTTTTTGGCGAAGTGTTGTGAACCATTAGATCTTTTGATCTAATGGTCTAGATCAGTTTGCCTGATATCAGGCAGGGCGAAGCCTGCCTGACCCTAGAAGACTCCAAGTATGTTTCTAAAATCTGAAATACTTGTCTGTACAGTACGTAGCTTAATTAGGGACTGAAGCAGAACCAAGAATATTATCTGGTTTTCTCTTCTATTGTTATACAGTATATTAACTACTCTTTACTTTTATTTCTAGCTATATATAAGCTATGTACATACTCCAGCTATATGTATAAGTTGTCCATGTTTCATAGTTTGTACTTGTTCAATAATATATTGAGTTAATATGAAAGAAGAATAGTACTTCTTAAAACTGTTTTCCACCAAATCAAATCTATACCATAAGTAATTATAGTCGTGTGGTGACTGGAACCGGCCATAGCACAACCCAATTCCTCACATAAAAGTCAACACTAAATTGATACCACGCAAGAAGTTTAGAAGTAAGACGTTCAACAAATTAATGCATAATTTGGTAGAACAAATCCACGTGTACAGTATGTACGATTTTGGCCAAAATGTCTTTCATGAGTGATATCCATTTTGGCCAAAATAAGTTCAGTCAAATGAAGTAGACTAGTAGAGTAGTGATCGCTAATTTGCCATCACGATTAATGTAAGTTTTAACTTATTTTCCCTTTTTTTCTTAAATCTCCTTCCTTGAAAACTTCCGAACTCTGCCGAGATAATAAGCAGGAGATTTGCCGTGATCATAAAAATGAAAATCATATTTTAAGACATGTGTTTCTGGACGTGGATATTTTTTACTCTTGTCACTTCAATGAACTATATATAAGTCTATAATGAATTTGATTTTGATTATCTCGAACGTATTTGTGGGTCTATTACTCTTTTGTGATTAGTAAACATGATTATATTACATGAGAAAAAAAGGTATAAATTCTTAGGTTTAGCTTCAAACTCCATTTAAAAGAAAAATGGAAAAGAAACAAATTGATGAAGAAAAATATTAGTGAATTAAAAAGTATATATATATATATATATATACTCCCTCCGTCCCAGAACAGTTGCACCATTTTGCCATTTTGGGCGTCCCGTTAGAGTTGCACCATTTCATTTCTTTGTGTGGTCACAAATTCTCCATAAAGTAAAAGCAACACCCAGTATTAATATAACTCAATATTTAACTGTTCTGGGACGGAGGGAGTATGTATATATATATATATATATATATATAAGTGTAGATAAAATTTTAATCTAATAAAGTTGAATAAAAAAAGGGTTTGAATACAAGTTGTAAACTGTACAAAATTATTTTATTGTTGAAGAAATAGTTTATTATAACAATATTACTATGTTTAAAAATATCCTTTCCATTTTACATCAATCAAAAGTGAAAAAATTATCCTTAAGTGTAATATTTTAATTTAAAATTTTTTACGTAAGAAGTGAGTATATAGTAAGGTAGTTATATGTAAAATTGATTAAATAAAGATACATATAATGGTCCCAATTGTTCAATTGGAGCATCAGCATCATCAAATTAAGTAGGGTTTTAAAATTCATCTTTGACGAGTGATTTTAGGTTCAAAATTACATTCAAAATCCAATTAAAAACTCAACGGCTTTCATTCATAAAAATCAAATTCCACTATAATTTAAAATTCACTTTAAAAACCATCTCCCTGAACTTTTGTATGGGTTGCGATGTGCCCCCTAAAACTGCGCGCGTTCCATACTTTGTCACCGAAAATGACAAAAAGCAAAAAATTATATACTTTGGGGACAAATAGCAACCCATGTAAAAGTTTAAGGGGCAAGTCCTTTAGAAGGAAAATCTCAAAAATATGCAAACTTCAGAGGGGGAAAATGCTATTTTGCCTAATTTGAACTGTTGGAACTTGGAACTTCCGAATACGTAGCTACCTGATCCACCTTGGTACACTTCACGGGCTCCACCATATCTTAGCCCCGGCCCCTAGCTTCTTACATATTGATGTGTTTGACATGTTTTTCACATTGTAGTTTATGTCTATTTATTTTAATCAGTGAACGGAACTACGAGTATAAATTAAACCGTGCTTATAAATAGACATACCTTTTCAAGCATCAGCTTCTCAAAAAGAGAGGAAAAAAAAAAAAAAAAAAACTATAATGGGCATCACCAAAGTGACAGAGAGTTGCCAATCCTTGGGAGGTGAGGAAGTGAGCCAAGAATGCAATGAATTGCTAGCTTTACTTCCCAAGGAGAAAGGTTCAAGAACACAGAATATCTACTTTTACCAAGGATTTTGGTGCCAAGCAAAAGAAATCCAAGCTATAATGTCCTTCCAAAACCACTTCAAACCACAAGACACTGACATCTTACTAGTCACAATCCCAAAATCAGGCACAACTTGGCTTAAGGCACTATCTTTTGCCATTGTCAATAGACACAATCACAATGTCAAAAGCCTCAATCACCCTTTGCTCACTTCCAACCCTCATGAACTTGTCCCTTTCCTTGAGTACAAACTCTATGCAAACAACCGGATCCCCGACATGTCGACGCACCCGACCCCACACCTCTTTGCCACGCACGTGCCACTAGGTGGGTTGCCCCGTTCGGTCAAGGAATCAGGGTGCAAAATAGTGTACATTGTCCGTAATCCATTCGACACGTTCGTGTCAATGTACCATTTCCTTGTCAAGATCAGGCCGGAGTCCTTGGGCGGATTTCCGATAGAGGAGGCATTTGACATGTACTGCAGGGGAGTCATTGGGTACGGTCCATATTGGGATCACATGTTGGGCTACTGGAATGAGAGCTTGAGGTCTCCTGACAAGGTGTTGTTCTTGAGGTATGAGGAGATGAAGGTGAATACAATTCAAGAGTTGAAGAAGTTGGCTGAGTTTTTGGGGTATCCTTTTAGTTTAGAAGAGGGGGAAGATGGTGTGGTTGAGGACATAGCAAAGTTGTGTAGCTTTGAGAACATGAAAGAGTTGGAAGTGAACAAGAAGGGGAAAGGAGCCATTGTTGATTTTGAGAATAAGGCATTGTTTAGGAAAGGTGAGGTTGGAGATTGGGTCAACTATTTCACTCCTTTGATGGTGGAGAGGTTGACCAAGCTCATGGAGGAAAAACTAGCTGGCTCCGGTTTGATCTTCAATGTGTTTTGATAATGGAGTATAATACTACGTATATACTACCTCTGTTCTATGTTTATCCTCTTTAACTTCTTCTTTTTTAAACATATTTCGATTTTGATAACAAATTAATCTTCAACTATAATGATAAAATATTTAACACATTATATTTTAAAATTTTAAAATATAATGTGTTAAATATATTATCATTATAATTTAAGAGTAATTTGTGATAAAGTCAAAGTATATTAGTAAAAAAAAGTTAAAATGGATAAATATTACAGGCACGGAGGGAGTTAATGGTTAAACTTATAATAAAACCCGAGGGGTGATCCATATCATATTAGATCAGTATTTACAACGATCCACAAGTCTAATAAAAAATTTATGTATCCATTTTCATTCTCCGTGACATGCATCTACTCCTTGTAGGTAAGTTGTAACATCCCCTAGAATATAATGGAATAATCATGGGTGGACTAGGGGGGAGTTCGTCTCACTCTCCCTTAAAATTTTAAACCTAAATATTTTATATGTAATTATATTTTATGTTCATATGTCATATTACATCTTTTTAGATTCTGGTGCGGCGGTCCCTGACTCCCCGTTAAGTGTGATCGAGATCACAAAGGTAAAGCATATGATGAGACAGTCTAATAGTTGAAACTTAAATTTTTCATACCACAAGAATACAAGATTATGGGCTCTTACCTATTGAAGCCCAAATTAAAGAAAGCCTCAGTCTAGTGTAGTAATAACGGAAAATCCATAAGTCATCTGGGCTGGGTATCCCGGCTCGAGTGCAGCGTGGATTGCTGCCAAAGTTGCATGAGAAATATTATGGCCCAATTTTATTTCGTTCTTAATTGTGCAGAACGACTTGGGAAATAAAGTATTTTGCTTGTGGGACGGTGGGAGAGTAAAATAGGGTAAAATGATTTTCTAACATTTGGTGCAACTGTGCAAGATACATCGAGAATTACTTTTGTTTTTTAATTTTATTTTTAGAATCAGTTATTTTATTTATCTAAATATTGTACATCGCTTGGTCGATAGACAATTCCACGATCCTAGTGAAAACTGTATTTACGTCACAGTACAAGCATTCCAAAAGCTAAGAAGTCGGTACATCCCATACCCAATTCACCATCATAGGTAGATGAGAGTCAGGTAGTGGTAAAACTACTTCATTCCCACCAAGAATTACTTAAATGAGTGATGGTAAATACTTAAAGTTAAAATTGTCTTCATTAAAGTTCCACCGAGAAACTCGATCTCTTGGAAGCCCATTAGGATTAAAAGGCGGTACCTGATTCAAATTGAAGTAATTTTTAATTTTTTTTATAGTATTATTGGAATTTGTGTCGTACGTTACACGTGCGGTACATACATTAAATTTGATTTTTTTACTTACATAACTAAATTTAAATTTGTGAACATAACATGAATACGATTGTTATTCTAAGGGCACTTAGCGTGTCCGTGGCTCGATTATTTATAAATGATTTTGTATAATACCATGTTTCTAATACCACTTGTGACCCTATGGCCGATGTGGTTATTCATGGTTAGGTCACACGTGTCTCACTTTTTTTTTTAAGCCGCAAATCGAGGATCAATAATAGTTCCCATTTACCCACGTGGTGACTCGGACACCCGACCTATTGGTTAGAGGTGAAACAGCTTTACCAACTGAGCTACACTTCGTTGTCTAGTATGTGATGCAATATCAATTAGAAAAATTCACATACAACTACCTTTTATGATGTACCCTGAACAACTAGGTCTCTAATGTTTCAAATATTACAATGAAGGACAAAATTTTAGCGACCCTTTGACTTGTGTTAAAAAGACAATAATACCCTTCTATTTATCTGAATTAAACTTTTCCATAAAGAACTGTAATGTTTTATATAAAAAGAAATGAAATCTAAAAAAAACAATAAATGATAAACTCAAAGCTCCGCCCTGGATTTAATTTTTTTTATTTTAATTAATTATACAGATCTAGAATAATAAGGAAAGAAAAGGAATAAGTTCCGACAAGGAATAAAGAGCTTTTTTTCTCTAACAAATTTTTTATTTCAAATTTTCATATTACTAGATGAAAAAACAAACAAGTAAAGATAAAAAGGTATAATTGAAATGATAACACTCTCTATCATTGTGACATACCAAGTGACTCTTGTCCGACGTTGTAAATATAAATTTTTCACGGTTCAAGATTTGTCCTTCGTTGTAATATATGAATCATTAAGGACTAAATTGTTATTATAACATCTTTAAATGTACATGGATGAAAATTGTCCATACAAATTATAAATCCGAAGACGGGTCAATTTTAATATTTTGGGTTTCTTTTCCTTTTCTGGCAAGTTAGGTTTTAGTATTAGACTTCATGTCATATTTGGTTTCTTTTGTCTTTTGCAAGTTAGGTTATAGTATTTAATTACATGTCCAGCGTTGTTTTCATTCAATTGTGTTTTGATTGATTAATAATAAAACAAGGTTTTCTCACAAATTTGTCAATTTCTGATATTCTATATAGTAGAATCAACGAACCTTGATAAAAAAATTCAATTCTTTAGTATTATGTGGAATCAATGAAGATTTGAATTATCGTTCTTCCTTACTTGTCCACGCACCCTGCATCAGTATGATAGTGTTCACTTTGGGTAGGAGCTCATTTATCATATTTGATAGTATGCATATTATCAAAGCTATCACCAAATAAATGAAAAATTTATTTTCCTCCACCACGCAACAAACTTCTCATTCAGTCCACTTTAACTTTTTTTTAACCTTCATGTGTATTTATCATGTCTTATATGCATATCCCGTTACTGAAAATTGGAACAATATTCTTTAGAAATCTGAAACCATATATGTAAATATTATGCATTCTAATTTTATAACATCATCAATATAGTGCATGTATATATGTATCAATCAAAAGTCTTTGTGTTCTTGTTGGTTTTATACAGCTCCTTGTGTCGGTATCCACAAGCTTTAACATTTTGTATTATGTTGCTTTTGGGTTGGTATAGGATTATAGCTGGGACGGAGAAGGAAGATATGCACGGTTCAATTTTTAGTGGAGTTATCAGGTGGTTTATACATATACCCACACTGTAAAGTGTGTGACGTTAACTTGTAAAATTATTTCACTTTGCTATTATAATTTTAGGGAAAATTACTTACACACCCATGTTACGGACCTCAATTACGTTTATTCCCCTCTTATAAAAAGAATTACAAATAGTCCCATTTTAAATTATTTATGTTGATCAAATAATGTGGCCTTAGTCTCTCCTCCAACCAAACAAGCCCTTAGACAATTTTATGTTTCTTTTTTTTTTTTTTTCATTTGCTCCCTTTCTTATGTTTTTCTTTTCCTTGTTTCTTCTTCTTCTTCTTCAATTATAACTATAGTCACCGGATTCCGGTAATCCAGTCACGAAATGCAGCTCCCGATTTGTGAGCTTAAAAAGCTCCCTGATTGGAGCTCCTACGTACTGGAATTGGTATTGGAGTCTTGAAGAAGAAGGAGAAGATAGATAAAAAAAATTATTATTATTTAAAAAAATGAGAAATTAACAAATTAGGGTATCCTTGTGACACCTAATAACGGAATAGTACCCCTTAAATCAACAATAACATTTTAGTATCAAAACTCAGTTTTTACAAGTTTTTATCATTGTCACAAAATGCTTGAAACAGACATGCCCTTAAGTTAATAAATAGAATTAAAAAAAAAAAACTAAAGAAATGACAAAAAATATAAAAAAAATAATAATAAAGTGTGGTGTTGGAGCTCCGACTATGTTGGTGGAGCTGGGCGAAGTTGCAGAGACATGACGGAGTTGAGCCCCGCCAGTCTCTGCAAATCGGAGCATAATTTCTTCGAACGGAGCAGTAGAAGCTCCGATCGGAGCTATACTGTTCCGATCGGAGCGAGAAAGAGGTCCAATCGACCCTTTCTTATTTTTTAATTTTTTTTTTTGTATTTTAATTTTTAAGTTAATACATGTTTGTGGGAGAGATTTTGGCAAATACGAACAGTGCCTAATTTGCCAAAAAGTCAAATTCGGGAGTAAAATATTATTGTTGATATATGGGGTACTATTCCGTTATTAGGTGATCTTAAAAAGTAACGGACCTAAAAAATAATTTTGGGACCTGTTTGAAGTATTAATTTTGTTGGGGTTTAATTTACAATAAATTTCTAGGCCAATTTGAAATTTAGATAAATTATGTGACTACATCGTATGATCTTTAGTATTAATTTTGCAAAATAAAAATTAATTAATAGGAAAAAAATTCCAATTAAGTCACATACCATTAGATATTTTATTTCAAAGAAACTTTTTAGAAGTTTTAGGTTAAATCCCCGGTTAAGACCCAACCATTAGCGTAGGATTTCATTTCAATCAAGATCAATTAACTAAAATGATTTTGATTTGACCACTTATGATTTTATATCCCTGGAATATGTGAAGTGAAACCATTGGTTCTAAGTTCTAACATACGCACAAAAATTGCGGATTATTCACGTCATTATATATTTGGAACAACATGATAATTTTCTTATTAAAATATATTCTGAAACAAACCGCTGGTAACAACAAAGTGCAGTTTCCGAGAAATGGAGATAGAGTTTCATTCGGGTATGTCCATCAATAAAAATGAAGTACGTATCGCCGAATGGTTTACAAAACGAAGTTGTTTATTCCATCTACGCTAATTTGTCCAATTCCCATTTCAGGCTTTCAGCTGTTGCCATAACAATTTAATTTACGTGCCCTGCACGAATTATTTATTTATTTGAGATGGCTAGTAGTATTATTTTTATTTGGGGAGGTTCTTCAACCCAAATTGAATTCGACGTCTTAATTAGGTTAGGTGGGGTTATTATCTACAGCTTACTTGCTAATTTTAATTAGCACACCATTTCGCATGTTTTCACTGGGATTTATTTCGCGTTCTTATTAGTAATAATTATAATTGTTTGACTTCTTCATGCTTATTTTTTTCTCCACACGGGTGGGTCATGGTCAATTTAATACACGGGTCTATGTTTAAGTTAATTGAATTGTGATAGTAGTTATATTTTTTTTTTCCCAAAATTATAAACTATCCGTTACTCTAAAGCATTTTAAGCGTTCCGTTAGAAACTGCTCGTTCCTAAAATAAAAATATTTGTTATAAATTCTACTCCAATTATACCACTATATAAATATTACAACTTTACCATATCACTGACCACTCTTTTTTTTTGTATAAAAGCTTAAAACTTTATTCCAAAAAATTTCATCATACAACACAATAACGTCGATCCTCAGATCCATACGGATTATATCCAAGTCTATAGCGAGGTCTCAACTTCAACTATACTTAGATTATTCAAGTTTGACATAGTAATCTACGTACCATATTACAAATGGTAGTAATATTATGCTAGTTTCTCATCATCTAAATAACAAAATTTTGCATTATGCACAATTTTAGTCATCAAGTTCAGACATAAAGGGCGATGGTTTAAAAACTTGTTATTACGAGCCTTCCAATCGTATATATCGTTTATGTGAATACCATCTTTAGCAGCATAGCTTTTTTTGACTTCCCTGTTGTAACCTTTTTTATCCATTCCAGTTCCAAATCAAAGCCTCTTGGCATGTGTAAAATCTTCATCCAATCTGTATTCATTATATTATGTACTACAATAATACTCCATCACCATACCTTGCACATTAATTGGCTCTATTCTCTTCGTCTGAATAGAACTGAACTGAACAGATCTGAACTGAATGGATCTGAACTGAACTTATTTGTAGTACAAAATACTATTCGTCAAATCTGAACTGAAATGAACTTAATGCATCTGAACTGATCAGAACTAAACTAAACTGATTTGAACTGAAATTAAAATAATCAATTTTCAGATGAAAATAACAGAAGTTCAATCACAATATTTGCCCCCCTTAATTTACTCAAATAATATACCACCACTCATTTTTATTAAATCCTGTGCATAGAAGTTTCGAACTTTAACTCTGTTGTAATCTCTACTGTCTATTAATCTAATGTTTAGTTTAAAATAATTCTTGTGCATATAGAAGATAAGTAGTAATCTTGTGAAGAAATAGATGGAGTATTAGTATGATTTGTGTTCATTGTTATCTACACATTCTTGAATGTTCTCCCTATAATATGATCGAGAATTCGAGATAGACTCCTAACACACTTTTTTTTATTCAAATAAAATCACTTGTACAGTTTACCTGAATTATTGAATGTCATGTAGGAGTGAAACCAAGTGTCATTGTTGTAGACTTGTCCGATTAAATTTCTTATTCTTAGAAAATAATTGTACTGTATAATATTTTTGATAATTCAAAATCATTTTCCCAACCCTCACTCTTCGTTTTTCTGGATCCCGGGATAATGACATTCACAATTGGGTATGATGTACCATACGAGTATTCTTCATGACTACTAGTAGCTGGAGATGGCCTTAGCTAGAAGCATGATGAGCACCAGTTCAGTCAATAAAAATTCATAAAAATTCATGTCGCGGAGAAATTTGAATTCGTACGTACATATATCACGTGTTTTCAATATTAAATCCCTTCCAAATATATCGTTATCTTATGGCCTATGGACACAATCATCCATATACATATGCACAGAGGAAGATACAAATCGATCCAAATCTAAGCTACCTCTATCATCGTCCCTTTATATTGCTAGTTTCCAATCATTACATCACACACTACGACTCTGATTCTGACCTGTCTACCGCCCTTCATCATTCATTTATTTCGTCCACATAATTTAACTCTCTGCTCCTTCCATCTCACACGTGAACGGACAAACCGATCTAGAAGAACTGAACGTAAAAGAAGTAAAAGAAATACGTAAATTATATAAAAGTTATATAAAAAAATTAGGGTGTTTCTAGCGTTAGGACCCGAACGTTTTTATTAATATACATCCAATATTTCTAAGTAAATAATATTCATTCTACGCACATAATATTCATCACCGTTGATTGAATTGTTTGAATTATCTACTAACAGTTTAATAATGACATAATTGTAAATATAATCTATAAATGTCTATTAATACAAAATTAAAATTGAAAAAAAAATGAAAAAGTAAATCTATCAACATAAAACAACATCATTGATCAAAATTTAAAACAACACACATCGATCAAAACACTTTTTTCATAATTCATCAACATCATCGATCAAAACCGAAGAACCATAAATCCCAAATTTAATCCGTCATATTCAGCACGATCCGTTTCTTCAAGAGGCATATCCTTGCACATAAAAAAACCATTCATGTTCATAATCATCGAAACCCAAATTTGCCAAAGAACCCTAAATCCCCAAATTTGACTTATTGAAATTGATGATATCGACAAAATTGATCGACAATATGAAATTGATGATGATCGACATCAATTTAAATCATGTTGCCGATCATCAATATGTTGTTGAAATTGATGATGATCTTCAGTAGTATGTTGTTGAAATTGAAATCAATGATGATCGACATTAATTTAATTCATGTTGATCAACATCAATTGATGATGATTTAAATTTAAAAGTTTTATTTTTTTATTTTTGTAATGTATTCTTTAATTTATGGACATATATGAGGTTTTATTTACAAGTATGCCATTGTTTAACTCTTATATAATTCTACCAATATAATCAATGGTGCTGAT
Source organism: Plantago ovata (assembly GCA_028274465.1). NCBI lineage: Eukaryota > Viridiplantae > Streptophyta > Magnoliopsida > Lamiales > Plantaginaceae > Plantago > Plantago ovata. The sequence goes on from CM051458.1 coordinate 96,733,967, forward strand.
ATTCTATGCGTAGAACGTCTATTCTACATTTATAAATATTTGACGTATGTTAAAAAAAAACACCCGGGTCCTAACGTTAGAAATAGCCTGAGTGTTTTGATGAGTAATATATATAATCAACACCCCATTGTACATGATTTTTTTTTTAAACGCAATTTTTTTTTATTAACAACGGAGCATAAGAGATGCTCGGAATAATTACACAAAAAATTCACGGAGCATACTCCGGCAACCAAATATGACCGTACAAAATGTACATAACCGCTATAACCACCCAACTATCTTTCATACATTAACATATATTGACCTCCAGGAAGGATACATATGCCACCAAGGTCATTTACAACAATTTGCCACCCTGATTAATCCTCACAATATTAAGTCACCTCACTTTAAAACCAACGCCATGATTGCCACCACCATAGAATAACAACAATGACCACCCTTTTGTTCACTTGAATCAAACCGTCAATTCTATTTGGAGATAAAGCTACCCCTAATCAACCTCCTACACCCTATACCTTTTTTGACAAGTGACAATCAATTTAAAGATGTGATCCGGGCTAGTATCGAGTTAACCCTAGCCAACATCCTACACCCTATGCTCTTTCGGACAAGTGAAAAGTAATTTAATGATGTGGTCCGGACTAACATCGATCGTTCAAGAAAGCTTACCTCATTGGAGAAGCAACACTCCCCAAGTAACAACTCCAACCCAATTCACAGTCACCTGCTACTACCTATAAACAAGACCAAACCACCCTTCTCAAAGCAACAAGCCAAAGATCAACCATAGTACCAATCATCAAACCACATCATCAAATAAAACCTTAACACCGTTGTGAGGAGGCCTATGAGCTACCCTTCCAAAATGCTACCCATATCACTATTCACAAGACCATGAGGAGGCCGGGCATATCCAAAGAAGGACATGTAATTCGGTAACCCAAACACGGCCTCACAAATAGAATTTAAGATCTGGACATCTCGTCAGGACTCATAGAACCAAAACTAGCAAAAACACCTCAAAAAATAAGATCCCCAGCGAAGAAAACAAATATGCTACCCAACCCCCTCATCGAATATAGAGAGGAGGCGGGACACAATCAAAAGAGGTCGTGTAATCCACAACTCCATATACTGCCCGACTCAATAAAACAATTATGGGTTGGACATATAAGTCATCGACTAAGTCCAAAATCCAAAATTCAGAACCTGGAGAAACCATTAAATTCATAGAATCAAAATCAACCAATTGCTTGGACAAATAAATCCACCATCTCTACATGAACAATAGATCGATGAACATTATCTTACCACACTTCAAACCAGTTGCTCGCCATGACTCCCAAGCCCAATGATGACGTTCCCATGCGATCCAACATCCTCCATATTACCCCTGCATCCAAACAACAATCATGGACAAACTCCATATTACCCACTGTACATGATTATAGCCATTGGATTGTATAACCGTATAACACTCGATCAGAATCAGAATAATTGATCCAATTTCAATATAGTAGTATAACTTAATTAATTTATTTCAAAATAATGTGGAACATACCATGTTGCAATTTACCAAGCTGCCCTTATACATTATGCATCATCTTAATTTCTACCAACAGGCGACGCAACACGACACTATTAAATCAGAACGTACGATAGTGTGCTCAGCTTCAACTCAGTGCTCCAATCCATCAGCAATAAGCTTTGTTCCCACCAAACACCTATAACCTCCAAAACTTGAAGTTAATGTTTTTACTTTCAACATAAATCGCTATCGTTAAAAAGCATAATAAAATTATAAGATAATTTTTTTAAAAACTATATTGTTCTAGAATAACTTTAGTATATACTTCATTCGTTTCATTAAGAAGTTTTCAAGAAAACTATTCATCGCGACCTTTGATCATGTATAACTCCTCAATTATATTAGAAAAAATATAATAAAATTATATTATGAAATTAAATAGAGTGTATTTTAATTTATATTGATACAGTTTAATTTAAAAGCTACACGTGGTCAAATGTCGCGATGAATAGTCCCCTTAGGAACTTATTAATGAACGCAGGTAGTATTAATAATGTGTAATTAAAAAATATTGGGTGTTTAAAGTTAAAAAAAAAGTTTGAAAATCTTTAAATGGTGCGATGAATATGAATATCATATGTATGGTCATAAACATGTAGGTAAAAGTTGTTGAATGTCAATCTCATCAATGGGGTTTAGAGTTTAGACAATCTCATCAAATTCATTCAAACGCGCGGTTAAACTCTTGCACGCTATAAATGAGGCTTCTTTTTTTTTTAATAAAAAATAAAGTTTGCCTATTTGTTGTTGACACACTTCAAAATAATTATTGACATATTAATAAGGTGGTTTTGAGTTTTTACAACAACAACACTACTCATTTTAGAAAACTAAGTAAAAGAATAAGATGATTAATTATCTATCATCTTAGAGACTTAGACGACCTTTTATTTGCCTTGAAAAATTAAAAGTTCATTTTAGTCCAACTAAATCAAATTGAAATTTAATATTATAAGTAAGTTGAGTTTAATTTCAGTCGAAATTTATTATTTTATTCACATGATTAGTTTGTTTTTGTGAAATATGACGAATAAGCTCAAACTTTTAATTTCGTGGGGTAAAATAGTAATAGTTCTATTGATAAGTTTTTTCATTGTTCCTTTTTGTGAGATATAGACAATATTGAACACTTTCCTTTCGGTTAATTGCTTTACAAAGTTAAATGTATCTGTGAAATTTGTAGTACCATATATGTAGCTGTAAGTTAACTGAATTTGACCCCCAATTGGCACAGAAACTTAATTAACGTGTCACAATTGGCTGCTTCAGTTTCTCCACTACAATTTATCTATTCAGTAGGATATATTACCAAAAAAGCGGGCAGGTCAGGTAGTACTTAATAGTCCAGAGTCCAGACAGATGTCACCTGCGAATCAAGTTCTTCTTCCTGTCATGCGCCATTCATTTTAACAACACAGCTGGAATCGTAATCGTATATTGGCGAAAAATTCTGTCCGTCGATTTGGTTCTCATCCTAGAGGAAAAAAATAAAGGAAAGTTGGTTCTGTTCTACAATGGCTACGGAAGGGCGAGAATACGCAGAGAGCTTGTTGTTGCCCAAGGACGAAGATTCCTATGTGCAAGGCTGTCCAGGGTGCAAAATTGAGCAGCAGAAAGCTTTGCAAAGAGGTTTACCTATCAAACAAGTCCTCATTGTCTGGATTGTGGTCTTATCCACTGGTAATTCATTTTTATTTATTTATTATCAAAGTTTGTTTGTGTAGTGATGCGATTTTGCTATTGCTCATGTCGAGTGTTGTTGTATTTCTGTTTGTTTAGCTAGTTTCTATCATCTCCTTCAATCTACAGCTAGGGAATGCAAAAGTGTTCTTACTATACTCCAGATTTTATGTCACATTCCAAATAGCTTGCACCTTTGCTGCCATAAATTATGAAAGTTTGCTGTATTATTTATCGATTTACTGCCTTTTAAATGTTCTCTTTCTCCGGATGAATTTTACTATTAGTGGTTGTTCTTAGTGTTAGTTAATAGTAGTAGAATATTAGAATGTAAACATGGCCATTTAATAACTAAGAAGGCTCGAGCTTCCGGTTCCAACGATGCTGTGAGCTACATTATTTTTCACTAGAGATGAGAGTGGTATTACTACAAATGTGTTCCTTTATGATACTGTGTTCTTTGTTTGCCAAGGCCCAAGGGTGGTAAACTAGGCCAGGGTCCGGCAGATTAACAAATAGTATTTCCGGTCAGGGAATATTGATTCGGATTAATGAATAATGAAATGAGTTTTAATTGAGGTGTTTTCTGGAAATAGGGAATAGTTGCTGAATTAGCACTGGAGGAGTTGGCTAATTGAATAGTACTCCAAACAACCCAATCACCACTTGCTGTGTTTTTTTCGGATGTTGATAGTGTAATTGATCAAGAAATGTTCCTCTCTGCAGCTTTGACGATATCTTCACTCTTTCCGTTCCTTTACTTCATGGTAAGTAATCATGTTCTGAAAGTGAAATTGCATAAACAGATTGATCTAGTATATATTGTGACTAGACTAACACACTCGCGGCTGACTTATTCATACTTCATAGATAAGAGATTTCCATATCGCGGAAACGGAAGAGGATATTGGTTACTATGCTGGTTTCGTAGGTATGTTCTGCATTCACTTCCTTAATTAAAGGGCTGTTTTCCTCAACATGCCACTTATATATTAAATTTGAATTTATGAAGGATCATCATACATGTTCGGACGAGCAGTAACCTCTATCCTGTGGGGAATCTTTGCTGATAAATACGGGCGAAAACCTGTAATTATTATAGGCTGTGCCACAATGTTAGTGATTCTTATTACTCTAATAGTTTTCTTTCGCAGTGTTTATTTAGACCTCCTTAACGAATACTACTACAATGTTACTCCCTTGCAGTGTCATTTTCAACACTCTATTTGGACTGAGTGTGAATTATTGGATGGCCCTGCTGACAAGATTCTTTCTTGGGTGTTTAAATGGTGTACTAGGACCGATAAAGGTAGATTATTTTTAAGAGTCAAGATTGCATAATTAATATTACTACCAGCATTCTCTTTAGTCTTTTGTCTTGTCTTGCCTGTATGTGTTTTTATATTCCAACTAATATGTGTGTCACTACTCCTTGAGCAGGCTTATGCATGTGAAACTGTTCGCGATGAGTATCAGTCTATAGGACTGTCAGCGGTATGCACTCTTATGAAGTAAATTTTTTGTAGTAAATAACAGTTTTGTTAACTCTAAGCAGTTAATTTAATGGATGTTTGTTGTTTCTTGTTTATAGGTTAGTACCGCCTGGGGCTCGGGATTAATCATCGGACCCGCTTTAGGAGGGTTCCTTGCTCAGGTACTAAGCTTTCCTACTTTTATCTTCTTATACAAGAAATAGAAAATGATCATGCTCTTTTTTTCCCTCCCTTTTATTTGGTGCTTGTTCTGACTTAATTTTTTAATCAAGCCTGCAGACAAATATCCTAGCATATTTGCATCAGACTCTCTCTTTGGAAGGTAATCTTTTTCTCTGATTTCTTATATATGTTGATCAATTTTAAACATCTTCTGATCCCCACTTGCAATCTTTGCGCAAAAATTATGTAGATTCCCATACTTCTTGCCCTGCCTGATTACCTCCATATTCGCTGCTATCGTGATGGTCGCTTGTTTTTGGATTCCGGTAGGTGCTTTACAGTTTACACTTGCATACTCACTTCCTCATCTAACGTGCCTTTCACCTTTCGCACAGTGTGCTAAAGAATAATTTACTTGCTCACGCCATTATTATCTGAATGTTACAACTTACAAGGTGTTACTGGAACCTCTCTTAAGTTAAGTTTTGAAGCTAAAGTGGATTCACCTTATTTGCTTTAAGAAGTATTCTCTGAATATTAAGACTCAGTGTATGAGTATGACAACAATCTAAGAAAATAATATTAGACCTGCTGATTTAATATTTGTGTAAGTTTTCATGTTATCTCATTATCAGGATTGGATGGTTTTTCTAATATTTAAAAAATGCAGGAAACCTTACACAATCATAAATCAGAAGAGGTATCATCTAAAATTTCGTATGATGCTATGGAGTCTGCTACTGAAGGTTCTGATACAAAAGAGAATGTCAAGGGCAAAACAAGCCTTTTAAAGAACTGGCCTCTAATGTCGTCCATCATTGTTTACTGTGTATTTTCACTTCATGATATGGCATACACGGAGGTAAATGTAATGCCAAGCTTAATATTTACTGTGAGAAAAACATACTTGTCCGGTTTCTTGAAATACTTCTGTTTTCATTTAGATTTTCATGGCCTCCCCATTGCTTTTTTCCCCTTTGGGGTGGGGCAGGGGGTTGGCATGGGCATCCAAGTTGTTGATCATGTTGATGTATAAATATGATTAGTTTTGTGATCTGTGATCTTCTAATAGCAGTGAAAATTGATTTGAGCTAAGGCCTGTATTTTAAGCTCAATATGTTTTATCAAGCGGAGTAGTTATCTCTTTATCTGACCTGAACTGCAGACGAAGTATCTAGTACAAATCATGTAAATTGCTGATTTTTGGTACTATCTGATGATTACAACATGTGAATTTGTAGATATTCGCACTGTGGGCTGAAAGCCCTAGACGGCTCGGAGGATTAGGTTATACGACTGGTGATGTTGGAACTGTTCTTGCAGTCTCAGGTATATGATTCATGCATATGTATATGTTAATTTATAATGTTATTGTTGTTCCATAATATTGCCTATGGTAAGAGACGACTCTAACTTTCATGGTTTTCATATTTCAGGTGTTGGCCTTTTAATATTTCAATCTTCTCTATATCCTCTCTTAGAGAAGGCTTTAGGTCCTATTATGATTACTCGTACACTAGGAGTAAGTGCTCGAAACCTACTACTGGATCACAGGCCTTGAATTTAATAAGGTCATTAATTGGTTCTCCTCTCCGTTTGCAGATTTTGGCAATTCCTCTTTTGACAAGTTATCACTATATAGCGCTGCTATCAGGGGTCACACTTACCATAGTGTTGAACTGTGCATCTATTTTGAAGAATGTACTATCCGTAAGTGACATTTTGGTCTCTTCATCTTCAAACACAGGAAGAAAAAGATAATACAAGTAAACTGAAAAATATAGTACAACTGGGTCTACTTGCATGTTTCGTTAGAGTGTTTATTTGAATGCCGAAGTGATCTAAACTCTAGTATCTGTGATTCCATCCATGCAAAGGCATATGATATACTGTTCTTCTATATCAGATTTCATGACTACAAGTGACTCTTTTTTTTTTCTTTTTTTTTGGGTTCATCAGATCTCAATTGTAACGGGGTTGTTTATCTTGCAAAACAGAGCTGTGGTAAGTCTTCAGCTGATAACTGACCTGTTCTGACATCTATATTCCTCAAGTTTGACAAGATATTAGCACGTCTTCATTTTAAAACCATACTAACTTTCTTGCTGCAAAATGAACGAACACAGGATCAAGACCAAAGAGGGGCGGCAAATGGTATGGCCATGATGTTGATGTCATTATTCAAATCTGTTGGGCCAGCAGGTGGAGGAGCCTTGTGAGTTTCTTTGGATGCTGGCTTTAACTGTCTGTTTGTCTCAATTTCTGCATGGCATATGCATTTACCATTCAGTGTGAATTGAAAATTTACGCTAGATTATTATAACTTTCATATTCCTCGTCCTTCTAATTAATCTATCTTCTTTTCTACAAATTTCACAGATTTTCATGGGGGCAAAAGCGTCTGGATTCTAATTTCCTTCCTGGTATGTTTTTCAGAAAATTAATTCACGCATGCTTTATATTCCTTTCACTTTATTTGCTTATGAAATTCTCTTACTGAAATTTTCTTCGTTAAATACAGGTGATGAAATGGTTTTCTTCATTCTAAACATAATCGAAGCAATTGGAGTTTTGATGACATTCAAGCCATTTTTAGTTGAGAGAACTCACTAACTGACTTGATAAAAGGCCTCTAATTTCGTTTGAAGATGGATGAACCATAATCAGTCCATTTTTTGGAGTTGAATGGCATTCGACGTGCTTGTGGTTTGGCTTAATAGGCATCTTTTGGCGTTATAATCTGAAAAAGTAAAAATAAGTTGTGGGCTTGGCCAGAAGGCGAAAAGTATTCTTTGAAGCATTTCACGTATTTTAATGATATATAAAAAGGTGTGTATGCCAATTAGCTAAAATCTGTGGAGAGTTCTGCGCCATCACTCCCATTTTGTTAGCATATTACATGTACAACAGTTATGTGGTCGATCAGGCCAGTTGTGGTCTTGTATGTTAATCTGCCTTCTGCTGAACTGTTGTTGTACCAGGAACTGTAACAAAAATCTCTGTAAATTGCTTTTACTGGAAACTATGCTGCTGGTTTTATACCTTGATATTAATTATTCATGCAATGATGTGACATGATAGTCATGATTGGAGCAACATAAATTTGGGATTCCATGTTTCACCAAGTTTTGTGGAGGATTTGTTGAAATCTGCTGACTGCAGGAAGATACAAAGGAAGCAGGCTGCATTCTGATTTCTGAATGAGTTTCTGCCGCTCGCCATATGTTATGGGGCCACATGCTTTGGCTATACGCCTATACCAGGCCATTATTAATTATGATTCATTTTATATATATGATGTTCTCAGATTTGAGATAAATGTTGCCAGTCAGATTAATTAGCAAACATTCAGGCAGTACTCTTGAAGTCTTCAATAGTTTATAGTACGTAGTATCTGATAATTAATTGATAGCTGTGAGGTCAGTAATGTTATTTTCCGGCTAAGAATTAGTTACACGAAATTCAAGCTGAAACCATCACAAGCAAACTGTGTGTTACTTGTAAAGTAAACTAGGTTAATCATGAGCTTTGTTGAGCATTTAGCATTGCTTGCTCCATTTGGTCCCTATAAATAGAAATGATCAGTAACTAAAGAAGTAGAACACAACAACACTGAAACCAAAGAGAAGTTATAACTTAAATACCAACTCATAGGCAATGGCAGCAATGAGGTCTTTCTTCTCTGTGATGATTGTGATTTTTCTGGTGGCTCAAAGGCCGGTTCTCACTGTGTCCCAGGAACCGAACTGCGCTACTTCATTGTCTAGCCTCAATGCATGCGGGCCCTTTGTGTTGCCTGGTGCAGGTGTACCAAACTCTGGCTGCTGCTCGGCTGTTCAGAGCGTGGATCACAACTGTCTCTGCAGCACATTAAGGATTGTGAACAGCCTGCCGGCTCAGTGCAACCTTCCTCCCCTCACTTGTAGTGCTAATTAGCTTCAAAACTTTTTCTCTTTTTCTTTTGAGAATTATGATGTTGCATCTTAAGACTGTGAAAGTACAAATAAGCAGATGTATACCGAGAAAATATAAAAATAACCATATTTTGGCAGTGTCTCAAGAAATCTCAACATTGCCAATCATATTATTATATATATATTTGTGTGTGTGGCTTGGATATAATTTAGTTTCACAAATTTAATGAGTAAGCTTTGGCAAATCTTCGACCAACTAACAAATATATAACCCCGTAAACAATCAAGTCATGTAACCGAATGTTTATGATATGAAGGTTCTATGCAAAACATGGATGTAACGATGAGACTATGAGAGGTAATGTACCGAAGATTCACAACGCTCCTCCTCTTAGCTCTTAGCCCAACAGCTTCGAACAGTGACATTAACATCATGACTCATGGGCATACCATTTGTTACTCCTCTTTTGGTTTTCATATGTACGTTCTTGATGCCAAATGAAGGAACATACAGGATCAAAAACAAAAAGTCCTTTCAACTTGATGCAAAATGAGGATCATTGTAAATTTGTAATAACTATTTTGATAGGACCTGGACCTTCTTGATGCTAAAAAGGATCATTGTAAATTTGTAATAACTATTTTGAGCTAAGAGTCCGTCCAGAATAACCTTGGTGAATTAAAAAAAATAAAAAAAATCGTGAATTATATAGATGACCACAACTCATGTTGGACTTGGGTTTCAAACTGAGTTCGTGAGTTGCAAACTGAGCATGAAAACTGAAAAGGACTTAAGCATGCATTAATTAAGGTATACGTATTTAGACTTTAAGTTTCATTAATCAGCAGAGGTTCCTGAAATCTGCTAATTTAATGCTGTTATTCATATTTCGATCCACTTATTATTATACCATCTTTAGCAGATTTGTGTAATAATACCATAAGTTGTATTCGGCAGAATTCATCTACCTAGTTGAACAATAATTTTCTGTTTCTCAAAATATCTAACTTGTCCCTATTTCATCAAACTCTTCCTCTATTCTCTGCTTCCAGTCGGTCTTTTAGTATTGCTGATTGATTTTTTTGAGAATTCAATCTAGAGAAATGGCTAGGCAAGGCCCACAAAATGATGTTATTGATGATGGTTTGTTGGATAAGGAGGATTATTACATAGAGGGTTGTCCAGGGTGTAAGGGCTGATCAGCAGAAATTGCTGCACAAAGGCTTACCGTTCAAACAAGTTTTCATTATCTGGATTGTTGTCTTGTCCACTGGTGATCATTTTATCCTTTCACCATTTTTTTTGTTATCGACTTTTTGGCATGAAATTTAGCATATTCAATGGAACTTTATGTTTTGATTTTGATTATGTGTCCATCTGTGCAGGAATGTCAGTAACATCATTGTTTCCATACGTTTACTTCATGGTACTCTCTCAATCTCACTTCTTATCTATTTTTGGATGTAGCTAGCCTTGTTCTTGCTGTGCCAATTGAAACTAGTATATATTTTTTACATCATTACATTTGCGAAAGTATACTCTTGGATCGATGGACGTGCATCCTCACTCCATTATAGTTTTGCATAAATAGATTGTCCTAGTTAATTGTTTTGATACTCTTGACTATTTCCTGTAGATAAGAGATTTTCACATTGCGGAAAGAGAAGAAGATATTGGTTTTTATGCTGGTTTTTTAGGTATGCTCTGCACTCACTACATTAAAACATAATGTTTTTCTCTACATATATAGCACTCGTTAAATTAAATTCAAAATCTATATGAAGGGTCTGAGTATATGCTCGGGAGAGCAATGAAGTCTCTTCTGTGGGGAGTCATGGCTGATAAATATGGGAGAAAACCCGCCATCATTATAGGAGGTGCTTCAATGTAAGTGATATTTCACTTCTGTAATGTTTTTACTAGTAATCATTAATTAATAAATGTTCTATTGCCTGCAGCATCATTTTCAACACTCTGTTTGGGCTGAGTGTAAATTATTGGATGGCTCTAACAACAAGATTCCTTCTTGGAACTTTTAACGGTGTACTAGGGCCAGTAAAGGTACATGTGTCATGTTAATTGGTAACAGCATTCTCTCATTGTCTCATTCGTTCTGAGTTTGGATCCACTTTATGTCATTCTCTTTACTCTGAGAGCAGGCTTATGCGTGTGAAGCTGTTCGTGAGGAGCATCAATCTATAGGACTGTCAGCAGTAAGCACCTTTACTAAGTGATTTTTTTTTAATAAGGTACTCTTTTAGCAGTTTCTGAGGATTGATAATTCCTTGTTAATAGGTTAGTACTGCATGGGGCACAGGATTAATTATAGGACCAGCTTTAGGCGGCTTCCTTGCTCAGGTACTAAGCTGTTCTTCTTATTATCGTCCACGATAATAAAAATTGTATTATAAAAACTAATATGCTTTTTTTTCCTTTTCTTTTCACTTGATTGTTGTGCAAAGCCTGCAGACAAGTATCCTAGTATATTTGCATCGAATTCTTTCTTTGGAAGGTATATTTGTTCTCTTTTTATTGAATAGACTAGATATCTTGTGCTTCTGGATTCTGATCTTTGCATATTTCTCCTTTTTCTTGTAGGTTCCATACTTCTTGCCCTGCCTGATGACCTCCATATTTGCTGCTGTTGTGACGGTCGCTTGTTTTTGGATTCCGGTAGGTGCTTCACACTGTTGCACTTGCATTTTCACTTCCTCACCTGACATGCCTTTCACCTTTTGACGTTTCAACATAGAGTGGGAATAGTTCACTTTCTCATGCCATTAATTTTTCAAATCAAACTATATATTTAATATAGAAAATAAAAAAATAAGAAAACACATTGAACTACAAATACGAATTTGGTGCAAATTTCTGATTCAATATTCGAACTCTTTTCCTATTCAGAATTTCGTCAAAGTTATAATGGTATGTTATGTTCCGTACTCTTTTCTTCTTGATAATTTGATGCAAATTTCAATTTTAATTTTCTTATTGTATTTAACTATTCTTTAATTTTCTAGCCAACCTTGTCTTGAATTAGATTAGATTATTAATTGGCTCTCCCCTCGGGTTGCAGATCTTATCAATTCCTCTTTTGACAAGTTATCACTACATAGGCATGCTATCGGGGATCTGCCTATCCGTAGCGTTGAACTGTGCATCGCTGCTCAAGAATATACTAGATGTAAGTGACATATTAAACCTTTACTGATCTGTTCTTGCTTTACGTGGAAGATTATATTAACAGTTTTTCTATATGTGTTGATGTTTAACATTTACCAATTGACATTTTTCTTTATTTCCATCAGATCAATCGGAACAGGATTGTTCATCTTGCAAAACAGGGCCGTGGTAAGTCTTTAGCTGATAATTTACCTTTTCTTACGTCTATATTTGTGATGTTCGGCAAGATTAGTGTGTGTTCATGTTTATACCTTGGTGACTTTTTGCTGCAAAATGAATGAAAACAGCATCAAGACCAAAGAGGGGCCGCTAATGGTATGGCCATGATGTTAATGTCAGTCTCCAAAGCTGCTGGACCAGCAGCAGCCGGTGCACTGTGAGTTACTATTTATCATTACAATCTCTCTCAAGTTTTTCCACACTGCTTATCATATTCAACTTGTATCATTCTGTCAAATTGTTTGTGTTGGCAAAACAAATAAAGTGCATTTGCTCAATTTGTGTATAATGCATACAATTTACAGTTCACTGCAATTTGAAATTGCTTCTGGTAACTTAAACCATATTAATATAATATGTAAACTTCAATTTAATTCTTTTGTCTTAATTGCTGAAGTAGTACCATCCTTTCTATGATTTCACAGATTTTCATGGACTCAGAAACGCCTGCATTCCCACTTCCTACCGGGTAGGTTAAGTAAACTTACGCATACTTTGACTTGAGTTGTATGCTTTTGTTTATTCTGTTATAACACATTGCCCTAATGGAGTTTTCTTCATCAAATGCAGGTGATCAAATGCTTTTCTTCATCCTGAACATACTGACGGCAGTTGGGGTTCTGATGACATTTAGACCATTTCTAGTCGAATGACAGAGACTGAGTTGATACAAGGCGCTCTACTTTATCCATTGAGGACACTGGCAAAGCATCAACAGTCAATTGTTTAAATTTATTGGTATCTGCACTGAACGCCTCATGATCAGTCACCTTATGCTTTTGTTTTTTCTTTAACATGAAGTAACAATCCGTTTTCTAATGTAAGTTAACATCGGTTGATACAGATTGTAATGATTTAGACATTTATTCATAATTATGTGATGATATTTATTACTATCATATAGTATATGTTTTGGCCTTGTTCTAAGTTGTTAATCAGACTTTTTCTTTGGATAGCTGTGTATAATAGATTACCTACTAGGGAACAGTGGAAAGTCCTTATCGATTGTGTAATGCAGCCATGCAGGGAACAAGTCTTTTGATAATCTGTTTATGAGTTGTAAAGCTTTTGCTTAGATTAGATTTGTTTTGCAGCCACCAGGATGGTGTGTAGGGGACAATAGTGTAGCTTCAGCTGTGTTTTGATCTCCCACGGAACTCCAGTAATCAGCTAAATCTGATTATTTTCGCTTGCCTTTGCCGGTTTTACTGGAAACAGTACTTCTGTTTAGTGTGGAGATGAATCATTAAGTTACGCATAAACACTTTACTATGAAGATTTAAAAAAGAAGACTACATACTCGAGTGCAGCTAGATAGGAGGAAACCTTCTCCAAAATTTTCCTGATCTTGATAGTACTGATGCTTCAGTGTTAGGAAATACATGTCCTCATGCAATAGGGCGTATTATTAGAAATAACACGGGCAATTTTGTGAGAGCAGCCTCTGCTTATGTAGGCATTAATGATAATAGTATCGCTGAGCTAGGCTGTTTGAACAGGAGTTTTATTGGCAATTAATACAGCTGAATATTACATCTTTGTTTGTTCAAGCTGTCTCTTTGTATTGTATGTTGCAAATTGTGTTAACAGGGAACATGCGGCGACATGACAGAACCTTCTTATAGTGGAGGAAATTAGGCAGCTTCTTCATCAAATTAAAGGATTCGCAGCTCACTTTTGTGTGCAGGGAATGTAACGTAGTCGTAGGCACAGGGAATGTAACGTAGTCGTAGGCATTTTGTCAAAGGCATGGGAATGGCATGGTTTGATTTGTGTCCTCATGTTACGTATTGATCCCAGTACACTCCCCAATAACTTTGTACCATCTATATCAATTTGGTATACGAATATATTAACAATAAACCACATTCAATTACTCTTGCTCTTTTATGGTCGTATTGACCAATCGATGATTTAGAGAGGTGCCACACAAGAAAATAAAAATAAAACCCAACATTTTTATTTTGTGATAACACTTTAAACTCATTCTCGTCTGTTATATTTATATATATATATATATATATATATATATATATATATATATATATATATATATTTCCATTAAAATATTAGACTAATTAACCCTTAAAACATTAAACATGTTGATTGAAGTTTAATTAGATATGTTCAATGTTTTTACATAACCCAAATGACAACTTAACTAAAGTAAGGAGAAACAATTCAACTTTGATTTGCAGTAGCACAACTTGATTGACCTTTTATGACTAAAGAAAGGAAAAGAAGTACAAAGAAAAAGGAAAAGATGGATCTTGTCATGACATCCACCCAGTGGAAGTGAATACCGTGAACCATCGTGGAACATAAACCACGTTTCATGGGAATATAGTATTGTACCTAGCATCAAGTTTTTAATCCTTTCCATCCCAAGTTCCAACAACCGAATAATTTTTACACGATTTTTAATAATTTTGTTATATTATATATTTGAATGACAAAATTTGTGAACTTATAATAAAAAGTGAACAAAAGAAAACATAAACAAATTAATGGAATCGGTTAATATTGTCATTTTTATATTTATTGACTTTGATCAAATAATTATACACAAAGTGTTATTAAGCACAACGAATTAATAAGGTATATAATATATAATTTGACAGAAATATGATAGGGTGAATGTTAACTAATCGGTCACACTCCTATATTTTTAATAAGTTACAAGAGTAATTCCTCAAATCAAATTGACATTTGCTAAACAAATGATAATAAAAAATCAAATAAGGTAAAATCACCTTATAAAATTGACCGATAAGGTCACGCAAAACACACACATATTATATGCTATTTTTGATACGCTAATAAAAGTTAGTTTAGTTTTAAAAAAAAGTCGACTTTAATTACAAATGTAATTTTTCTAATAATATCATTTTATGAAAAAAAAATTACATGAAAGTTGATGTTCTAGGTGATATGCCGGCCTCACAGACCAACCCATGTTCTAACCCGCACACCGAAAACTTTATAGTATCCTAGACTTGCTCTCGAGTCAAACACCCTTAAATTTGAAATTAGTTTGAATGGATACTCGAAAATAAAGATGTACCATACTAGTATGAGTAGCGTTTTCAATTTTCAATCTTTTTAACCTCTTTGAAATTATGATCATGACAAATTCAGTGTAATCTAGATAATTTAAATTATTTTATGATTAAAGTTGAATTAAATTCAAATGATTCATTATTAGCGGGACGAATTTAGGATAGTGTGCTGTTGCTGATCTGTACACATATACTTGCGTGTTCTACGTGTGTATTTTATTCTTCATAGATATAAATAAAAAAAATGTCATATTTCATTCATTTCTAGGGATAAATAAAAACAATTGGAATCAACGGAAGCAACTCGAAGAAGAAATTTATCTGCATCCGATCGCAAACCACCATTGATCGTGATTCTCTTTCAATCGATAGGTGATTGTTCTCCGAAAACTTACAGAAATGGTGTTGAGTTGAAGTGATTTTATCGAGGTTTTCAATTACTTTTTTGTTGTGGTGTGATTGGGGTAACGAAACCGGTGATTTTGTTGTTTTTGATTTAGTTAATGACGAGATTGAATTGATTTCGATTCTTGTTGTTGTGGTGTTGTTTTTGTTTTGTCAGGATTGATGCAGAACGGCTTATGGTTGATTTAACTGGAGCTGTTGTTGTTGTTGTTGTGTGTCCATGAATGACTGACTGTATTTCTGTTTACTTATTTTGAGTTTGATTCTGGAGTTTAGAACCCTCAACTCAACGGAGAAGGATTAGTGAGCAATTGAAGGGCTAGAGGCATAGTTTTCTTTTTCTTTGTACCTTTTTATTTGATTCTGTGAGAACAAATGTAATATATAGAAATTATACTAGTATTGTTGTTTTTGCGTGCAAAGACAAGTCGTTCTCTGCAAGGGTACACTATTTGATGCAAAAGGGTACAATGCCACTGTTGTCATTTACTGCTCTTGCTATATATGAGGGCATTCATGCTCTGTTGTCATATTGCATATGGTCTCTTGTTGCGTGTGCTTGAGGTTTCGTTTTGTATGTATTCGTATCTCGTTATAGTTGGGTTCTGTCACGTGTTGTTTCTTGTTTGGCTCGCACCGGTGGTAATGTTATGTGGACACTATCGTCCACCAGCTGATCGATAGTTAATCATCCTTTCAGTAGTTCATTTATGTTTATGTATGGCATGTATGCATGATTTCCTTTCTGAAATAAAAAAATTGTGGAAAATTTTGTAGACTGAGGTTGGATTGGATGATTGCGGGTCCTTGATCGTCTGGAATTTGCAGGCTTGCATTTTGTTGTCGCTTAACTATATATGGAGAGCTTGGCGCAGTTGGAAGTGTTATGTGAAAGGCTCTACAATTCGCAAGACACAGCAGAACGAACACATGCTGAGAACACTCTGAAATGCTTTTCTACAAACATTGATTACATTTCGCAGTGTCAGTATATTCTGGATCATGCTTTGACCCCTTATGCTTTGATGCTGGCTAGCTCAAGCTTGTTGAAGCAAGTGACCGAGCATAGTCTCTCCTTGCAGCTACGCCTGGATATCCGTAATATATTTTATACCTTAAATTTTATATTAGTGATGTTGAATGCACAATGATTTTTGTTCTTTTTAGCTACTGCCTTTGTTTGACTTGACTTTTGAACTCATACAGCATACCTGCATGTAAATGATGTATAATTTCATGAAATTCATATATCCCAGAGCATTCTTACGGTGGAGAACTTTAGAGTGCAGTCTCATTAAAAACATAAAAAGGAGTTTCATATTTTGGTTGTTAACGTTTGTCCTCTTTACTTCAATCTAAATTAATGCCTCGTATTTCTGTGAAGGAAATTACCTTATAAGCTATCTGGCGAGCAGAGGTCCTGAGCTGCAGCCTTTTGTGGTTGGATCTTTAGTCCAGCTTTTATGTCGACTTACCAAGTTTGGATGGTTTGATGATGATAGATTTAGAGAAGTGGCCAAAGAATCAATTAATTTTTTGAATCAGGTACTGATAATTTGTATTTTGCATGATTACATTTGGTTTTGCTAATACAAAGTTATGCTGTTCTATATTATCCAGAAACCTGTGATACCTATATAAACTCAACAATCGACCCACAGAGTAAAAAAGGACTAATGAATGTATTCAGTTCTGTGGGAGAACTAAAAAAAATGAAAGCTAAGCAAATAAAAATTTACTGCTATTTTTGTATTAGGATGAATAGATTCAGAGGTGAAGGTCTAGAATTGGGATGTCTAGTAATTTGTAGATATTTAAACAATTATTGACTAATTGTATGTCGAATACAAATTTCTACATTTACACTAGGTCCTAGATTTTTCTCTTTTCCTAACCATTTGTATATTAAAGTATTCACAAAAAAGAAAAAGGGCATTTCTATATTTTGGGTGTTGAATTTATCAAATGATTTTTGTATGAAGGCTTTAAAACTTAAAAGTGATGCTAGGAGATGGGATTTTGTGCTGATTTAACATTGTTTAAACTGGACATAAAGTTCTTGATGATGGCAACTCATTACATTCTAATAATTCATGATTACAAAGCGATTCCCTTATTTTGTTTGATAGTGGTGCTAAGCAAGTAATCTAACTTTATGATTACGTTGCTTTACCTTATTGAGGCGATCATTTGCCATAATTGTCTTGTTCCATTCATGTCGTGACATAATGAAGAAAAGGTGGGCAGGATTAGTCAAGTCATGTTGTAAAATAGTGAAAGAAAGGTGGCATGATAATTTTTCAATGATGATCATCTACAAGTTACTATTAAGATGTAACTAGTTAATATCTAATGCACACCGGTTCCGTTAATGTGATTTTTCCCTATCAATTTGCCTTTATACAGTGGATAAAGGAGAATTTGCATACACACAGGTAGTTATTGTGGTAGATGCATCACTATTGCCACTGTCAGTCACGTTTAACATGTTTTTTTCCTCCTTCGTGTAAGTATCAGACTATCAGGCTCAAACATTGTTATTTAATCATGGCATGTAAATGCATATCTTCCCTAGGCTTCTCATTTAGAATTGGTCTCATCATGTCAGTAGGATTGTTTATCTGGAACTTACTATTATGGTGTACTTTTAAATTAAATATCTAAATTAAATATCATTAATTTGCCATTTTAGGCTCACAGAGTTTGCATATGTCAGTCATAAAGCGGAGCATATAAGCTTTTCTTTTGATGAATAATCTCGAATATTATTCAGAGTACAGAAAGGGTCATAGAACCTGAAAGGTTGGCCTAGAGTTCCTATGTACAGCATTGAACCAAGCACAGAGTCTGAACCACACAGTTTTAACCTAAATCTAATAGAGTATCATGTAATACTGTATTTAAAGCAATGCTTAATCTTCAACCAAATATGGGATTAAAAAATACACTAATTTTGTTTGATTTCATAGGTATAACTTAAATTGTATCATAAGTAATATGATTGTTGAGATATTATCAAATTTGTGATGAGAAACATTATTCATCTAAATCTGATCGCTCTCCTCTATGTTTCAACGATATGGGGATTAATCTAGTGAAACGTATCTGTTTTGCTTCCTTTCTAGTTTCTGTTCCTTTATTTGTATATATTTTTTTTGTTAATTATATCCCCTGGTATAAATAGCTGATATACTTTTACATGGAGTTCTTTCTTTTCAAAGCAATGGAACTTAAGTTCAGCGAGAAGATTGTCACACATGAAAAATTATTTTCTGAGATAATCCCCTCTAAATCATTTCATAAGTTGAGGTTTCCTTACCTTAATGCACAAAGATCTATTTTTGTACACCTAGATTAAGGCACTCGTGCTCGCTATATAAATTGGCGAAATTTGATATGGTCTGCTGTTTTCCTTATTAAAGATCTTAGGTGAATTTACATCGCCTAGTTGTCTGAGCAGTTTATGTTTTTAAAGTAGTATAATAAAGATATATAGAGAGATTTCATTATTTAGAATTTTTTAGAACTCATCTCTTTCCAATGTTTTTCATCTCCTCTCTTATTTTTCTTTTGTTCATCTTATTTGAATATCTTTCTTTTCTTTCAATAATCTAATTCTATAATATAAATGTTTAACACACGTGTTACACATATGCTAGTATTTCTATAATCAGTTACATTATTTTTATATATCAAGGCTCTCATACTTTATTATTTTTTTCATTCTATTTCATCCTTTAACTCCCATGTACAACATTTACTTTATCTATCACGTAACTATCCGAGATTGACATAAATTACAGTGATCTTCGAGGTTCTGAAGTTACACCAAGATACACTCATTGTTTTTACAGAAAGTTAAAGTTTCCCACCACGTCTTTGACCTAAGTTTCTGTACCCCCTCTGTATATTTTCAAAATGCTAAGTTCAATGTTGCTAGATTGCCTATTCCCTCCGCCCCGTTTGAAAGGTACTGTTCCATTTTCTGTGCCCCCATGAATTACTTCTAAACTATACAGACGAAAAACTTGAGAAAACATATTTTAAGAATGACCACAAAATGTACTTTCACAACTGAACTTTAACTTTTTTACTGATGTAATGTGGGATTAATTCATGGTTAAGGATGGGCACTGAGGCTCGTATCCTACCTTCATTATGGGTCAGAGGGAGTATGTTTCTTGGAAACTACTTATATTTGACTCCCGCATGAGGAATTCAACGTATATTGACTTAAATACAAATGCAGTGTCCAGGGCAGTGGCCATTCCGCACAATGTAACTTACTGAGATAAGATCACATACATCAACTTGTGCAAAGAAGGAATTAACATATGAACTTCAAGAAAATATAAACTAAAACATAAATTATGTTTTGCGTTGTGCGGAAGATAACCAATGTCCTCTTAGAAACACGTAGGTATATTTTTCCCCTTCTATAAGATGCACATAACTAGTGATAACTCCTCTAATTTCTATTTTTCAAAGTTCTTGAGAACACTGGTTCTTCCTTTCTGACCCTACTGGTGTGCGTAATGTTTCTACGCTTCTTTGTGTCTTTAAGTTAGTAAACTCTAGGGAATCTCACTATATTTTGTCCTTATTTTGTTATAGCTATTGTCTGAAAAGTGGATGTTTTTTTATCAAAGTGAGGTCTTTCTTCATAGTGAATGTACTTGTTGCCACTGCTTATAATTTCTTGTGTGATTTTTTCTTTGTCAGACATCTGATCACTACGCTATTGGCTTAAAGATATTGAATCAACTTGTTTCCGAGATGAATCAGGTTGGTAATTCCCAACTCTTTCCCCAAGTGTCATGTTATTTAAACAGGAAGGGTCTATAATAAAATATTATGCACATTTTTTTCTTATCTTTAGTTGAAAATTTCATGTGTTATTTATCGGTGGGTGAGCTGCTATTAATTATATTTTATACTTATAGGAGTCCTACTTTGTTCTTTTATTTTGTTTATTTTTTCTTTTATTTTGTTTAACTGTTGCTTGCATGAAGCTCATTTAGCGCTTCTTGACCTTTTCTTTGCAGTCGAATCCAGGTTTTCCTTCATCACATCATCGGAGGGTGGCTTGTCAATTCAGGGATCAATGCCTTTTCCAAATATTCCAGATATCTTTAACGTCATTGAATCAACTTAAAAATGATGGTATGTTTTTATATTGTTTTGATAGTGTTGCATTTGTTATTTAGTGCTTTGACATATAGCTTTCCTGCCATGAAAGTTTTTTGAAAGTTACTGATTTTGGCACATGCAGCCATCACCCGCCTCCAAGAATTGGCACTCTCTTTGTCTCTGAAATGTTTGTCCTTCGATTTTGTTGGAACATCAATTGATGAAAGCTCTGAAGAATTTGGAACTGTCCAGGTAGAGTTTTTGTGATACCATTGGGAAAGTATGTTTCTATGTTGTTATGAGCATCATAGTTCTGTGTTAGTATGTTACAATAGCTTGTTTGTATAGAACTTCTGCTGTAAATTAACATTTCCGTTTTGAATTCCAATCTTCAGATTCCATCATCGTGGAAGCCCGTGTTGGAGGATTTCTCAACACTGCAGATATTTTTCGACTATTATGCGATTACTAAGCCTCCTATTTCAAAGGAGGTGAGTTCATTTGGCGGATTAATGTGGGTATTTAGAGCTGCTTGAAGTAGTACAAGAATAACTGCATAGTTTCTTCTGTATTCTTTAGCATGGAACTTTTGATGACTTGAGTTTTGGTCTAATTGTGGGGTCCAGTTTTTCTGATTGCTTAAAACTTAATGGTTTTTGGATGTTAACCACTTAAAAACCTTGTCACTCGTCATGCTAATCTGCTTCTCGGTTATGTAAATCTTGCAGAAGTTACATTGATGTCTTTTTTGGTTGATAAACATTTATGTCCGCTCTTTACTTCCTGATTCATATGAGGCATTTCCTCCCTTCTAAAACTGCAGTCACTTGAGTGCTTGGTACGGTTGGCCTCCGTAAGACGGTCTCTCTTCACCAATGACGCTGAGCGCTCCAAGTTCTTGGACCATTTAATGTCAGGCACCAAAGAAATTTTACGGACAGGGCAAGGTATGTGGGCTGGGTTAATTCTCAACTTAAACAGAAATAAGCATCTCGTCTCTCTAAATGCTAATAATGTACTTATTGGTACAACTTCATCTACTTCATTGATGCTTTTAGTTGAAATTATTAATGCTCTTATGGCTTTACTCTTTTGTGGTCATATTAGTTTTTGTTTTACTGTTCTGGAGAAAAATGTACAAGTAGGTGATCAGTACATCTAAGGTCATCATCGTTCATGTATGCCTAAAGAGAATTTATCCTGAATGCTTTTTGTTTTGGTTTTGAGAGATACTTCTCCAAGTAGTTTTTGTGTCTCATATCAATAGCATTTTTTAGTTTTATCTTATTTTGACAGGAAATCTACAATTAGTTATGGATCTACGGTCTCCTTTTCATATGTAAATGATCAGCCATATGCTAGTGAAATCTTATTTCAAGATGTTAATATGAAGAATCAGTCTAGGTTTTTTATCCTTTTGACTTCTATCTGGAGCGTTTACTTTGATTGTATGAATCAGCTATCATTTTACTGCTTATAAAATCCATTGTTTTCCTCCTTCCTTTTTACGCACTTTCTAAACATACCTTTGACAACTTATGGATGTGCGCATGTATGTTACCTGGAATCAGGTCTTGCTGATCATGACAACTACCATGAGTTCTGTCGCCTTCTTGGACGGTTCAGGGTTAATTACCAGGTACATGGCTTTCTTGGCCCTGTTTTATGCTAGTATTATATGTGTATGTGTTTTGTTTGTTTGTTATGACTACTTGAAATTGCATAGCTCTACTTGTTTATAGCCACACTGCAATCTTTGTTGCAATTGCAACGAAGATTGCAACAATGTTAGGGTAAAATCCCAGGCATGCTTGACTCTAAGCTCCAGTATGATAGTAATCTCTCTTCCTGTCTTTTTTTTTTTTTTTGGCCTCACTTAAAGATGTTACAACTCGATCATTGCCCTGCTCTAGAGAGAGCTAGTATTTGTCTAAGTTCCTTGTCAAATAAATTGAATTCTGCCCTTGCTGTATCAAAAATAAACAAAAGGGCAGTGCGTGAGGGTCCTGATGCTTCTGATCAATTTCAAACTTCTGTATGCCCAAAGCTAACTGTTTGCTCCGAGCTGTATGATTTGACTAGACCTTTCTTTATTCTGAAATGAAGTTTGATGTCCTTTTTTAGTTGTCCGAACTTGTAAACATGGAAGGCTATGGTGATTGGATACGTCTAGTTGCTGAGTTCACGTCAAAGTCTCTGCTGTCCTGGCAGGTCTGGTTCGGAATTTCTTTTTTAGATACTTCATTGTGATTGCATGTTTTAGTTTTCCATACTAGTAACATTCACGAAGGTTCTGCTTCTCACATTCCTTTGCCCCTAGGATTAGTTGACAATTTATCGTTTCGGTCGGCAAACATTGAAGTATGTTGTTGGTATTACAGTGGGCCAGCAGCAGTGTGTATTATCTTTTGGGACTGTGGTCTAGGCTTGTGAGTTCTGTACCTTATCTAAAGGGCGACTCGCCGAGCCTGCTTGATGAATTTGTGCCTAGGATCACTGAAGGTTTTATCACTTCAAGATTGGATTCTGCTCAGGTGACAATTATAACTCTGGTCATATCTGCATCGGCACAAATTTTGTTCTTTATATTCTTATCTAGCTTCTCCTCTGATAGACTGGCTTACCGGATGATATTTCCGAGCATCCTCTGGACAATGTTGATCTTCTTCAGGACCAGTTGGATTGCTTTCCCAATCTATGCAAGTTTAAGGTTTATTAAGATTATATTTAGCTGGCGCCTTCAATTTGATTTTGTTACTTCTTATTCTTGTGCTTGCTGTTTCTTCTTGCTTTAGCCTGATACAGTTTCTTGTTTCAGTATGAAAGCAGTAGCATGTTTATTATTAGCATTATGGAGCCTATTCTACAAACATACATGGTGAGTTAAATTCAGTTAGAATTCCGTGAACTCCCAGGCTGTGTTGGTGACACCTTTTTCAAAATATAACAGGAAAGGGCACAGCTTCAGGCCAGTGATAATGGTGAACTTTCTATCATCGAGGCTAAGCTTGCCTGGGTTGTACATATTATTGCTTCTATTGTAAAAATGAAGCAATCCGTCGGGTGCAGGCAAGTCACATTATCTGCACTTTAATAAATCTTAGTACAAGGCCTATGTTATTTCTCTGTGCATGATTCACAATGTTCAAATACATTATTTTACGAAATTTTGTGTTTTACTTCCTTACTATCTCATCTTGCTTCATAGTGTAGAAGTTTTATAGTGTATTGTGGTTTGACTTGCAGTGTTGAATCACAAGAAGTAATTGATGCTGAACTATCATCTCGTGTTTTGCGACTGGTAAATGTTGCTGATACTGGACTACACAGTCGGGTAAGCCAGCAAAAGCATGCACCCTTTTCCCTGTCATTAGGACAGTGTATACTCCTCATGCGCAATCCTTGTAAATCACCAGTCTTGGCGTTTCAGTTAATTATACTTGCTGAAAAGTTTACTTCAAGACTTTAACTACACCATTTAACATGTGACACAACCTTTTCCAATAACCTTTTGCTCATTTTCCACATCCAATGCCCACTTGATTATACGGGATAGAAAGGATTTCATGCCTGTTATGGGCCCTAGAATTCTCTTATGTTACGAATTAGTATTTTAGTATTACCAAATAACATACCTAGTATAGCCTTGTCAAATCAGGTAAAGTACCTTTTAAAAAACTAGGTCCCTACTGGTTTTATTGGTGTACCTACGCTTTCTGTTGTCTCTTTGAGATGGAGTTTCTTTTCTTCATATTGAATAATATCATGGAAATTTGGTGTTTTACTGAGCCAAATCCTTCGTCTGTTGTATTATATTTCTTCTTCTAGCTATATCAGTGTGTAGATAAGGAAGGGGAAGTTTCGAAAATGGAAAGGAACTCCCAGAAAAAGGGTTTATGATTTAATTTAATTCAAATGCGTCCAATCTTGTTCTAGCACCTTGTTTATATCATCTTGTCAAGAGAGGATTTTTCTTTGTTTCTTTTTCATTGTCTCATGCTACTGGTAAAGTCCTGAAGATGTGACCTTGCTAGATGTAAATAAGGGAAAAGAAGAATATACATGCATTTGTTGTTTGTTGTACTCAAGAGGTCTCACAAATTTCGCACGGTGGTAAATTGTTCAAAATATGTTTTTGGGTGTTATTAGCTGCTTGTACGTAGGTGGAGCTTATGATTCAAAATTAGGCAGATGTTTTGTCTTTCAACTTTGAAGGCAGTAAATATCATGAGTTTGTGGAGAGAGTACTGAAGTTAGTTTATAGCATCAAGAAAATGTATATTGAATTTTTTCCAAGAATAAGGTATCCTGAAGATCTATCGTACTCCCTCCGCCCCACTAATAAAGACCCACTTTGATTTTGGGGTTGACTTTGATCACAAATTACTCTTAAATTACAGCGGGATAAAATTTAATAAAATTTATATTATGAAAGGATTTTTTGCTTGCTTTCATAACATAAAAACTTATTTAAAAGAAATTCAAATATGATTTAGGAGTAAATTGTGGACAATGTCAGAGATCGAAAATCAAGTGGGCCTTTATTTGCGGGATGGAGGGAGTATATGTTTTCACATGTCACCTGCATTAACATTTGTAGAAGCAAGCTGTTCTAAAATATAATGGTTTGTCTTCTCTTAAAATATGAAGTCAAATTGATGAATTTTCATCTTCCAAAACGAACTATCAAAGATTTCAGCCTCGTTAGGCTACAAATGCATTATCAAGTCAACTCCATTTTCAAATTAGTTGACTTCGTGTCTAATGAAGATTTAACTAATAATTTACTGGTAAACTAATAACTTACTGGTATGAACTATAATTGGTGGATTGGTGTTTCCCTAGTAACTTTAAAACTTTACTATTTTCTAGTTATTTCTTCCTAAGTAGTGCAAATAGGGGAAGTGAGTCTCCTACTATTACTAGCATATTGACACCAACAGATCAAAGTACGATTCTCCTGTGCTACATTTTTCCCTCATTGTGTGTTTGAGCTCATGAGGTCCTAGGAGCTGTACTCTGAACTATTTGTAAAGAAGTTTCACAAATCTGATTACAAAGTTATGATGCATGCTTGCTGCACATTTGTATTTGGCAGAGATATGGGGAATTAAGCAAGCAAAGACTTGATCGGGCAATTCTCACTTTCTTCCAGAATTTTAGGAAGTGTTATGTGGGAGACCAGGCTATGCACTCCTCAAAGGTACAGGAGTAATCTGCTATCCAGTTCATGCAGATGTTTGTTTATTAACCTTTTAGATAAGTGAAAAATGAAGTACAATAAAGCCTTACATACCAGTGTGGCTTTTGTTTTGCTGCAGCAGTTATATGCCCGACTATCAGACCTTATTGGGCTTAATGATCATCTATTGCTGTTGGACTTTTTTGTTCGGAAAATTGTTACAAACCTCAAGTGTTACACTGAGGTACTGTTTTGTTACTTCGGATGTCTTTATCCTTTGTTCTTTTTTTTTTTTTTTTTTTATCAATTTTATTTATAAAGCTCCTTGTTTCTCGGTAACTCAATATCTATTTATTGCAGAGCGAGGATGTTATTGATCACACCTTGAGTTTGTTCTTAGAGCTGGCATCTGGGTTCGTATGCTTGCAGTCCCTCAAATTCTAACTGATTCAGTCTTCTATAGTGTGTTTATATGATACCATGTCACCTCATTGCAGTTATATGACTGGAAAGCTACTTCTCAAGTTGGATACGGTGAAGTTCATAATTGCACATCACACCGTAAGGACATTGTGATAACATTTAGTATCTTTTTTAGTCGTCTTTCTTAGTTAGGAAGTTCTAGTTGTTTCTGAAAATCTGTCGCCTGATTTGTGTCCCTTCTGGATTTTATCTCAGAGAGAGCATTTCCCATTTCTGGAGGAGTATAGATGCTCTCGGAGCAGGACAACATTCTACTACACAATTGGCGGATTAATTTTCTTGGAGGACAGTGCAGCCCTCTTTAAGTCTTCCATGGATCCTCTTCTCCAGGTTCACTGCCTGCACTTATAGAAATCATAAGAAAGTAGAGTGGAGATTATTCTACCGTTTTTATGCACTGTTTATATTGTGCTTGTAACCCCACTGCAGATGCTGTTTTTAATTTACTAAGGTATTCATTCTTTATGGTATCTAAGTAAATGTTCTTGGAATCTTTGTAGGTTTTCGTTACTTTGCAAGCAACACCTGAGCAGATGTTTCGAACAGAATCAGTAAAGTATGCATTAATTGGTTTGATGAGAGACTTAAGGGGCATATCGATGGCCACAAATAGGTTAGTGCTGTTGATGTAGATTGACTCGTATTGACTATGATCCTTGCAGCTTGCATGAGACCTTCTCTCTTGTTTCCAGTCGCAGGAACTATGGGCTACTCTTCGATTGGCTTTATCCTGCTCATATGCCTATTCTCCTGAGAGGCATCTCGAATTGGGCTGATACCCCAGAGGTTTGTTCTCAAATTCAATTAGCTTTTGTAATATTTTTCCCTTGTGCCATAGACGCTGCAAGTGTCAAAAGGCTAGTTCGTCATTTAGGATCATTATTTATTTACATGTTGCTGAATGTTCTTCGGCGGTACACAAAGAACTTGTCATTCTAAGAGAATAAGTTGGGCACTGCAATCTTCATCTGTAGATGTTTGTTGTCAAAATAATATTAACCTGAAGAGGCAACATGCACATGCTAACTTTAGCTGATCTATTATGCATCTTTCAAGCCAGATGATCTCAACATTGTTGAACTCATCTCTCGCTTTTCCCTCCTCTGGAATGGTTATTAGAATATTTTTTTGTTGAAAACACAGAAATATACACACACCATGTACCTTTGAAAGCAAGATATAGAAACACTGGATGGATTCTTCCTACTACAATATTAAACCAACATAATAAAGTCTGAAAGAAACCTTTCTGTCCCTCAGCTACATAACATCTCTTGACCCAACACAAGCAACTTAGTTGAATCTTTTATCGTTGGATATTGGTATGGAACTAAAAAGGAATGAGCGTTGGAATATTTGCAGTTCAACTTTCATGGCATGGTGGAGAAACAAGATTGTGATTAACCTTTCAAATTATAAGGGTGTATCTGGGGTAAATATCACGTTTTAGCCATGATCAACCAACCCCCACCGCCAGAATGAATAAGGAAGATGAGAAGATCTGAAATCTGTGTACGGCAATGGATAGTTAATTGTTTATGTGAGATGAGGGTGAAGCCAGCCTTCTGATTTAGAGGGGGCAAAATGTTTTGGAACATAAATTTTAAGATTTCTAGTCTGCCCCCTCTATGATACAAGTGATTTTTTAGTCTAATCTATTTGCGCCTCTACCTCTGTGCAGCACATTCATCATAAAAATCTTTTGAAAAACTGTTCCAAAAGCAAATTTGAAGAACTCAAAAAGACAAAGGGGAGTATATTACTCTGCATAGATGTGTGCAACTGTACTTGTAATAGATCTTGCATCATGAAAATATATATCCCTATCCTTGCACCTGACCTTGTAATAAGCCATGAGATGACAGTAAAAGTATTCAACTTGATGACTCTAGATAAACTCCATCCCGAATCTACACCACCAGATCCTAAAGATGTGCCCCCCTCTGAGTCTGAGAGACCTCCAACTGAGATGGCTTTGTCTATGTTGAGAGACTCCAGCTGAGATGATCTGTCTATGTTGAGTTTATGTTTAAAATAGTTGAATGAGATGGCTTGTCTATGTTGAGAGACTCCAGCTGAGATGATCTGTCTATGTTGAGTTTATGTTTAAAATAGTTGAATGAGATGGCTTGTCTATGTTCAAAGACCTCCAACTGAGATGATCTGTCTATGTTGAGTTTATGTTTAAAATATTTGAATGAGAGGAGTACCTGAACTTTTGAATCTTAAATGTGTGGCAATGAAGATAAAAAATGAGGCATCCCTGAGATACAAATTGAAAAAAATGAGAAACATTACTGCTAAATTCCATCTTCTCAAGGAGAACAAACCATAGGACTTCAAAGGTACTTATGTAGTGGTGTTATCACTGGGAGTTGATCTATTGAGAGTAATACTACTCTTTTTAGTGATTACGTATTCATAATCCTCTAGCATAAATATTTTGTTAGAAACTTAGAAGTAAATCTCTTGCATTTCCAATCCAATTTGAATTTTGCTGTTTTTATGGCTTCAATATATAAAGAAGTACTAAAGACCTTTAAGTGACAAATGATTAATCACCCGTGACATGTTCTTGATCCGCTAATTGATTTGTATAGGTGACAACTCCTTTGTTAAAGTTCATGGCGGAGTTTGTGTTAAACAAAGCTCAACGTTTAACTTTTGATACTTCATCTCCAAATGGCATACTTCTATTCAGAGAAGTTAGCAAACTACTGGTTGCATATGGCTCAAGGATTTTAACCTTTCCAAATGTAGCTGATATATGGCTCTAAGTACAAGGGAATATGGATCTCCCTAACGATTCTTGCAAGAGGTAATTGCTCGAATCCTCATACTTCCTATATATTGTTGGTATCTCATTATGTTCTACTCACAGTTCCACCTTATAATTCCTTCAATGGCAGCACTTGCTGGAAACTATGTCAATTTTGGTGTGTTTGAACTCTATGGCGATAGAGCACTTGCTGATGTACTTGATATTGGACTCAAAATGACTTTATCAATTCCACTGGCTGACATTTTGGCTTATAGGAAGGTTTGTTCATACACTGGAAAATTCATTGTCTTTTGTTGAGCAGTGCAAACTTAGTTACTTTTCGGCCACCATTGTGTTGTCTATGCAATCTAACAAATTGACTTATATGCTGCTCAACTCATGTGGTAGAGAAGGTAGGACCATATGCTTTGTTGTTCCCTTATAGAACTCTTGGAAATTTGAAAACTGCAACAACCTATGTAATTTTTAACTTGGGTGATAAAAGTTAAGACTGTTCAAGAGATGGTATTATCCAATCATGCCAATATCTTATCTGTTTAGAACTCTTCGGAGCCTAATCCAAGCAAAGTCTAGTTCTCTTAAGAAAATCTTCATAGCAGGTCTGGAAAAAGAAAAGAAAAAGAAGAAGAAGAAAGGGGCACTAATCTTGTCTAAGCAGAGTGATAAAATAATGGTCTCTTACTAAGAGGATTAGTAGCTTGATTTTGCTTTGACCTGAAACTAATGAACTGCAATTTTCTTAAATCTGATTTCAATTGATGGGGTTATTATCTCAATCTCCCTATGTGCTGCAGTTGACAAAGGCATACTTTGCATTCGTGGAGGTCCTGTTTAGCAGCCATCTACATTTTGTACTGAAACTTGATAGGCAAACCTTTATGCATATTGTTGGATCTCTTGAGTCTGGTCTGAAAGGTCTAGATGCGGGTATATCTTCACAGGTACTTGCGATAAATTTATTTTCCTTAAACTTATGTAGAATGTAGCTATATCACCATTAACCAACTGCACTTCAGTGTAAGTTCACTGATGTAACTAGATGCACGGATTATATTTCGTATTGTTTTGGCATATTGGCTTAAAATTTTATGTGGCAGTGTGCCTCTGCTATTGAAAACTTGGCTGCTTACTATTTCACCAACATCACCATGGGGGAGGCGCCAACATCACCAGCTGCTATTAATCTTGCCAGGCACATTGCAGAATGCCCATCACTGCTCCCTGAAGTAAGTGTTGTAGTTTTCTGTTGCAGTTTCAGTGCGGATATTCTTAGAGCCCACTCTTGATCTTAGAATTGTTTCGTCTTGGTTCTGACTTTCTTCTGCATATGTTATCGTAAAGTTTGGATCAACCCGGTGTTCTTTGTACTTTTCATGAAGTGTATGAGATTGTTGTTAAATAGAATGTTCTTTGTTTGCATTTATATTTTTGGAACTACTTTCTAATGTACTGTGGGATGACCATGTTTATTTTACATTGTGCATGTTCATTGTCCTTTAACTCTCTTTCGTGAACTGAATGGGAGTTGTTTGGTAGGTGTGAACTGCATGGGAGTTAATTTCACGTAGGGTTTTGCAATTGTTTGTATTTTTGTGGCGGAACTACTTTATGGCATAGATGACCATCTTTGTTCTTCATTTCTTAGAAAATAATTATTTACACATGCCATGTAAACCCAGATACAGGGGTGAAGGCATTTCCTTGCTAGTGGGCAATTGCCCTCAACTTTTATTTTTACCCTTACATATTTGTTTTGGCCCCTCTTCAAGTCTATAATTACTAATAACTCCTTTGACTTTTGATTACTTGTAGATTGAAACTTAAGAAATCAGACATCTCAACGTATTTCTTTGTATAGTAGAATAAGAACCATATAAAATGTATACAACTTACTATGTTTTCTAGTAATATTTAAAATCTAAACCGAAAAATACATTAAACGATATTAATAATTTTGCCCCCTCTAACAAACTTTCCTGGCTTTGCCCCTGATGTGTGTGTGTGTGTGTGTCTGTAACCTCATTATCTTCCTTTCCTGATGTCCAAATGTAATGGTTATTCTTTGTAACTTTGCAATCTTTACTTTCCCCAGATTCTCAAAACCCTCTTCGAGATTGTTTTATTTGAAGACTGCAGCAACCAATGGAGTCTTAGTAGGCCAATGTTGAGCTTGATACTTATAAATCAGCAGGTGACATTTGCTTTTGAGGTTACTTTTGAATGTGTTGTTTGACAATTTTCCTCGATGCCAAAGTCATCTATGCCTTGTATTTTAGCTTGTGCTTAAAGCTTCATGTTACTATAAGTTTGGCAATATCTTGCTGTTTATCTGAAACAACCATTATGTACATTTGCAGATGTTTGTGGACTTGAAGGCTCATATTTTGGCTTCACAGGTACAATTCATATATTTATGCCCACTAAAGTTTCTTCCGCCACCTATTTTTATTTATTGTAGCTGGAACTCTAAGTCAGGTGGCTTTTTTGATTTCCTGAGATAGTCCGATCACTACATATAATAATGTAACTAATCTAGTAATTTCAGTCACTCTACCTACGAG
This sequence comes from Plantago ovata, assembly GCA_028274465.1. Taxonomy (NCBI): domain Eukaryota; kingdom Viridiplantae; phylum Streptophyta; class Magnoliopsida; order Lamiales; family Plantaginaceae; genus Plantago; species Plantago ovata. Next base: position 96,765,815 of record CM051458.1, read on the forward strand.
GAATGAGCATGAAAGTTATAGTGGACTAGAATTTTATAGCGTTAATTAATAAGCTAGTACTCTCATCCTTCAGGTTTTCCTATTACTATTTGTGATCATGCTGGATACTGTGAGCAATAGAAATCTATTTGAGATGATATCTTTTCTGTTTTCTGAAGAACTGAAATTGTTATAATAAAGAAGAGTTCTAAGCTATTGCAGGCAATATATCTCTACATGTAATTTCTGAAGAATATGCATATAATCTTCTCATGTATAGGTGTAATACCATAAAGACTATGTTTTATGAAACTTGTCCCAAACCTCCCGTGTCTAATTTATTGTTGATAACATTTTGTCCAATACTTTTGCAGCCTGCTGATCAACATCAGCGCCTTGCTTCATGTTTTGACAAACTGATGGCTGACATAGTCCGGAGCTTGGATTCAAAGAACAGAGACAAGTTCACTCAAAACCTGACAATATTTAGACATGATTTTCGTGTCAAGTAACTCCGTTCTTCCCATCTGGCATAAAGCACTGTTCTGTTTCCTGCGGGCTGAAGCATTTTGATGTCTTTTATTGGGAGTGGTCACCTGTACCTACAGTAGATCTAATACTGTACATTTCTGTCTCATGTTATATGTCGTGAAAAAGGTTCACTTGTAGTGGTGTAGATTAGATATTTCAGGTATATAGTGGGTTCAGTAGCGAATTTTTTCGCTTGGCTTCATAGTAGCATGCAGCTGATTATTTTGTGCGTTCATGACAGTTTGTAAAAGTAACAGTACATATTTGTAGAAAGTTGGATTCCTGACTAACAAATGAGCTACAGATCAATGAAAAGGAACTGATAAATCATAACTGCATTGAAGAAAACATGAAGGATGAGTAACTGCGTGCTACTAATGAGTAATGTTTTATGGGACAAAGGAGTAAAGAAAAGGTAGAAACCAGGATGTAATAATGATCAGACATTTAAAACTTTTTATAAGTGCCATGTTAAGAAAATTTGACTTTTCTCTGAAACTATGGCTGCTAGACGATGATTGTTGTCTTAGCGTCATATTTTCTTCGTTTCATTAATAAGTTTTTAAGGGGACTATTTATCGTGACATTTGACCACGTATAACTCCTAAATTACATTATAAATTACATTAGAGAAAAATATAATAAAATTATATTATGAAATTAAATGGAGTATATTTTCATAATCAACTTTTAATTTATATTGATACAGTTCAATGCCATAATCAACTTTGAATTTATATTGATACAGTTCAATTTAAAATCTATACGTGGTCAAATGTCGCGATGAAGAATCTCCTTAGAAACTTATAAGAAATTTATTAATGAAATGGGGGTAGTATTTAATTTGGGGGAAATCTCCACTTGATTTGTTACTCAAATTTATTTTACCTAACCAATCAGGTATGGTCTCTTTTAAAATTTGAATTAAATATTAGTAAGACATGTTAAATACCGTATGTTTTTATAACTTGTTCGCACAAATTAATATTATTAATAATCATTTCCGGAGTTGATTGTGTGCCTTCAAGAAGATAAGGATAAACTTCAGGGCTCTTGTTCATAATGTTAAACGTGTTTTAAAGAAGTAGCCAAAGTTTTTAGATAGTCTTTAAAAATTTTGAAGTTCTATTTTATAGAGAATAATGTTTCCTAATCTGCAATGTGTACCTACAAGTTACAATCTTATTTTCAGAGGATTTACAAGTTACAATCGATCAACATATCTTCCCAATCATTTTGTTTTCCCACTGTTGCTCAAGTAAAGCCCCCTTGCTTAAGCAGCAGATTTACACTCAACCAAATCAGTATAAACTCATAAGTCAACCAGAGAAGTGCTCAACGGCAGCTTCCGTTCCAAATGATAAACACGGAACATCCTGTGCAATAGTATGTACTCTGTATAGAGTGTTCCAGTTCAATTTAGTCTCTGTACTAGGTCTCAATCGGTTAAGCAACGGGGTTTCACTTGAACAATAGCATTTGTCTCTCAATCTAATCAATCTCTTCATGCTCACAAACGTTAACGAACCAAACAACATCAGTATCGGTAACGGAGAAAAGGTACCGATAAAACTGGTAAGGCGAAAGGAACGCAGGCAAGAGCCATGCCGCACCAATCCTCTGATTTGCCAAACTTTGTGCCCAATCAGACTTGAGCGGAGGAGGGAATGTGAGTCCATACGCGCCTTCCGTCTTTATTTTATGTCAACTTTGGATAGAGTTAAAATGATATAAATAGCGATTTCCAGTGATATTTTATAAAATATACTACTAGTAAAAAAATTACTACTCAACAACGACTTCTACCATGTCATCACTGAGCAGCAGCATATCATTTCCGTCGTCCACCGCCACCATTACCCTCCGCCGTTCTCCGCCATTGGCCGCGCGATCTGTAGCTAGATTCTTCGTTGCTTCAAACAATCGATGTACTCCGAGAAACATCCTTCAATTTCGCCCTGCGCATTGCAGCCACGCTACTGTGAGTATAAGCCATTACTTCGTTTCCAGTTGTTTCACCGGTGTTTAAATTACGCTTTCGAATTCATTGCTTCCGTGCTTCATTTCATTACTATTCGGTTTTCGATTGGAGAGAGAGATACGAATTATGTGGCGCCAATTCGGTTTCTTATGAATTTCATTTCTATTTTTAACTGCAATTGATGTCATCGGAACAGGATTTTCTACTACGTTTAATTCGATTTACCTTGTTTCCCATTTCGTTTATCTCTGGTGATGCATGCTGTTCGAATTCATTGCTTCATTTCCTTGTTATTCGGCTTTGGATTGGAGATGGTACGAATTATTATATGGCGCTAATTAGGTCTCTGTGTGAATCTTATTACTGTTTTTTAACTGCAATTGATGTCATCGGAACAGGATTTCTACTGCGTTTAATTTGATTTACCTTGTTACCCATTTCATGTATCTCTAATGATGCATGTTGTGCATGTTGTTACATCTGATTTCCTTACCTTCTGAATTCTGAAAGAGATCTTGCCAAATTTTGGTGTGTTTTAAGTTATATGGACAAATTGAAGCCATTTTGAGTTGACACTGATTTGATTGGTTCTAGTTTGGAGTTACAGATCTGATTACTTAATCACATCTTTTGTTGTTGTTGCACTTTCTTTGTATGGATAAACTGTTCTAGTATCGTTACTCTTTAGCTTTTCCCTGTTGTTACACGGGTGATAACCTGAAATATGTGATGTTTGTGCATATCCTTAAAATATGTCGCTAAAGAAAATTTATGTGTATGTAGAGTATATAATTATCCATTTACTGTAATTACAATGTGGTTGGGGACTGGGGAGTATGTCTGATATGCAAAAACTGAAATGGAACTGTAACTGTTAATAAATGCTGTGATGGATTGGAGCAACTAGCCCCTTTTGCAGCATATACCTATTCAAAATGTGAGATTCTGGTGGTCTATGTTCAGTGACACCGTCAGCTCTTCTTCACTGTATATATGTGTCTTAGTATGGTTTCTTGATCTTTGCAATATTTCCATCTCTTCATCTTTTACATTTATAATGTATCTGACATATTCTCTTCTCTTGTTGGTGCAAGGCCAGACTAATGGGTCATCCGATTTTGACGGTAGCTCCGTTGAGAAGCAAGGTGTACACTTGAACAGCAGCATTGTAACCTGCTATCTCTTTAATTATCACTACTATCCTGAAAGATTTCAATCTTGTATGTGGCAGCTTCTGATGGAAACATTACCAAGGAGGAACAAGATCAAACGAGCACATCCAATAAGTACTTGCTACTACTTGACTAAAGCAAATTTTTGATCATTGTTCCGACTGGGTATCACTTGTTAACTAATTCTAGTTGTGCAACTGATATTTGATTCTGAAATTTGTTGCAGCTCAACATGGGACAGATTGAAGAGATACGGTATTGCCGGAGTTTTGTCCTATGGCATGCTAAATACAGCTTACTATCTTACAACTTTTCTTGTGGTGTGGTGAGTAATTTACCATTACGTATGTAACAGGAAAATAGATACCTTAATCAGATTAAACTATCAGTATATTACAGATAAAATGTTGTATTTTACTATTTTAACATTATTTCATGAAAACTACACACAGAGGAACGGAGAGAGTTTTATTGCTTAACTCTATACAGGATCCACCAATATATTAGTCAATTTTGGTCCCTTGGGAATTCTCCCCAAAGATCCTATTTGAGTTCACTCTCAGTCTCATCTACATGTAGCTCTAAATTCACTTTCCAGCTCTGTCTGTAGTCCAGTTTATTGTTAAAGCTTTAAGTTATAATTTTAGGTATGTCATTTATGGGAAAGTGTTGATTCTTGAATTTTCTTGATTTGAAATGGCACTCAGAATAATCTGATAGAATAACTTGTGCTAAAATGTGCGTCATTGCAAAACTCCACTGAGATTTATTTCATAAAAACGTTACCTTCCATCAGAATCCGGCTCCATGCAGTAGAACCTAGTTAAAATAATTCAATTAATAATGTTGGTAGTATCACAGATATTTATCAATCAATCTAGACCACTCGTTGATAGATAATAATAAAAAAAATTCAACATGTTCTTCCTGAGTCATAACCAGACAAAATTATTATTTAATCCACATTATAAATTTATCAGGCATTAATCTGAGAAGAATTTGTGTTCAACTGTAATTGTTAGACGATTACAAACTTGTGTTGTGTGGTTCTTCTTATGGTGTCCACATTTGGGGAATCCATCTAACACAAGTTTATGCCATATATCCAAATTTCACTGTGGCCTGTAAGTGTGGTTAAATATAAATGTTTGTGTGCACTAAACTTTTGCTATATGCTGCAAAAGTTAATTGAGTCGTATAAACTTGCTATTCAGAAGCTTACGTTGTTATATGGCTAAAGAATAAATGTTAGTTTGAAAAATGTATGGTATTTCACACAGTAAATGTTCCCTACATGCTACAAAGTTCAACTTGAATAATACAAACTTGCATCATAGGTTTTACGTCGCTCCTGCACCTGGGAAAATGGGTTATTGGGCAGCTGCTGAAAGGTAGAATTATTGTTTTTGAAAGGTAGAATCTTATGTTCTTCTGGAGAGTGCAGTGAACTGTTTAGGTATATTTTTTCAGGTTTCTCAAAGTAATGGCCATTGTGTGGGCAGGGAGCCAAGTGACTAAGATTCTGCGAGCTGCAGGGTGAGATGGTTCTCATTATAATTTATATTATAAAACTATGTTAATATATTTTAGTATATTATCTGGTAAGATGGAATGGTTGTACATCTTTGCTCAGCTGTCAGGTCCTTCTAACGTTTTGGTTGTGATCAAACCACCAACTTTTTAATTTTGGTGGTCTTTCTTTCTTGAACAACAATCTAGTACATTCTTTTGCTTGTTTGTTCTGCTTTAACCCAATTTGATGTTGATTTTAAAAGTAGACTAAAAATAATTCTAATTCAGAATTTTTTAAATAAAATAAAAAAAATCACTGTAATGTGCAACAACCACACATGTAAATCACTGGAACTTCTAATCTGTGACCGTTGTGTAGCATAATTCTGTGTATATTATAAACTGTCTAGTAGGTTGGGATCATGCAAACCGTGTATATTACAAATATATGTTTGCTTCTGCCTTGTATAATTTTGAGTCACTTCCATCTATTTTAACCTTTTGTGCTAATAAACTGACAACTAGTTATGCTGATTAGGAATCTTTCTGGAATCATTCGTATAGGACTTTTTTGTCATCGGGGAACTGACTTCCGGGTTAATGTTTGCAGGGCCCTTGCACTTGCTCCATTTGTAGATAGGGGATTGTCATGGTTTACTATCAAGTTTGGGTTCGAATCCCGAGGCAAGGTATGTGAAATCTTTCATTTTGCTTAGATTCTTTACCATTAGTACTTTATTACTGTTTCTCATCTAGCTATTTTGACAGGCATTTGCAGTAATAGCTGGGATGTGTTTTGGATTGGCATTTCTGCTCTTTCTTATACTGACCGTACTGTGGGCATAACATTCCTTGGGAAGAAAAAAAAGTTGGCTGTTCATAAGTCATAACTAACCAACCTTGAATAAGAAAGTTGGGGCTTTATATTTTCAGGTGGGCTTCGTACCGACCTGAGTACAGGTCTCTACTAAATGAATGCCACATGACACTGGTACGAACTTATTATTTTAATTATAAATTATTTAATTTTAATAATAAATCTTGAATGTACATTTATACCCCTAACTTTTTTATTGAATAAAGTGATTTATAATTTTTATTATATATTTAAAATAATTAAAGATACTCTTATAAAATTAAAATAATTCAATTAAAATTCATTTAATCAAAATCAAAATACTTGATTGTCATCGAAATCAAAATCATCCAATTCAATTCTAATCGACAAAGATGTTAACCCTTCTTCCCCAATATCCATTTCCAAAGTTATCACACTCACCATGGTGAAAGGAGCAAAGATGCACATGTATGATATTTGTTAGCTATGTTTCAGTCGATAGTTGATTTGAGACCACAAAGTCAACCGGGAGCACTCAAAGTCAAAAGAGAAGCACAGGGATTAGAGACTGGTGAAGAGACGTAGCAGAATTCTAACGTCATACAATGCACAACCAGATAAATCGTTCTTAATCTATCATGTATAAAGAAACTGAATTAGTAATTACAATATACAAATTAAATTCAATGAAAATACACAGAGACGGGTGAAGAGATGCACGAAATTCAGAGCCGGCATAGAATGTCGACTAGAACAATGAAGATGAAATAGAAGATGTCAGTTGACGAACGATGAAAGTTAGGGTTCTTCAGTGATGATGAATATGTTTAATTGAAGAATTCCTTAATTGATTGAATAATCAAGTGATGATTAATTTTAAAAAATAATTAATTTGTATAATTTATAAGAAGTTTAATTAATTAATATGATTATGAGAAATGTTAATAATATAAAATTTTAATTTTCAATTTTTTTTTAAATAATAATATGTACATATAAAAAGGGGCATTATAGTCAATTTATATTTTTGGTGGACTTTTTATAAATTAATTAAAAGATTATTAATACATTGTACCAAAAATTACATGTATAATAGATTTGAACTAAAATGAAGGGATCAGATTAAATTAAGTGTCACATGTCAACGATCCATTGAAGACCTGTGCTAAGGTCGGTTCGAAGCCGACCTAAGAATAGAAAGCCCCAATAAAGTTTCTAAATGTTGGATCCCTGGTCGTGCCTTTGGCAAATGGTGCAAGAACACCTACAATTTTGTTAATGGTCGGAATGTAGTATTAGATCCTTAGAATTCACAGGTTATAAATACTAAACTTTGGAGCAGCTGGTAGTGGTGTTGGTGGTTCTGTTTGAGTTAAAATTTACGCTCACTTTCCATTTCCACACTTTCCATTTCCATTTAGAGGTGTACCCCATGGAAAGTTTGCATTGCACATTTACAGAATGGATAGCGACCTGCAATTTTAATCCCAAAATATAAGACGTGCCTCTTGCTGAGCTCTGCCACTGACATTATTTCTAGATGACAATTGTGATGGTGTTGTAGATTCATATAAATTTGTTTCCTCAAGTTTTTGTTTGATAAGCTAATCATGGTTTAAATCTCACCGAAACACAAGGAAAATGTCTTGGTTTGAAATGGACTTGGAAGCCAGAACTATTTTTCAATACTACTAGTAGTGTATGTCTTTGATTGTCTTCTATAATTTTTTTTATTAAAATACCTCGTTCTTTTAAACTGATATTTTAATCCACTATTTATGATCGTGAGTTAGCCTCAAAATTAGAGAGAAAAAATAAATAAAATTTCTGATATATCAACAGTGAGGAGGGGTCTATGGTGAACCCCTCCCTGCCCTTGGCACGGAAGTGTTCAACAACAGTCCTCTCCCGCAACTTATATTGTTAGCTATCCTTGGTTCTTATTGTTGGAGAGAACTGTTATACCGATATTATGGGGCTTAGCTTGATAAAACCTTGCTGGAATTTCATCAAAGTTTTATAAGATCCTATGAAACTCCAATATAAATCTGATAGAGAGGAGTGCTACCAAATCATCATTTCTATTCGTATACAATATAGAAAAACCATACATGTAGGCTCTTTCAACCTTAAGTTATTACATCAAGCAATTGAATAGGAGAAACAAGCCGGGGCCAAATATTACAACAACATGAACAAGAACTAGAGCCTTAGTGCCTGACTAGTTGGAACAATCCCCACGATTATTGATATTGAATGATAGACAATGCTCACAGACAGCGTGTTACTTATCCTTGATTAATCTTGATCTCCACTTAGTATTGGCATGAGCATCGGACACGCTAATCACCTATTGTCTGTCGAATCTTAAGCTTCTGCGCATTACCTCAGGTTTTTAAGGAGCAGCAGCCATCACACTTCAGCATTGGCAATCCAAAACATTTCCCATTAAAGGAAAGCCCAGTCTTCCACCAAGTTTTCCAGAAAAAGGAAAGACGGTATTCTTTTTACAACATTCATAATAACTCTGAGAGCTCAGAGCGTAACCTGTAATCATAAAGCAGAGTCGGTGAACATGAACAGGATTTTTATTATCAATTTTGTTTATTCTATAGCACAGCTTGGTTGATGGCGCGTAAGAACCAACTGCCTGTTTATATTGTATCATCGAAGCTGTAAAGCAGAACGTCCTTCATCTAATTATGTAAAACTCTGTTAAAAAAATAAATAAATAAAAGAAAGAAATGGCACTATGCAAATCTTTTGCCAAAGGAACTGCAAAAAAAGACGAGCCAGTAATAACCCAGTTTGTTTTGTCAAAAAGAGTTTTAGCAAGTCTTGAAAGTTGACACTACTCATTCTACTTATGGAATTAGACCAGTGTTAATGTGTGACAATGAATTAGCCTGGAACATAAACAGGATAGAGAATCCTACCAGCTAATTCATTCAACAAGCAGAAAGTCCTCAACCAATCATATCTGTTGCATCCTTCTGTTACACTATCAATCAATCTTGGTCCTATTTATATCCAATTATCGTGTTACATTTATTGGCTAAGCTAAGCATATATTTGGATATTCCCAAAAAGCTAAGAACCACGTGTTCCGTTTCAGTTTAGAGTTAGTATCATCTTAACAAGTCCTTGCTCAGGAATATTGATATCATAATATCTATTATCTGGTAGAGTGATCTTGGAAATATACCTTTCTATTCTTCCCGAAACCAGAGAATAGCATTTGTGGACTCCTCCTGTGGGCTTACATGTAACTGATTGCTTGGAAGATACAAGTCCTTTTGCATTTCCATCCAAAAAAGATGTTTCTAGACCACACTCGACACATAGAGACTCAACATCTGCTTCCTGAACAAACCGGTAGATTTATTAACAACTAATGATCGAAGGCCAACAAATCCGAAAACCAGTGTCCCATCATCGTTTGACTTTCAGTAAAGAAAAGAGTAGGATACAAGATGCCAAAGAGAATAAGCAATCTACCTTCATCATTAACAGCTTCGATATGTGCAACATCGGATATGGTTGCAACTTGTATCCTCCATAACAGATATGGGTCAATGCCAATACTCGTACCTTTTGGATAGCCAGTTGCCAAAGACGTAAAACTGTTATTCAAAGTATTTGAGAACTATAGTACAGCAGAATGCTAATGATGCTCCATTAACTTAAGAATTTTGTTCACAATTTCGATAATGGAAAGTCAAGCAGTATCGAAGTTTGTGACTTGTGAGTTGTCCAGAAGGCACTCCTAAAACATCGTGAATAACTAAATTAAGGCATTCTATCCGCGCTCATCAAATCCACACCCCAGTCGATGACAACAGAATTTCAGATAATCTAACCTCCATGATATGATTAATAAAATCTATAAAGATACTGTGGCAAAACCAACATGCTATACTATTATGACTGTAAGAACCTATTATTGTAACTAGAAGTGTTGAAAATTTTGCAGGAACATGAACCCCCTGCCTTATTGTAAACTTATTTCACTTTTACATCTTGAAAGATATGCCTAAGGCTCACAGGATACATGATCTTTACAGGCAACAGAGACTATGAACATTATAACAAAGGTCATTACATTACAGGGTGAAGTCATTTGTTCCATGAGAACTGTACTTGTCCAAAACCCAATTCAGTATACCGTTAGCATGCAAAGTAACACTGGAGTAAATATGAGCTCCAAAAAATATAGACATGCATCTACATAAGGAGAAAGAATACAACGTGAATCAAACTACCTCATTGATGTATGGTTCAATAATGCAATACTGAAGATAAGATGCCTCCGCTTCAGTAATATGTATGAATCTCATATAATTTCCTAAACGGAAGTACCTGCAAAGAATAAAGAAATTACAAAATAGAACCAGTAAAAAGTTCTATATGGAATAAATATGATACATAATTTTTTTTTTTTTTTTTTTTTTTTATAAATGACTATGGAAATCTCAGTGACCTCAGTAATCTCCGGGCAAGATGCATCTCTTTAGTTTTGACGACTGAAGAAGGAATACTACGAAGCCACAAAGATACTGATTCACCCTGCAGATATATAGCAACTGTTAGGAATCCAGGAATTGACTTGAGGATATAATTCCACTAACAGATTTGAACAGAATTAAGCATTACTTGGTTGCTAGAACCCAGAAGGAGAAGCAGATAATATGAATGAAACTCAGCTTCATTCTTGTATGTTGAATCTGAAACTCGGTTTGCTTGATACAAATTAAGTAAAGTATTCAGAGCTTTCATAAGCTGTTCCATGTTGAGGTGGCCCATAGAATCAATACTTGGATCACCAGAAGATTTATGGAGATGATGGTGATGAGATATTATGTGAAACTTGACCTGTCAACAGAACGCACACAGCGTCTGAAATCGCAGCAGCTTTCAAGCATAGAACAACAACTAAGCCTCTTATCCCAAACTACTGGAGTAGGCTACATGAACAATAAAGATAGATCATGTCAGATGCAGTACACAATTCAGACTTCCAAGTCTTTTCTATCAGTCAGTGCTCAGCATATCCTCATAAAGCCCCTTTATCTTTTGCAAATTACTTCTAACCACAAAATGAAGCTTAATCATAATGAAAATATAATATTTTCAAAATATAACTTCGTAAATTACATTTCTGATATGACTTAGGATTAATATGAGGTCAAACGGAGCAAAACAAAATTAAAAAAATCAACATAATTGAAATGGGAAGCTTTTGGATAGAGTTAGTAGTTACCGTCTTTCAAAAGAAGGGCAAAAAAAAGGAAACAAGGGACATTATGAAGACTACACACACACACATACAAAACAAAAAAAAAAACATACAGCGTGTGAGTGAAGAAGCTTGTAGCATAGTCAGCCATTTCATATTTTGTTCCTAATCATACTCTACTGTCTACATTTCATCAAGATTTTAGGCTTCTTTATTACTAGAAGTGAAATGGTAATGTCGTACTGAAGAACTGACTAATACACAAGCTTGCCATTCACTTAAATAGTAAAAGCAGACAATGACATCTATCAACAAAATTGTGCAGGCTAGATTTATGTTGTTCGGATAATCATAATAAATCATGCACTTACGATTCTCTCATACATGTGAATCACTTGATCACCTACAAGGTTCTGCATGCTCAGATCCTGCCTAATCGATCTCGTCCGATCAAAGACAAAATCATGAACTACCTCGAAGGAATGGTCACTGGAATGCAGCAAGCCGAGAACATGATTCAGCGTCTCTTGTAAGACTGAAATAGGCCGGACAGAAGAAGCTTGCTCGTCTCTGGGGCTAATAGTTCTGCAGAACTAACATCAGATAAGGACTGAGTTCATAAACTGTTGGTAAACCATACTGTCTTAATAATTATAAATCCAAACTAACAATCATTCAATTGCTTTGTAACTGATGAGAAAACATATTCAATTGCTTAGGAACAGGAATATATCATTCAATTGATTTGCATCACGAAAACAAACAAACTCAAGAGCAAGCTCAATCAATCAATCAAAACCTTCCGGTACCTTCTTAACAGCTAGATCCGATGAAGTTTGAGCTGAATTGCCATGGAACCTCTCGAAAACAGCTAAATCGCGCAGCCTCTCGCGCCTCTCCCTCTCTTCCACTGCAATAATCGATTGAAGAATAATACATGTTATATCAATTGATTGGACAATACAATAATTTCACACAGTATTATCAATATCAAATGATAGCTGAAAAATGGAGCTAGTTACCTGGGCACATGAAAGGGCAAGTTCCAACGATGTTACGAGGCACATCTTCGTTCTCCTCTGAATTGATTTTCTTCTGTTTCGCGTTATTATTAGAATAACTAGTATTAACAGAGGAAGAAGAGGTGTTAGGATTAGGGTTTGAAGGTTTGGGGTTTCGGCGGTGATTCTGAGGTTTATTATAGTTATTGTTCCTGCTCATGGGTGGTCTGTACGGTTGACGACGATTATTGTCCGCCATGATTCAAATCAGCTAGTCAGCTGGCTAGCTCCGGCGAGTAAAGATTCTGGAGCTCGTGACAGAAAATGGACAAAATAAATTTACATATATATTCTTATTGAACCGAGATAGTGGTAAAAGTTCACATTTTAATACTAGTGTTTATAAACAATCATTTAAATTGATTTTTCCGCAAAAATGTAAGTGAAATTTATGACAAATAATAATGATATCTAATTTGAATTTTATGACAAATAATAATGACAAGTTGTTGTAGTAGTGATGATAAGGTTTATCTTACACAAATGCTCAAACTTTCTTTTAAGGGCAAAACATTTTTTTTTCCTAAATTTACGGGAAAATAGAAAACGTCTCCTATATAACATGTAGGACAAATCTCGTCGATATACCGTGTCTTAAAGATCATATTTCTTGCCTTTGGGTCTGCTTTTTTCCCTTTAAAGTAAATTCATTGCATTCAGATTTTTCATCTATATACATTAGTAGAGAATAATTTAAGCTGATAGATCAAACGTAGCCTTTTTAATCATGAATTAATGGCTTTGATACGTTTATATATTGCAAATTTGAGTCACTACAAATGTATTGAGCAATTCAATTCCAATTATTATTATTTAAATAAATAAACAAAGGAACAACATCACACATGTTGAGAATCATTAATTTCTTATAAAGAAGAAGGAAGTGACATAACGCATACGCAACTATATGCTTAAAATCCGAAATGAGCAAATTAATACTATGGTCAAAATAATTTTGAACAAAGGAACAATATAATTTTGTTTTAAAACATATTATAACTAGAGCTTTAGATCCAAATCAATCCCTGAAGCATCTTCTGTTTGGTGATTTCCCAATCGAAGGCCCAACTGATTATTCCTTTTGTTGGAACCATCTATTTTGGCTCCACCACTGGAATTAAAATTCATTGCCAAATCAAGAGTTGCACCAATCTTACGATCATCACCCGACAATGGTGAACGGTTGTTCATCATCACCATGTTCTGGTTCGAACCACGTGGCTGCGGCTTCTGCTCCGCAAAACGATAACCGCCATACAATGGTGACGGACTCAACCATGGGTACGGTTTGTGGATCACTGACTTAGCCCTAACGCCAAGTAGTGACCCATATAGAGACATGTGCGGGTTGGAAGGCGTGTAGGGGTAGTAGGGATACCCCACATTGTTGAATGGAGGGGTCGGAACAACGGCTTCAGCTACACCGTTCCGGTGCTTGGCCAATGCCCTTTCTTGCTTGTGGGCATTTTGATGGCCACCTAAGGCCTGGGAAGTCGAAAAGTCCCTCTTGCAAAAGCTGCACGTGAACGTCTTGGACTCCGCTCGAGCTCCTGGGCCCTCGTTAGAGGACTCACTCGCATGAGCTGAGTTGAAGAGGCTCAACTCGAGAGTTGACTTAGGGTTGGACTTGCTCGTCACCGGGTTGTTCGCAAGCATGAGATCTAACTCAACAAACTTGGAATTGGATACGGCGAGCTGTTCGCTTTTTTTGTCCGAGTGTTCTTCAGACAATGTGGCGGATATGCTTGAAGCGGTGGAGTGGCATGGCTCCACGGTCTCCATATATAGGGTTAATTTCTTTGGTGTGATTGTGTTGATGGAATGAGAGGGTTAGAGAAAATTATATGATTTGCTTTGGTTTGATATGGTTTAAATACAAGAACAATTGGTGTAATCAATTTGTTTAACATGGAAAAATATCTCGAACACCCTTCAATGCATGGCATTGTTGGTATGTTGAGCAGATATGGTAAAAATTTCAATAGTTTTCCATATATTCTCTCAAACTATACTTGAATAACTTATTTATATTTGGGTATATTTCCTGTTCAATAAGAATCCACAAGTGATTAATTATATTACAGCTATACTTACTTATTCTCACACGTGATTTGAAATTTTGTACTGTCCTAATTGTATGTATATAGTCTTGTATAATTAAACTCCTACTTAAAGTGACTTAACTACTACTTAATTCTAAATATACTGATTTATTTAATTTTCTGGTTGTACTTGTAATATCTTCATCTTAATTAGAAGATTGGACTAGAAATGATTATTATGGGAATAGAAATTTTTTCATTTTTCTATTTCTATCATTTTCCGAGAATAATCTTTTTTGTTTTCAAAGATTTTATTTTCTTGCCACCACTTCTTACCGTGACACTCTCGCTTGCAAACAGGGTCTGCTAAGCAAGATCGTGTCATCGTCTGGTTCATAAGTTTTCTCTCAGTGTACTATCCACTTGCCGAAATATCGTAAATATAAATAAAATATAAGAATACTACGTTGCTAAAAATTGGATATATCAAAGTGAGTGTATTTGTAATTTGTAGTCGGTTGGTGAGTTGATAAACCGAGTAACTAAAATTTCATTGAATCAATTACCCATAATTGGTGATTTTATGGTTCTCAATGTTTGTATGGCAACACCAACAAATTACCTTAGTAGCATTCACCAAAAAAAAAAATATATATATATATATATAGTCAGATAGTCAAATAAAGTGAAATCATATTGAAGGACCATCTCCAATAATAAATCTTTCTAAATTTTTAACTTTTAAGTACGCCACGTCATTCTCAACCCCACTTCAAACTTTTCACTTCCAAGAATCAAACTAGGGCCCATCAAATTCAAATCTACTTTAATCATTTTTTTCTCATTTCTCTACAAATCACAATATTATTTCCCTACATAAACAAACAAACAAAAACAAATGAAAAGTAAAAATAAGAAATAAAATAACATTATAATAATGGATGTTGAGATGCGTCTAGAATTTTCAGACGCGTCTCATATCTCAAACGCCTTAAGGTGTTTGAGAATGCTCCACCAGTGTCTTAGATTGGGTCTAAAATTTCAAACCCAATTTTAAGACCATGTTGGAGATGGTCTGAGCCAAATACATAATTACTCAATTAGCTAGTGTCTGTTTGGTTAAACGTACGAACTGATAAGGTGATTGAAAGCTGATAAAATAACTTGTAGCTGACCAACCACTTTCTTTTTCACTAAGTTTTATATAGTAACTTTCCAAATCAGTTATCTTATTGGCATTTACCAAACAATTTTATTATGAATTTATGATCAAACAATCAAATAAATTGAAATTATCTTTATGAGTTAATACCAAACACACATTGAATTTTATAGGAAGTTGTTTGACATTTTATTGCTGTTAAATTTTATCATTGTGTAGCATCTAAAAAAAGCCGGGACGCAATTATGAAAAAAAAAAAAAAAAAAAATTGGTCAAAGCTGACACTTAAAATGTTAAAAACTTACGCTAAAACCATATACTTCACGGAAAATCACTCTTGCTATCTTGCCATAAAATAAAACAGGGTGCAATACATGATTCATACTTAACATTCATGTGTTTGAAAACATTTGAATGCAATTCAAATTCAAATGAGTTTACTACTTACTTTACTTTTTATGCAACTCAATCAACAACAAATTAAATTATGTGTGCATGATTCTTTTAATTTAATTGCAGATCATGCCTCAATTAATTGACTCTTGAAGTCTTTAGTTGCATGCATGACTTGACTTCTTGCTCATACTTGGGTTAAGTTTGAAATTTGAACTTCAAGCTTGACTTGGAGTCATAGCTTAGAATTAACCCACGAAGTTCATTTCTTCCCCATTTCTTTCTAGTCCGCACCCTGGTTTACTTGAACCTTAAATCATATTTCAAACTTGAATTTGATATTATAAGCATTTTAATATTAGACTTTTATTCCAGCCTATTGTTATCCTACACATTATTCGCGCCCTAATTGTCGATATAAAATAGCATTTGGTTGCATACACTGGTTGCACAAGCACTACTTGCCACTCTAAAGTCGAGACGTTAAATTTGGACATGTACAATGGACCAAGAAGCCAAGAGTTGGGTTTACCCGATGTAACTCCAGTACTCCACGGTCCACACAAACAGTGAATGTGCATAGTGAACTACAAAACAAAGATTACATACTACAGTTGTTTAGAATAACATGATATGTGGTTGAGCTTAATTATTAGAAAAGAAATTATAGGAAAAATTACAAAATAGTGATAGTTTTGAGACTTTATATCAAATAGGTGTGATCTACTTTTTTTTCCTTCAATGTAGTGAAAAAGATATACTTCTTCCATTTTTTTAGTTACTTTCTAAATAGTAAAAATTACCAATTTTAAGAAATAATATTAAAGAATTGATTTGTATGAGTATTTTTAATTGTGAAAAGGTGATAAAGTATGATAGAGACTGAAAAAGTTGTTATAAAGAAGGAGAGATAAATAAAATAAAAAAGTGATAAGCGGATTAAAAAACTTTCCCTATTTGGGTTAGTCAGTTTGTAAGAGAACGCCCAAAATAGAAACTTAGTAAGTTATTAATTAAATGGAGAAAATATATAAATTACTCCCTCTGTTCCAACTAAGCTTCTTAAGGTTGATTTTTTTTTCGAACTTTGACTGTAAATTACTCATATATTACACATGATTAGTATATAATAGAGATATATTAGAAAAATGTACTTTATTTTTATCATAATATAATTTTATTATATTTTTTGATTGCGTAATGTAGGAGTTATTTGCGGTCAAAGTTCGAAAAAAAGTCAACCTTATGAACCTTATTATGGAACGGAGGGAATAGTGATTTTGATATATTTGTTAATATTTTACAAAAAATATATCCCTGAATTTTCTCTTTAATACCATATATATTGTATCCAATCGTATCTTCATTTGAAATTACAAGCATCACCTCGTTAAAGCATTAGCAGTTTGTCTAGTCTTGATATCGAGAAAATACGGTGATGCTTATTCACGCTTGTAAAATATGGTGATAATTGTTTTGATATCAAAAAATAAAAAATATGGTGATGCTTATCATAATATTTTTAAAAGCATAAATATGATGTTTGTTTTGATAACAAAAAAAATGTTGATACTTGTTGACACTTGTAACATATGGTTAGGGGTGAGCGTGGCCGGGTGTATGCGGGTTTCTAACAAAAAGTAATTAAGCCAACCCAACTTATGTGAGTGAATTTATTTACAAACCGCGACAGATGAGAAAAACACTCAAACCGTCACGAGTGGGTTGTAAAAATGCGCGGGTGGATGGCGGGTGATTAATAATATCCAAACTCGATAGAAATCACACTCGGTTAACAAACAAATTAAAAGTAACGAAGTTCAAAATGTAAACAACCGATACAATATCCATCAATAGTACATGTCCAAAATGAAAAGAGTAATAAGTTTTAAATATAGAGATTACAATAGTCTTTGAATTGGAATCAACAAACAACATTACAAAAGCTCTCATCGAAACTTTATGCTCACATCCAACCGGTAAACCCAAAATAGTTATAAATATAAAAAAAAAGTTATATACTATGGGTAACTTATTATTAAGTAGTCATAAATATATATATAAAAAATTATATACCATGGCGAGTTGGGGAGGGTGGGTGATGGCGGTTTGCAACTGTCAAGCCGCCACCCACCCAACCCGTCGCGGGTTAACCATTTTTTCAACCGCGGGCTGATATAACACGAAGTAGGCCGACGCGGGTAGCTTTTATACTCAACCCTACATATGGTGATACTACTTGTCCTGATATACAAAAATTTGGTGATGCTTGTTGATATAGTGATGCTCGTCATAATATTTTACAAGTGTAAAAATACGGTGATGCTTGTTCACGATTGTAAAATACGGTGATGCTTGTCATAATATTTTGCAAGAGTAAACACGGCGATGCTTGTCATAATATTGTGCAAAAGTAAAAACGGCGATGCTTGTCTTGACATTGCTGCTTGATCATGAAAATCTCTTACATCGTTAATACCCTAAAATATTGAGTTTTACTTAGTAACTTTCGTAAATTAAGTGGCATATTAGTCAACACAAATAAAAACACTAGAATGTAAAAAATATTTATCTAACACTAAAGTGTATAAAACTCCATTATTGAGAATGTGACTGATTTAAAAATTTCCTTAAATTATACTGCCACTCACATCTCCACCAACACCCATTTTTTTAGGGAAAATGAATTGTGGTTATATAATTTTATTTATTTTTAATAAATAGCATCACTTATATTTAAAATTAAACACATTGGTCTAACACATTTTTATGAAATCATATAAGTTTTGATTGGAAAAAAAATTCTCATTTCAACTACAAAACATCGAATTTACGTAATTTGTAAGCCCATCTTGCTACAAAATATATTATTGATGAGAGAAAAAAATAATGTCAACATTATTTTACAATTAAATGTTAATTACTTATAATGTAATTTCATGTTTTTTTATTAGCCACAACATAATTTTATCCTGACCAATCCCTAAATTGTAATTGTGTCAATTGATTTTCTCTAACTTTTAAGTACCAACTCCCACCGTTTCAATGAATCAATATATTTGATCTCAACAAACATTTTAATCAATTTATATTTTATACGGTGTGTGTTAATTCATTTAGTGGTATGACACATCAATAAATCTGATATAATCCATCCATCTCTCAATAAATTATCCAATTTCCTTTTTTTAACATCCCATAAATAAAACTCAGTCAGAAAATAACAAATTTGAATAACCTTCCTGTACTACTTTTTTACAACTATACCACCACCCCTCTATCTACCTACGTTCCTAATTCTTTGTCCACCTCTTCCACTAAATTATTCGTTTCGTGCGAGAAGTACCAATTGCAATTGGCTAGTAACGAGGTCCGAAAATTAGCTGACAAACACATTTCAATCCACATACACTTTCTATATATATATATATTAGTTTAAAAATACTTTAATGAGTACCCCTATATAGAAGGTCCAAAATAGTCAAATCAAGACCGCAAATGTAATTCACGCGCACTTATTGGAGCGTGGAATTAACAAATTTCCGTTGGTTTTTAGTACTAGTAGGGGAGTAGAGCAGAGAGCTATATTCTGCAAAAACTGCATGGCCGTCTCTCTTCACAAAAATCAGAATTGCGTGTGTGACCGTACCTTTTTCCCCCTCTTCTGTCAAACCACGGCGCACGATAGCATCGCCATTATTTCATAGCTCTCTCTCCTATTTCTCATCCGGCGCAACATAGCAAACATTTTTCCAAGGTAAAGTACAAAACAATGTGAATATGAAGCGTCAGCTTCGTTTTGCCGTAAATGGTATACATTTTCCTCTTTCTCGAAAACTTATAAAACCCTTGTTTCTCCTTTTTTGCTTCAACAGTATACATTAAAGGCTCGATAGTGTATTCCTTCCTTCTTCCCTGTGTTTTCTGGTTGACATTTGCTCCAGCCTCCAGGAAGGTAAAATCTCATCTCAATTTCTGTAGATTTTGCAATTGTGGTGCTGTGTATGTATGAATATTTTTTTGATTTTGCCGATGTAAGGTGTGTTTTTTTTTTTTTTTTTTTTTTTTTTTTCCCTTTTAGTGAGGGTTGGTGGTGTTATAATGTTGGAATTGCCTGGTGAAAGTCAAGTACAATCAACGGAGCATGAGTACTACACGCCATTTTTGTGCTGTTTGACTATTTGAATTTTCGTTCGGTACTTTTGTTTGGATGCGATTTGTTTTTATTTTTTCACTTGTTTCTAGCTGATTTTTGTGATTTGTTGAGAGTTGATGCTATGGTATTGCTATTGCGTGATAAAAATCTGAGTACATCCATGGAGGCTTCTCTGTGCTGAACTTGTATTTTCCTTCAGTAGATTTCAGCTCTTTTTCCTTTCCTGGATTTCTGTATGATATAGCTGAAATGTATGTTGGGGTTCAATAGTTTATGAACAATGTTGAAGTGGACTTTTGTATATTGAAATTGTGCTGCCGATGTTTCCTTGGTGTTAATTACTCTGTGAGGGAGCGGTGTACAAAATTGACATGATCTTTTGTATACTCGATTACCATAATGAGATCATTGCTGGAATTAGCTACCACATCCTCACTTGGTTAACCTTACTTGTTTTGCATTTGAGTTTCAGTAATTTGCAATAAATGATTAGCAAGTAGACGTGGTAAGTACGGCAATTAATATGCTTCTCTGTTTGATTGATTCTGTGATTTTATTGTGTGAAACTTGATTATACTTATTTGTGTTGCTTATATACTCTAAATGTTTTTTTTATATAAGAATATGAGTTTTATGTGAATATTTTTGCTCTGTGGCTAGTGATTTTCTTAAGCATCTAACTGAATGGGGGTTATTTGTGTTCTTTAGTCTCTTAGGTGTTGTCATTCTTGAAGGTTTTGGTACAATGTCACAACACCTGGAGGAAAAAGGGAAAGCTAAAGAAGAACCAAAACAGGATGACGATCTTCAGTTTAGTTGGGGTCGAAGAACCGGAAATGTCTATTACAAG
Source organism: Plantago ovata (assembly GCA_028274465.1). Classification (NCBI taxonomy): domain Eukaryota; kingdom Viridiplantae; phylum Streptophyta; class Magnoliopsida; order Lamiales; family Plantaginaceae; genus Plantago; species Plantago ovata. The sequence continues at coordinate 96,786,728 of CM051458.1, forward strand.
TCATTTACTTACGATGGTACACAATACTCCCTGTATGATTGTGTGTACATGTATCATAATGACGGTGAGCCTTCCATCGGTAAGCTTGTAAAAATATGGGAGACCCCAAGCCACGAAAAGAAAGTAGAAACCGTGTGGTTTCTTCGTCCATCTGAAATCTCTAACTGGCCGCAAGATGTGAAGCCTTTAGAAAAAGAGATTTTCTTAGCATGCGGTCAAGGAAAAGGTGTTTCCAACACAAGTCCATTGGTAAGTTGGTTACAGTCTGTTATCCATCTTAACGCCCTTCGTTCACTTGACTCTTATTTCTCTTTTGGTTTGGAAAGTAAAATGGCACAATAGATCAAACTACAGTACTACACAGTCTGTAATTTGGAGCCATCAGCAATCAAATGGGCCATTGCTTCTGTAGTTTTTTTTTTTTTTTTTTTTTTTTCCATATGAGATGGCTTTGGACTAGCGAAAGATATAAAGTGGGGTGTCGGATAATAATAATAATAATAATAATAATAATAATAATAATAATAATAATAATAATAATAATAATAATAATAATAATAATAATATGAATCTGTTTCATTGGTCACTAGGAGTCAATCTCTGGAAAATGCATTGTTGTCTGCGTATCGGAGGACAAGCGAAATTGTTTACCAACTAGAGAAGAAGTGAAGATGGCTGATTACATGTTCTGTCGCACTTTTGATGTTGGAAAGCGCATTATATCAGCTGAGTTTCCGACAACCATTGGTACAACTGAAGGTTAACCAAGTCCTACAACTTTCATGTTTCATGTTTACTTTTCCCACCACCATTAATAGAGCTGTTTATATAGTCCCATGCTTTGAACTGAAAATTCACCGCCAGTTTATGATTTTTTTTCTCGTACCTTACAACTAGCAATGTGACCTGATTATCTTCTAACTCCATTCTCTACAACTGGCATTAGTTTTTTGTTTGATTCATGTGAAGGTAGTAGTTTTTAATGAATTATATAGAGTGCATTGCTTTAAACAAACAGTTGATGAATTTGTGTAGCTCAAACATCGTCACTAATAATGTACTTCCTCAGTCGCGAGCCAAGCTTCCCATTCATTTTATTAACTTTTTCGAGGCTCTGTTTGACCTCCAATTACTCTTAAATCGTACCGGAAAAATAATCTTTGAACTTACATTATGAAAGTAGAAATCTTATACTTTCATAGTATAAGTTTCAAAATAACTTTTCCGGTATAATTTAGGATTAATTTGAGGTCAAATAGAGACTAAAATTTTTTTAACAAAACAAATTCGAAGCTTGGGCTGGGACGGAGGAAGTACAAGATATGAATGTGCACTGATATTTTTTTGGGGTAAGAAACCTGGAGGATTCAATAGGAACATAATTTGAAAAAGGCAAGTGTTTTTCTTTTCATAGAACTGCTTTAGAAAACCAGAGGACGATTTGTTTCATTTATTATCAATCTCAACTTTAGACAATGAGAAATGCTACTGGGGTGCTCTCTAATTGAAGAGATATGGAGCTCTAGTTGAAAGAGGAGGCCCCATTTAAAACGTCATGTTTCTACATTGGGAACAGAAACCAATACTGTAGTTTATACCATAAAATGAAACATTGACTTGTCGTCATAGAAAACATTATCCAATAGCATTTCTCCTTTTGTAGAGTTTCTAGGGCTCTTATGAAGAAATACATGTTGCTTAGATGGAAAATACATGTGAGTTTTTGGTCCTTCTCATATATGGAGTTATTTGTTAAGTTCTGGCATTAACATAAAATTTTGAGGTATGAGATGGATGCATATCAATTTGGTTTTTGATCTCCACATGTATATTAACAAAATGTTGGAAGCTTCTGGAGAAAAGTGGATTAAGTATATTGATTAGGGGTTGATAGCATACAAATTTTTATTAAGATTCAAGTCTTATTTTCCTGTTGAATCTTATGATCATTTCACTTAGAAGTTGTAGTTAAATTTGCAATATGTGAGAGGGCAAACGAGTTATATTCTACTTCAATATGGCTGTCAATATGCTGATTGAGTTAACCAGGAGTGTCAATAACATGTACTTGTTTAGTTGTCTCGCATGAATGTCTCATACAAGTACTAAATTCTGGAAGCTACCCGTGAGATTCTATGCCAGCAGCATGATTATAGCTAGTCACTAATTCTGTGTTCGCTGCGAAACCTCGTCTTTATTGAAGCTAATGTCCAAAGTTTCTTTGATAATTGGATTATGCATCTATCTTTGAAGGCAAAAGATGCTTTAATCATCTCAATTGCAGAGGACTAAGATTACTTGTAGAATTAGCTAGGACTGTCCTTGCAAATGTTGGTTAGGTTTCTTCTTTTTTCACTTAAACAGTCTGATGGTCTAATTCTTTTAATCATTAAATTGCAATACAGTGAGTCATTTCTTTAACGTCAAGAAACATGGAAATCCTGGCGGTGTTTCTGAACAAGAAGAAATATCAAGAGCCAAGGGTGGGAATGACGGTCAGTCGGCCAGAGAAGACAAAGGTGCATACATACAATATCTCTTTGCATGAAAGTGCCTTAGTCTTGGAATTAAAATTTTCTGCTTATATGTGTGAACACAATCTCCCTAGGCTGTGTAAGAGAAAAATATATATAAGCATAATAGAGCTTAAACTATATTCCTTAAGCTGTAGTTCAGGGAAATTGTAGCGGCAGTACTCTAACGTGGCTTCCATCCACGTCTATTCCTCCAAGCTGGCGATTAACAACAACCATTGTCCCTTAATGTTGTGTAGATTCTGCCCCGAGCCCTCATCACATAGCCCCCACATGATCTCCCACTATAGTGTAGCCTTAGGCGAAGCCATGTGCAGTGAGAGTGGGTACTTAACACTCATTTTGCGAGGATTGCATGACCGGAGCGTTTTCAGGCCTGCCTGGGGTAGATACCTGTATAGCGTTGCGGACGATCCCCGTGTTCCCCAGACCTGGAACCTGGTGGGATATCGCTGAGCCATTGAATTTTGGGAGTAAATGACCAATAAATCCTCAATTTTCTAGACTCTGCTTGCTTTTTTATGACTCTATGAAGTAATTTACGACTTCTTATTAAAATCCATCTATTTTAACTTCACACTTAGTTTATATGTCCATTATGCAAGTTATGTTATATGATATGTATATAACTTCAGTTTCCCGGCGATCTTGCTACCCCTATCCTGGATTTTTTTCGCCAGCTTCTAAATGCCTTATCTGGGATTGATAACACTGAAGGCCACCTAAATTAGACAAACGTTTATTCTGCCCTACTTACATACATCCTTTTGTAACTTTTTCCCTTAAATACTTTATGTGCATGTTTCCCTACCTGCCCCCCCAAATAAGGTTAGGACTTAGGAACACAAAAATCTGTCCCAAATCTCTTCCCACGGTCCCACCCTCTAATAATTTTCCTTCCAAGTTCCAACTACATTATCAAGCTTCTTAGTCTTCATCTATATTGGCAGTTAACAATGATCTTTTATTAACAATAAAATATCTATTATGTTAATTGATAAAAAGAATATGTTATAGTGTAATATCCCCTTTATTCTCTTGGCGACACAAAAATTGAACAAAAAGTAGTGTTAGTGGGGCATTATTTGAGTAAAGATTAATGAAGTACCATTGTGTACGGAGTATTATTTGAGTAAAAAATGAATAGAGTAAGGTGATTGGGGTTACCATTTGAGTAAAGAATCAATAAAGAATGGTGATTGAGGTAATAAAGTTGTAAATATGTTTATATATGATGGGGGTAATGATTTGATGAATATTACCATTTTTGGTATGTGCTTATAATGATGGAACACCAAAAACATAAAGATGAGAATATGAGATGCTTTTGAGAGAAAGGAGGGAGTATGTGTCTTTATTGTAGTTTTAACTCTTTCTCTTATTTGTACGATCAAACCAGCAGTTCAGAACCAGAACCGGTGGTTTTCAATATTGAAACCGGAAGTGCAAGTTTCAGTCCCCCACCATGGAACTGGCGGTTCCGGAACCTTGATCAGGTCTAATTGATAGAAACCCATTGTGTGCAATCGCCACAGGTACCAGCCTGCCCGCGACAGGGCACCTGTAGTGGGACAGGTGGACGCAACAGTCCCTCACTATCCCGGGCACGATCCCAGCCGCTATAGCCGGGATGCGTTTTAGTGGACATTTTACCGCCACTTATCCCTTTTTAGCAGAAAAATAGGGGGAAAAGACAGAAAAAACACATATTGAAGTAATATATGACTTGCCAAGTACTTATATGTTCATTCTATAAATTTTGCATTTTTATTATTATTATTATTATTATTATTATTATTATTATTATTATTATTATTATTATTATTTTTTACTTCACTATCCCGCCCGTGACCACAATCCGCGATCCCCGTTTTTTGGGCCTAGCACGACACCCCGCGATACGCGATTGACAAAACTGGATAGAACATTACAGCCACTTGGTCTACTAGGCAGTGGTAGAGGTGTCTTCCTAAGAATTTTCCATACTTGCATCCATCAAAGGAAGTTATAAATGCCTTTTTTCTCCACATCTAATTTCGATAATAGTCGCCCTTTTTTCACTAGTAAAATTACGACTTGATTGTACAGATTATGTTGGAAATAAGGTTTAGTCATCCACTCCGTAAATATATACTTGAAAAACAATAAGAGTTTATGTAATACACTTCAATATAATTTTTTGCTCTTAGGAATGTCAAGTTTGTTATTTTCTCACGCGAAGTATTCAGTTGTTCTAATTCTTTTGGTTATTAATTGCAATCCTGTAGGCAAGTTATTGAACGTCAGCAAATATAGAAAAGCTGGTGTTGTTTCTGGACAAGAAGAAATATCCAAAGCCAAGGGTGGGAATGCTCGTCTTTATCCCGGACCGCAGAGACAAACTTCAAGCAAAGCGATCACAGATGTTCAATCGATCAAAGAAGATAAAGGTGCATATTCACAAAATTTCTTTGCATTAAAGTGGCTTGATGAGTAAGCGTAATAGTTGAAGTAACTGTTGCACATGCAGGATTTAAGGAACCAGCTGCTACAAAAAAGATGGACAATGCCGTGAAAGTAGGATCTATAACTGGAAATAAGTCGAAGTTCTCTGTGAATTCATCTGATTGTAGTCCACGGAAAAAATTAAAGCTTCTAAGCTCATTAGGTATCTTCAAATACTTTTCTGTTAAATAAATGAGCAGTCTTGGAATTTTGATACCATAATCATGCTGGTTCTGGATGAAGGTCCTAGAGATAATGCACTGGCTGATACAAAAGCTAAAGGTTCTGAGAATGTAAAAATTACTGGTGCGAAGGATTCTTGTAGGGAAACGCAGAATTTCTCTACTAGATTGGTTTTGGATGAGAGAAGAAACAATGTAGCTGAAAAAGATTCTGGAAATAGACAGCATGCAGGCCCAAAAAGAAACTATGAGTACTCTGAAGTCTCAAGAAGGCCTAGGGTAAATGCTCGGTTAAGTTCATAGTGCTTTGTTTTAAACATTTCTCTAGGAATTTCTGTTAACCTGGTAAAGTTTGGGTTATGAGCATTCAACTTTACATTTCTTAGAGGTTTACCATAAGAAGAGTTATTCATAATTTTTGGGTCAGTTTGTAATTTAAATGTCATAAATATTTTGTTAGCTGGCGGTCCCTGGTAAACCTTGTTCTGTGTTTAATGTGTCGGCTAAAACCTATTAAAGTCCCCTTGCTCTCTGCACCTCAGCCAACAAAAAGAGCACTGGTAAAACCTGTTGAACCTTTTTGATAACCTTAAGTTTTATACATAAATTCTATAGACCATATGTTGAATATGTAAATACTTTGTTGGCTGGTGGTCTTATGGAATCTTTTTGTTCTATTTTTAACTTATATGATAGAATATGTTATCGTAAAAGCTTGGATATGAAGTGGTATACCTAAACTGCAGCTCTTTCATATTTGTTTCTGATTCATGCAGGATCCAGCCAAATGGTTGAAGCTGCAGGTTAGTCTGTTCATCCTGAGACTATAACATTTTTTTCTGTGCTTGGTAACCAAAGGCATGATATATGTAGATTACTCACTAGATACTTACTACTGTCTTTTAACAACTAAAAATACATTGCTGGTGTAATATATTGATTGATTGTTAGCATTGCATATATAATTCCACCTTTTTTAGGCTTCTAAATGGGTTATAATAGATTACCGGTCGGATAAGAGTAGCAACCCGTTAGGTTTTATATGGGTACGGCAGATTTGACCCCTACCTGTTTAGAAGCCTACCTTTTGGGTCTTTATCCGAAGTTCCCTTTGAAGATACCAGCCAATAGGGTGACAATATTTACAGAGGTATGTAAGCACATTAAAGGAATTGAGCATATGATGCAAATTAGACTACCACGGGCCATCATACCCTATCAAGTATCAACAGTAACACACATAGTCAAGTTGAGTAGAATCTGAATATTCTGTTAAATAGCTAGGTACACAAGAGTTGGGGGTGAAAGTGCCTTAGCAAAGATGTGGGCAGTTTCACAAGCAAACCGTACATGGTAGAAATTTAATATCATATCTAATTATCTATGGTGTTTATGATGTTGAATGAGTAAGTTGATTATGTGTGATGGAAAAGAATAGATTGTCAAACCTGGGTTACAAGCTAAGCACGTCTTAGAATTCACGTCAAAACCAGTATAAGCTTCAGGTCCATCACTTTTAAGCTTGAGGTACGTTCTAGGTCTAAATTAGTTAAATGTCCCGTTTGACTAATTAACTGTTAATTAAATGTCCCTGTGACTGTTTAATGGTACGGGAAAGGCCCCTTATGCCCATCTAAATTGGCCTTATTATGTGAAATCGTAGCGTCTTTCAGTAGAGGTCCACAAGCCAACGGCACATCTGAGCCTTACAATTATCAATGTTAAATTCCATTTTTTATTCACAAGGTCCAGCATCCCGGACAAGAACCAGATTCGTATGGGTGTATGAGTTAAAGATAAGTATACTAATTAATTTACTTATGAACTTTCAACTAACATGTTTCACTAATAGGTGTTGCCCCTATTTATAAAATACTACTACCAACTTACAGACTTTGTCGTGGTCCAAAGATTATTGTTGCAAAAATTTGCATGGGAAATTAAATTATCACACACTCTTAGGCTGTTATGAACTAGAGTTAGTATTCTACAAGTCTGCATATCAACTGCTTCTATCACATTCTGGATCATGTTGCACCTGCTCAAAAGTGGAATATGAACTTACAGAGTTACAGTGGTGTGCCAGTCTATTTGGACTTGATAATGCCACATTGATAAATTAGTATTGCACATATGCATTTGATTCAGTCAGGTGGTGCTGAAATTTTCTTTGAATTCTTGATAAGACCAAGCTCGTATTGGTTACGAAATTCCTTCAAAGAGCTACCCCCCCCCCCCCCGCCCCGGGGCACGCGCTTATCTGATTTAACTTGCAAATATGATTATGTAATTAATAAATTATCATTCAAATGTGGGGGCATGGACCATGTTGCATTATTCACATGGAATTCAAGTCTAACATCAGGAGTGCATTTCAATATCTACAATTATTCAAGTATTACAGAAAACTGTAGGTTAGTGGTGTAAGTTTTCAGTAGTTTACATAAAAATGTGGTTTTTCCTAGCATTCATGAAATTACCGGTTTAGTATGAATTCCACATTGAGATAACATATTAATGTTTTGTGTGCCGTCTTTATCCTCCACAGCGTTCCGACGAGGAAGGATTGCATTCAGCACATGAAAACGGGACACTTGTTTTATTGGATAACCTGGATCCATCCTTCACATCCGAAGAAGTGGAGGTATATGCATTAAGTAAAATTTTACACAAGAAACATTGTTCGCATAGATTAGAACCTCTGAAAACAGATGACATCAAGCTGGCTGATGTTTTGAAAGGGTAACATACATGGAAATGTTATATTTGGTGGACACTGTTTAAATGCTTGTGTTACGAAATCCCAACAGTTATGTTGATATCAGCAGGAAAAATAAAAAGAAAATGGAAAAGAAAAAAGAAAGGAAAAGGAGTTGCTGCTGATATTATCAACTGTAATAACTAATAACTAGTTTGCCCACCTGAAAATATACTTCTGGACTGTATATTTATGCATGCTGTATATTCAAGTATCTCAGTTTGCTAAGAGATTTCTTTGTTACTTTTCTGTCTATCAGGATATTATTTGGCATGCATTTGGACAGAGGGTTCAAGCAAAGATGATGCAGTACACCTTCTTTAGGAGTCCATATTCTGGTATAATGTTCGTGTACCCTACGTGACAAACAGCTAACTTTTTGTTGTTTAATTGGTTATTCCAAACAATGTGCTTATAGGTCAAGCATTAGTACTTTTCAAAACCAAAGAGGCAGCCGATGATGCTATTGCACAGTTAACACGTGGATGTCTTGTTCTTGACTCTGGAAGGTTAACTTCTTACCACCCTGCGAACATCATCCATTGACCTCGTATTAACATACCTTATCCCAACAAAATACTAATAAAATAAAATAAAAGTAAAACAGAAAGCCATGCCAATTGTTTGTTGGGACTCATTTTTATTTTAGTACATTAGATTGGAGTCCATGTTCATGTAAGATATTTCACATAGATTAGATAATTATTAGAGAAATCAAACAAATGTTAAATTCCAAATTTCTCACATATTCTGGTCTAGTGACCAATACCATGGTTCTGATTCAAAACCTATCACAAAGCTTTAAGTTTTAGATGAGATGAATATTTCTCTATAATTACTTGGTTTATTAGCTCATAAATTCTTGGTGATATTAAAAGTGAAATTTTTCTTGCATTAAATAATTTATTATGCTCCCAAACAGTGAGACTATGCCAACGGATGCTCGTTCTGTCAATTGTGCTCAGTCAAAGGTGGCAGGAAAAAGAATAATTTTGGTTCCTCTTAACTTTTTTTTTGTTGAACATGTTCAGTCATCTCTTTTTCCCCCAAAACAACTTTGGTTCTGTATCTTATAAGTTAGCAAAATAGGTTGTTTTTTCTTTTCTTTTTTTTGAACCAATAACTATTTTTGTTCAGCTATGAAACGAAGGACCACATTTGTTTTGTCCACCAAAATATTAATGAGATAAGAAGTTATACGACCAAGAGGGTATTTCTTTTCCCGTGGTGGCTGAATATAAGAGTGTTTTTGGAAAGAAAGTGGACCGTGACAATCCAAGTCAAACTGGTAAACATATTTTGAATAATTATAGGGCTAAAAAGGCTGTCTTATTTTCCTTGGTGACTGGAGAGATGGGTGTTTTTCTGAAGATAATAGACCATGACGGTCTATGTCGCACTTTTAGACCTCTCTCGGATAAATTTTTATGGTTCGTGTGACAACGAAGGATTGTTTTATAACTATACTATGCTGTATCAAATCATTTTTGCATGCAAATAGTGTTAGGGTTATGAAACCCTATTTTGCTCTTTTAACATGTTTTCTATTGATACTCTGTTACCTCTGTACTCCACAGGCCTATTGTTGGTCAGAGAAGTTCCATTAAACAATCCAATCCTTCAGGTCGGTTTTTCGGCCATCTTAGCATTGATGGAATCAGAGCTCTGAGGCAACGTAGAGATAATGTATTTTCTGCTACTTCGAAATTCATTTAATTCCAATATGAAATCGTATCTCTTTAGTAAATCTACTAATATTTTGATATTTATACCTTGTTCTATTCTGAAGAGAGATGCAGTTTCAACATCACATCCCTCTCAGCCGAATACACTTGAATATGACTTGGCCATGCAATGGCAATTACTACAAGCAAAATCAGAACAATGGTGGACTGACCTGTTTGAGGTACTTGCAAGTACTATTACTCAATAATAACTATGTGGTGTTGATAGTTGTGATATAATAGCACTATAGTCCTCACTTTTCATCTATGCTATTTCTTTAATAAGTTGGACATACACTACACAACTCACAAGTTGCAATTTGAGACCTGATCCGCAGACTGGCTATCGAATATCTTGCCTGAAATACTCTCTTTGTTACTTATGAATTCTTATGATGATCACTGAAATGTGGCAATTTAATACAATTCTGTTTTGTTCTATCTAATTGTCATTTCATTCTATATTTTCTCTCCTAAGAAGCGATTTTAAAAAGATACACAATTTATGAGTTCATGGTCATATTACTCACATTTCGACTAATGTTTCCACTTGCTTTCAGAATACTTTTTCGATAAAATTGGTAAATCTAATTTGACAAATTATGTTAAGCATGCTTTCATTTGAGAGGGTTGTAGTTTTCTACTTCACTTGATATCTATCATTCTGCTTACTGGAACTTGCCATTTCAAAAGATGAAACATTTACGTTTCACAATTCTCATTATCCAAGCACGAGAGTCTGGAAGATTTATTATTTACTTAATCTGGCCTACTGTCTGCTCTCGTATGAAATGTATTGAAGTTTGAGGTATGAGTATAGATGGGGATTATAATGCTAGCTGTTGTTGCTGTTATCATGCTTACTTCTGTCTCCTAAAGTAAAAAAATGCTGCAATTTGTGTAGAAACATGTTAAGGAGTTGCAAGCTACAGAACAGTTAAAGGATCGTCATCGTGGATAATAATTTAGGACCGAATTGTACCAAACGTGTAAGTAACATTTCCCTTACATCCACAAGATGGTGCTTGCTTGCTTGATATGAGTGTTATTCTCTTATACCGGCATGTTGTATGTTACAGGAACAACAAATAATTTGTTGCATGTACCAGAGTATAGCGTGTGTATGTGTACATATCAGACATCAAAAAGGTTAGTCAAATTCGTGTGCTTAGGACCCGGAAGGTATGCTGCGCTGTGTATTTTGTCTAACATTCCACGGTCACTGTGTATTGATAAATCACGATGTAATGAGATCCATGTAAATCTGTTGAAATCATGTTCCCGGAATTCAGAATCTACCAGAATCTTGAGATCGTTGCGTAATGTATACATCCAATTGATCCTTAGGTTGCAAAGCTAGAGCTAATAAAGGTCTGTTCTCAGTTCATATTCATATCAGTTGAGTGAATATTTGCTTAATTGTACACATCTAACTTGGGGCCGTGCGCAATGAAACATACTCCCTCTGTGACTCTGTCCTGTAGTCCCGCATGGTCAATTCCTCCTTAATTGGAGATATTAAGGTTGGTTGATGCTGTCCGGATAGGTCCTATTCAATGTCATCCAACTATGGAGAGCTACCAAGGTCGCTCGAGTGATATTAATTATAAACCGAGACAGTTGTGGACTTGTGTTATCTTATCAAAATGGGTAGGGCAAAATGTGCGGGTAAAAATATACGGTAAAAACTCTTTAAAAATACCCCATAAATGAATAAACTCCTTATAGTAATAAACATTCACGGTCTCAAGTTGGGACCAGTTCTAAATAGGAATAAAATCCATATTGTGATATTTCATGACATTTTCAAGTCCCGTTTTAAGAATTTATACCTCCATATAGCAATAAACTGTATGAACACAATTATTATATGTATGGAGTACATAACATCAAACTTAATATGCAAAGTGCTTGTGCAAAGTAGATTGTGAGAAATACATGACTTTTTGAGTTGCAATCACATCTTTTCATATTTGTATTTTTATGTATGTAGTATTGTGTTGTGCGTACAAGAATTTGCAAGGAACGAGAGTGAGTATGCATTCTAATTAGCTTTAAATGAAAATTTTATTATAAATTATTGAGTAATTTAAATGATTTTGTTTCCATCTCCATCATAAAGAAAGTATAAAGAATGAAGTATTGTGTAATTTCTTCATCATTACATGTTATATATTATTGTACTGATACACGTTTAGCATGCATGTTAATAATTAAACATCATATAATATGTTATTGTGTTTTGAAAAATAAAATTACACAAGAACTCTATAGGAATAAACTCCTATAAAAATACTTTTTGCCGGTCCCGACGATATTACTGTATGGAGATTTTAATGTACGAAACAATTAAGGTTGTGTTCTCTTCGTATGAAAACTTATTAATTTAAGTTCTATTCGGTTCAGATTTGTTTAGTTGTATTTTATATTATAAAAATAAAGTCAGTCCAATTCAATTTTGTTTAGGCGTAAAGAAGAGTTTCTAAATATTAATATTAAGTTAAGCACTAAACTTTATAAGTAGTGTTTAGAAATCAAACTCCATCAACAGACGAAGTATACATAACAAAGTGTGGAGTGTAAAAAACCAATACAATATTCATCAATCAATAATATTTGCATGTTTGGCTTTCAATAAAGGCTTGGCACTCATTTTTAACAAAGGCCTCTCGTTTTTTTCCTCATCATCATCTCCTCCGCCGCCCATGTCAGTGCATTTTTCGATGTCCTCCGACACCGTATGATGAATTGGAGATCATATTATTGATCCTCTCAACCGATCTACATTTCTACCAGAGTCGATTTTCGATTTGGTGGGCTTTTTCTCCGGCGAGTTTTTCGATTGCGTTGAGGAAGAAAACTTCCATATCTCGTATTGATTTTTCTTTCTTGTCGGTGTTGAAGATGATTAAATGAGTGATTCAGCCATGATTAATTGTCAATTGAATTTAATAGAATTGATCAATTGTTGAATTCCCTGAGAGAAACAAAAGGAAAGAGAATTGAGAGATGTAATTGGGATTAGGGTTGATGATGATTCTCATGTGGGTTTTGGATTTGGATTTGAATTTTTGTTATGTATTAGATTGGGATTATTTTTATGCATCAGATTGGGAGTATAATTTACAGAGAGATAAGAATAGGAAGTAAGAAGAACAATTGGGGAAATGTGGTTTGACGGGGGACAGACCTCTACCCACTTTACTTTAATTTTTTAATTTATTATTTAGTCTTGGTAGTCTAGCTTATTCCATTTAAAAAAAATTAATACTTCCTCCATTTCATTAATAATTTTCTCGGTCAACAGGGCTTCATGTTTGACCGCACATTACTCCTAATTGTACGATGCAATTGTTTTTTAAAGTCATATAATTAAAGTTCATAAGTTAGAAGTATTTTAAATATTTTTTAAATTTTTTTATCAATATAATTTAAGTGTAATATACGAGTCAAACATGACTGCAGTTGACCAAAGAGGAAGTTTGTAATGAAATGGAGGAAGTAATAATACTAATAAAATATACTAAAATCATATTATAAAATTTTAAAGTATATATTTTCATATAGGAGTAGAATAGATAGATTGGCGGTTTCAAAAAAATAATTTATCATTATAGTTTACGAGTAATTTGTAGTCAAAGTCGAGAGATGTTGTTGACTAAAAAAAGTTAAAATGTGTATTCGTTAAATTAGTTATCATTATAATTTACGAGTAATTTATAGTCCTGATTATTATGACGTCCCATATGTTAGTTTTATTCAACGAAATAAAAATCTCCAAACAGATTGCTTACCCATGTTATCGCCATATGCCCATATGGCAGACATGTATGGCGAATGAGATGATTGATGCGTTATTGAACATCGTTCCCTAATAAGAGTCGGCGTGAACTTCCATTTTATTCTATGAATATAATGTTTGAATTCCTTAGCAATTACGTCCTGCAACATTATCTTACCGGTATTTACATTTCTCCCCATACAAAATTAACATAAAGGGAAAAAAAATCATCAATGGATTGAAGGAGTAATATCTGAATCAATGCGTAAAAATCTTAAATGGAGGGAAGGAGTAAGATTTGAACTAATGCGAAAACATCTTCAATAGAGGGAAGGAGTAAGATTTGAATTAATTAGTACGTAAAAATCATAAAAAAATAAACACAAAGAAGATTATTAAAGAAAGGAAAATTAATAATAATAATAATTATAAAAAAATGGAACTTAAATAAATAATATTTCATCTAAATTTTTTTTTTCCTCTCCTACCTTTCAAATTATTTCAACTAACTTTAATTATCTATAACTAAACAATCATTCAATCATCCAATTATCACCTCTCATCATCTTTTTCTCCATTATTATTATTATTATTTTTTTGTTGAAGGTGTTTGGTTCGAATCTTGTTGGCGTGATTTTTCTCTATTATTTGTATCATTATTTTAGTTGCAGGTGTCGGGTTCGAATCTTATTGACGTAATTTTTTTCTTTTTATTTATTCTCTTCTTAAATTTTTATTTTTAACATAAAGTTGTATGACGTATTATACTTAATTTTAAAATATAACCATGATATGTTCTTATAAAAAAAAAGACATACTTCCTCCGTCCAATAATAAATGTAACACTTGATTTTGTTGACTTTTTCGATGATCATTTTGACCTTAAATTATTCTTAAATCATACGATAAAAATAACTAAAAATATCATATTATGAAACTAGAATGTTTATATGAATCACTTGACAATATATTCAACTGATGAAAAATAACAATTAACTTGCGAAAAAGATGCATTGCAGATTTTGAAGTTGAATGTTTCTAAAGTTTAGAGATGTATCTGATGGTTCTTAACTCATCGGAAGAATACTTTTTGTATGTCTAATATAGTTCAATTCAAAACTATTAATTGCATAACTACAAAAACTATATACATTTATAGCACACCATTTATATTAAGTTTAATTACTCAATTAGTTATTTTTTTTATTATGTTTGAAGTCATTATGTGAAAATTATATATTCACCATTTATTTCAATATATTATTTAATAAAACAATAATGTTTTACAAGATTACGCTTCACACGCGTAGCGTGTGACGCGGTTCCTAGTATTCTCCTATATCCTACCAACTTTAACTAACTCAGACCCAATTTTTCAAACCCCTCTCAACAGTGATACTATTCATCTTTCTACAATAACATTAGAAAGGCCTCTCGCTAATTGAAAGTCAACATGTCGTACATGTCGTACATGTTTATAATAAAAGTAAGTTGTAGACAAAAATAAATTTATTAATACGAAGAGTTCAAGACAGAGAGGAAGATGAGAGAATGAGAGATCAGGTAAGAGTAGCAAAGTATAAAAACTTAAAACAAACTAGGAGTCTTCTAGGGTCAGGGCTTCGCCCTGCCTGATATCAGGCAAACTGATCTAGACCATTAGATCTTTGATCTAATGGTTCACAACACTTCACCAAAAAATATTTGGCGATCGCCTTTCGCCTTATCCTTCGCCTTGTCGCCTTATTAATATTTTAATTAATAAATTATAATTAAAATATTAATATTTTATAAAATGTCATTTTTACCCTCCAAAAAATAAAAAATTTAATATTTTTTTTTATAATTTCGATTTATTAATATTTTTTGGACGATTTTTTTAATTATTTTTATTATATTAAATTATTTATTAATGAATTTGAAAATATTTAATTATAGTTACCAAAAATATTCAAAGCTAGGATTTGAACCTGAGACCTTTGGCTAAATAGCACAAGACTAAACCACCAGGCTACCAATTACTTTGTTCATTAATCGCTATTACTTTATACAGTATCATAATAGAAAATTAATAATCAACCTAAATTTATAATTAATTGAACACTCATTCACGTCTCTCTCTTGCTGCTGCTACCTCTCTCAGTCGACTTCTCATAAGAAAAAACAGTGACAGGTCGCTCATTCTCGTCTATTTTCCCATTCGCATTCCCATATAATTGACCTGTTCCAACTCATGAATTAGAGTGGACAAAGGAAACTAAAAAGTGTTCATGGAGCTTCCAAACACAAGATTATTCACAAATAGAAATTATTTAATTTCTTTAATTTTATATAAATGGGCGTATCCTGTTAAAATTGATATGCCAAAATTCAATTTAGTCCATAAAGGATCAGAAATATATCGGTTAAATATCTAAATTTAACCCGGGATTTGATCTGACAACATAATAATAAAGTTGACAACAAGATAACCGATTCCAAATTATCCAAATTAATATTGACACAAATTCATCTGATTAAAAATATATTTGAACTGAATAATAAATCGAATCAAATTTAACCCGAAATTTGTTATGATAAAAAATAAATCGAATCAAATTTAATCCGAAATTATCCGATTTGAATTTGAGTGGGATACAACCGTTCCTATTTAAATTTGGCTTGTATTCACCCAAACGAAAATAATCAAAATTGTGCATACAGATGACAAAAATGGCCAACAAATATTCACATATTTATTTTATATGTCTAAATTTAAAATCGATTTAATAGATTATATTAGGGTTATTTTAAAAGGGCTACATCTCTCTTAATGATTAGAATATTATTCACAATACTAATAGAAATGTCTATTAATTTTAATTGTATATATAGGTGTAACCTTAATCCGACTACTCATCATAAATATATAAGTTACTAATCCAAGAGCCAATCCTACAAAACAAGAATAAAATTGACCAAAAGAGAAATTGATTCGAAATTTATTTTCACAGAAATTCATTCGATCCCAAGCAAATGATAAAAGTGATATCAAAATATTTGATCTCAAGCAAAAAGATATAAATTAAATAGATTCACCATTCTACTAATACTACACTACATGACTAAAAAAACAACATTTAGATTACTAAGTAATTAACAAAAAAAAAAAAAGAAGGCCCGGCCTGAGCCCGGCCCGGCCCATGACGGGCCCGGCCTGGGCCTAATGTTCAGGCCCGTCCTGGGCCATGGGTCGGGCCTGGGCTTGGTGCTAGTCTTCCTGGGCCCGACCGGGCCTCTTAAAGTCCGGCCCGGCCCATTGCCATCCCTATACTCAACAAACTAACAAATGATAACAATCACTGAGATACGAGATAATGGATAAGTGCATTAATCTTCTTCAATGAAACATTCACTATAAAATGAGTCAAACCTTGAGACTCATAGATACAAACTTACATTGTCTTAACTCTATCACAATTATAGAAGCAACTTAGTTGTCTCATATACGTAACAAGTCATGATATATGTTGTTTTATCCGTTCTTAGTGTCAATTAGTTTATTATTTAATACAAATATAGAAAAATTCATAAATAATAAATCAACTAGACAACACGTTTACAAACTAGTCATCATGTGAGTCATATGGTAAGGATGGACATTGTTGAGGTTAGAATAATGAGTAATTCCGTTGGTCAATCAACGAGAGTAAAAAAACAATGAGAAATAATTTATTATAGTTTAAGATTAAGAATATAAAATAAAATGCAAATTCACAATTAAAATGTTAAATGTTTACATTATACAAAATACATTACTTAAATTTATAACATCATCAATTCAACCAAATTGGAACATTCTCCTATTGGTTAAGTAAGCTGACTTCCACTGTGGTGGCTTGGGTTCAAATCCCACATCCAACATTAAAATTACTATTTTTTTAATTAGATGCAAAGATGGGATATAAATCCGGGCCGGACCTTCCCGGTCCGTTTCTGACCGGCGGCATGTTCTCGGGCCTGTGCCCGGCCTTCCCGGTTCTCGGGCCCGGCCCGAACCGTCATCAGCCCACCTGGCCCGAATAATAAAAGATGATAATAATAATAATAAATGTAAATATTTTTATTTTACTATATTTTTTAATAACTGTATTTATTATTATAATTCAAGGTTATTTAAGTAAAATTATATTTAATTGAAAAATAAATAAAAATAATTATTTAACTTTTTGGCGAAGGGTTGGCGAAGGCGAATGACGTGGCGACTTTTGATTGGGTGCCTGTTGTCAGGCAAGGCGAAAGCCTGCCTGCCCGTAGAAAAGTCCAACAAACTAATAGGGTTAACATAAGAAATATTTAAAAAGAAATATATTTATATATAATCAGCGGGTCGAGTAATGGTGGGTTGGAATCGCCAACCAGCCCCCACCTGATCCGCCGTGGGTTATATAAAGTTGACCCGCCGTAGGTTAAATAAAGTTGTACCGCCAGCGGATAAAAAAAAGAAAAAGAAATCTGACAGATACGATTTAAAGGCGGACGGGTGACTTTTATGTTTACCCCATTTTCTTTATAAATTAAGAAGATTGTGTCCATCACTTAATTAAATAATTAAATAAGATAGTTATTGGTTTTACACATTAAAAAGAAATCATAATTTGAGAACGTGACGTGAGCTTTAAACCCTTTATGATTCTCATGAATGACGTTCTGCACTAGGTTTTGTCCCATGTCAGCATGCATGATAAGCACAACTCGATCAAAGTCTGAAAATTCAATAGGATATATCCTAATTTCCATCCTCCTTTTGGAGCTAGCTTGTTTAAGTTGGTCACTTGAGTTTAAGAATTATCTTACAGGCGACCATGCTAATTGAATGAAGTAGCCAAGTAGGTCGGTTTCAATTGATAATTTCGTAGGAATTAAAAAAAAGGTACTAGTTAAAAGGGATGAATTTATCTACCTTATATCCCGTGTTTAGAATCCACAGTCCACACAATTACACAAAGTCGTACTAAGATATTTCAACTCCTTGAATCACAAACAAGTACTATCAATGTGCATATATTAATTCCTCTACTTGTCATATCTAACCCTCATCCCTGAGTTTAGAATCCTCTGAAGCTTCCTATTTTAATTATTATTTTAACATTATTCTGACAAATACGCATGGATAGAGGATGCACTGTACTAATTTATAGAGAATTTTCAAACTCAAGTAGTAATGAAATAAAACAAAATATATCTAAGAAAATGTCTGAATCTTCTTCTAATAGGGATTGGATATGAGAAGAAATAGAATGGCACTCTTGATTTTTAGGTGTCCCCTGGCTGGAACTCCCACGAAACTTCATGCGGGTCAGGTACCTTGGACCGAACTATTTCACACGGGAGTTGCATGCAACCTTGAGTACTATAAAATCCACTGCTGCGAGATCATAACAGTTATCAAGAATTCCAAGTCTACTTTTAAAAGAAAGAATTAATTCCAAGTCTCTCTTTTAAAAGCTAGCTACAACTGTATTCATATTTTCCTTCATTCTATTTTCTTTCCCTTGTCGAATCACATTATATTCTTTGAGAAAATATGGTTGGAAGAACGGAAGTTGCATCACCTGACAGAGCGGAGATGCTCAAGGCTTTTGATAAGACACAAGCTGGTGTCAAAGGCCTAATCGATTCTGGAGTGCACAAAGTTCCCAGGATCTTTGTCAGGTCATCGGCAGAGCTAGCCAAAGATTCAGTTCACGGCAAGATCCAGCTTCAGCTTCCTGTCATTGATCTCGGCGGCATTTCTGACCCTGAAAGCCGGAAGCAGATCGTTGAACAAGTGAGCATTGCTGCAGAAAAATGGGGACTTTTCCAGGCTGTCAACCATGGGGTTCCGTTGTCTGTTCTTGATGAAATGATCCAAGGTGTGAGCAAATTTAACGAACAGGGTGTCGAGGAGAAACGGAAGTATTACTCGCGTGATCAGACGAGAAGTGTGAAGTTTAACAGCAGTTTTGATCTGTTTGCGGCGACAACTCCGAGGTGGAGGGATACATTTTCTGTTTCATTCGCAGATCCTGATCAGAATATTCGCGAGCAATTGCCGCTTTGCTGCAGGTATGATTATGATTGCTGTTTCTCTTGGTTTAAAAACTTATGTTAGACGGTCTGACTGTTAAACGAGTGTGAATTGCGGGAATGTGAAGTATTACGAAATCACTCACTGATACAACAACAGTCGTTATGGTAAGAGATGTATAATGCATGCTGTAGTATGCTGCTGTACTGATGGTAAACTAGTCCAGATTAATTTGGTGCTAAATGGTCAAATCTAACATATGTTTTAACTTTATCTTTCTGAATCACAGGGACCCGACTATGGAATATGCGAGTCGTGTTGAACGGTTAGGAAATACTGTTCTAGGCTTAATGTCTGAGTCACTTGGGCTAAAAACGGATCACCTGAAAGACATGGAATGCACAGTGGAGCGACGATTCCATTGTCACTACTATCCGGCATGTCCTGAGCCAGAACTGACAATCGGAACGAAGAAGCACACTGATTCAGGCTCACTTACAATCCTCCTACAGAACCAGGTTACCAGTGGGCTCCAGGCTTTGTATGATGGCAAGTGGGTCGATGTTAATCCCATTCCAGGAGGCTTGGTTGTAATTATAGGAGATCTGCTTCAGGTACGTCTTTCTAGCTATAGTTTGTGACAATGTTCGATTGGTGTTTGTTCTTGGTATTGATTTCGGTGGTTGGTCCTGGTGTAGGTGCTGTCAAATGGGAAGTTCAAGAGTGTTGAGCATAGAGCGGCTTCAAACCTTGTAGGTCCGAGGATTTCAGTGGCGTGTTTCTTCTCAGGACCTACGAACCGAGCTAAGCTTTACGGTCCTATCAAGGAGCTGATATCAGAAGAGAATCCTGCTGTTTACAGAGAGGTTATGTTCAGTGATCATGTGATGAAGTTCCTTACCAAGGGTCATGATGATAATGCTCTTGATCACTACAAGCTATGAAAAGAATTGAGTATACAATTAAATGCGTACAGTTCAGACCACATCTTCTGAAAGAAAGGGAGAAATTTGAATAGTTTAAAAGCGTACACAGATGACAGAAGAAGTTGTAAATTCTCCTATAATGTGGAGAATATGAATATTATTTCAACTGAATGATTGCAAAATTACAAGTGAAAATCACAATAAATTGGAAGAGTACTAAGCTTCTCACTTTAGCTCCCTATTTAAGCATTCATCTAACAAATCTAACTGTTCTACGTACAATCTTTCATACACAGTGTACAAGTCAAATCCCTTATTGGAATGGGATTTATAAAAGTGTGTGTGACACGTCTTTCCTTTATTTTGTTTATACCTCTGTCAATCTTCAATGACTTGATCAGTCCAGTTACAAAATCAAATCACATGGAACAAATATTATCTTAACTATCGATTTAGTATTGGTTTGTTTTGTTAACAAATCATATCAAAGATGATAACAAGCGCATGTCGCGAACTTTAGCCATGGAATGCTCAGTGGAGCGACGATTCCATTGTCACTACTATCCGGCATGTCCTGAACCAGAACTGGCGATCTGAACGAAGAAGCACACTGATTCAGGCTCACTTACATTCTCCTCCAGAACCATGTTACCAGTGTATGATACTATTTGGTACCTTTCGCCTTTGTTCTTATATAATCGATTTAGTATTGGTTTGTTATGTTGATTGATAGATAAACATTTGTGTATTTTACATTGTATTCTCTTAACTTCAAGTTAAGATTCAAGAAGAAGCCGTAAAAGCCCTTGACTAGACAAATCATATCAAAAAAGATAACAAACACACATCGCGAACTTAAGACATGTCGGAGCATCGTCTCAAAATTAAGTTGGGGAAGCCCTTTAGTCAAGAAATTATATCTAGATTTTCAAGTCAACTACGAGAAGATCGAAGCATCAAAGTGACTCAATTTCTCAAAAGACCTAGATATTTTTCTTGAAAAATCGAATCAGAGTGGTGTTTAAAATCCGGACCAGATTGGTAGATCCAGTTTCTTCTTGGACCGGATAGTTTTTTATTTGGTTTCCAGTCGGGGGAAATGCCTACAATACGGTTCCGGTAAAAAAGTGGAGTATTTCGGTCCCAGTCCTGACAAGCTGGAAACATATAAATTTGTATGATACTATTTGGTACCTTTCACGTTTGTTCTTATGACAATCAATTTAGTATTGATTTGTTTTCTTGATTGGTAGTTAAACTTTTCTGTATTTTACATTGTATTCTCTTTTAACTTTGTACGATGACATTACTAGTGATACAATGTTATCTGCAAAGCTAGTTATATTTTTAAAGTTCAAAATTTAACATGCATGCATGTATTATTAAAATAGTGAAGGGTATCAAAGAAGACCAGACAGTTGTGGTCACAAATATGATTTGTTTTAGTTTTTTCTTTTTCTCTATTTTTCTAAAGATTCAACCTGCTATGTGGTCCAAAACCATATCCGAATAGTTATCGGTACGATTTCAGGTCCAAGGGAATAAGGGATTCCGTTTCAACATTTTATTTTATTTTAAACGACAAAGATTACACTACACACTACCCCGGCCTAAACTACTCCCAAACCAATCACACATATATACCAAAACCTATTTAATCCTAAACCACCTTATTCTTTCGTTAGGGACGGAACCATGCACCTTTACTTCCCCGCCCGAACTTCAATCCACTGCAACACCTATGACTTCCGGATTACGATCAAATATGATTTTTGGACCCGTGAACACCCTAGTGTACACTGTGTTCAACATTATTCATGAAATTGATTACATTTGGTGTCACAATAGTAGTATTAATAACAAAATTAAAGGATTAAACTAGAAATAGTAAATTGACACGCGGATACCCGCGTGATAAAATATAAATTTTAAATGTCAATAAATTATAGATTAGTTCACGTGGACTTTTTCCTGATGAAAAAAATAAATTTATTAAATTAATGTAATGTATTGATAGGATGGGTAAATTGAAAATTTTTATTAACTTGTTTTTAATTTCTATTTTAGTGTATGCTATCTTATAAATAATTGTTATTTTTTATGATTTTCAATCAAATATTTAAATTAAAAAGTAATTAAATGGTGGGAATAAACTACTTTTTGGGACTAAACTTCTCAACATTTGTTTAGTATAGATGTGGCAGTATATTATATTTTGTAAATGAAACAGAAAGATTATTTACCAATACAAAATGTAAGGCTAGCTATACACCGAGTAAGTAGTATACAAATTGTGTTGCTTATTTTGTTTGTATTTTATTTCAAACCTGTATTTTATTTCCAAAAAGACATTATTTCCATTTTACGTTTTATCAAATTTTGGAGAGAACCCGGCTTTTCCTCGGAAATGCAGATAACGATGATGATCATCAATTAAAATTAAAACTAGATATATGTTGAACAGCTGGTGATGATGTAGAACGGTGCGAAATTTGCCAAGAATAGTAAACTACGTGACGTGACTAGTTTTAACTTTAAAACCCTTTATGATTGTTATGAATGACAAATAAAAAAAAGTAAAATAAATATATATATATATATATATCCTGCACTAGCTAGCTTGTGTAACATGTCACCATGCATGACAAGCTGCACAACTCGATAATCTTTTAAAATTTTGAACGTTTTATGCCAAAGATCTAAAAGTTAATTTATGCATCTATATAATTATTAGGTAGCCAATTGGTTAGACTGAGGTGTCATGACACTAGAGGTCATAGGTTCAATTCTCGTCAAGTGCGGAATTATTTATACTTTATTACTAGCATTGTAATGTTACTTACTAAAAAAAGAAAGCGGGATTATTTATACTTTATTACTAGCATTGTAATGTTACTTATTAAAAAAAAAATTATTAGGTAGCCAAACATAGTTATAGGAGTGTTCCCGTCTCCATATGGTCATGTTCCTCCATTGACGGTCAAAATCAATCCGACCGTTCGGCAACACCCATTTTTGTAGGACGATATCACGAGATAGCAAATCGTAGAGACCACATGGGTCGTTTGTACGTCAATACTTACAAAGTAGTACTCTCTGCATGGTCTCTGGCCCTAACAAATTTTTGGGACCGTAACCCTACAAAGTCGGAAACATTTATTGCGACATTAATTGTTGGACAACCGTAGGTCAAACTATTTTCATTTCTACCTACTCATCCATTCTTTAATAGTAATATCACTCGGTATTTTTTTTAGTTTAATTGGGACTTAATATTCCAATTAAGTCAAAAAATATCTCCAATGAAAGATTCTTTGAGACTGCTATTTAGTCGCTCATGATAAAGGTCTACAAAAAAGTACACTCCATTTAATCCCCTAATTGATATATAAATTAATTTTTTAATTAGAAAAATAGAATAATGAAGTAGTATGTGTCACATGTACCCCACTTTGAAGCCCCAAAACTATTGCATACTTTAATTTGAGACTATTTGTCATATTTGTCTGAAATTTAACAAAATTGAACATTATTGAACACATAACTAAGATGAATGAGTTTTCACATGAAAATAAAAGAGTCTAAAAATTCACCACTACACGGTAAAAATATAGTAATGTTTAAGCAAATGGTTCTCAGATATAACATGCATGTATGTGTTAGAGTGAATTTTTTTTTTTAACTAAAGAAATTCATTAGCAAATAGTAGGACCATCAACAGATGACCCTACAATGGTGACAAGTCGGTTCGAAAATTTGTTCAGGTCATTACATACATCAGAAATCAACCAATCGGGACATGAGCTCCACTCTAACACATTGTTAGACTATCATGTTAGAGAGTGAATTTGTTACACTATCATGTTGTTGTGGATAGTTATGATTTTTCATTATTGTCGTTTTCATCTCCCAATATGTAATTGTGAAGATAAAGAGAGGAAGAAATAAAGGAAGAACAAAGAGAACATAGGAAGTCGCATTTTCAGAAACACGCTTTACACTTTCCCAATTACAAAGGGATTAGTGTTGTACCTGTAGCTTAGATAGTAGTACATTGAGTTAGTTAGTTAGTATAAATATATGTTAGCTAAACAAATTCTGTACTTGATGATTTACTCTCTCATTTTGATTACATTGTAATCCTTTCTTCTCTATCAATGAAATCATTCATTCCAGTTTATCTTTGTTAACATGGTATCAGAGCCAGGTTACTTGAGCTTGCTTCCGATCATTTCGATCAATTCTTTACGTGTTTGATCGTCTCTGTGAGTCAGTTATCTGATTCAATTCTCTGTGAATCAACTGTTTGATTCAATTTGACTCTTCATCAATATTTGATTTGATTTAATACAATAAACATAAATAAAATTTTGAATTTGTTAGTTGGTTAATGTTCAAGGCAGATAAGATTAATTGCATGATCCAGATTTAGTGGCGAGATAATGGCTACATTTGTTTTTATTAAACATGTATTCATACGTTAGTTTTACTCAAACCAGCAGACGGTGTAATTACGTGCCATCACTTGATTAAGGGTTAATTACGCATATATGTACCATTAATATCAGATTCCCTTTGCTCCCAATATCTATCAAATCTATATATAAAAGAATCTATACAGTATAAAAAGAAAAAGTTAGCGTAACAATGACTAAGGAATTGATTTAAGGATTCAAAAATCTTTTAGAGATGATGTAATTTGAGTGAGACATGAAGATAATGTAGAGTAAAATGTACTTCCGGCCGGCGTATCTAAAATATATTTTCATTTGGTTTTGTGGAATTTACAAAATCTTGTTTGATCATAAATTAAGTTTAAATTATATTTGAAAAGTACATTAACATTACAAAACATCATTATTTTTTCTAATATATTTTTTAAACTACATTAACAACTGTTTTGGGACGGAGGGAGTATATATTAACTTTTATGCGAAGTATATTTATCTATTTTGATTAACACCACATGTTTAGTTACAAACGTCTGATTTACACTAACTTAGTATAAAACTGGCTCTCTTGAGTTATATAAGTGACCAAGTGGGTCATTTAAACATCAATCAAACCTGTGTTACACTCATGAGTGCAGATAAGGCACATACACCATTATGCTTTAGGGCAACACCAAAGTCTTATACACATACTAGACCAGTAGACCACCACAGTGTTAAGTACACAACCACAACTATTATTACTCGTTTTCTACACTATACTTCCAACTCTTCTGGCCTGAACAAGGCAGTCCGGATAAAACTAACACCTTGAAAGTTCTCCTAGATAGTCATAGCATTAGTTACTCAAGTAAGCGCGATTTTACCTCTTATAGTATAGTATGCTTAATTCTAGCTAAATATGTAATGTTGATACCGAACGAGAGAGACACAAGGTTGCTCAATGATACTTTTATATATATGATTAAACAAAATATAAAATCATAAACTGTTTCATGAATAATGGAATTCAGTACTGTACTAGTAATCAATAGTGATTTTTCAAGCTCAAGAAGTATGAAAATGTTGAATCGTCTTCTAATAGGGGATATATACGAGAGGAAATAGAATGCCATTCTTGAATTCTAGCGTTTAGGTGTCCCTCGAACTCACACGAAACTTCATATGCGGTCAAGTACCTTGGGCCAAACTATTTGACACGTGAACAATGAAGCAGAATTTAGGTAGGTAGGTCACTCATTTATTATTATCTAATTAATGAGTTGTAACCTTAAGTACTATAAATCACAGTTGCATACTTAGGAAATCAAGAATTCCAATTCTTACTTCAAAACTAAGAAAATTATTTTTAGCTATATTTGGTCTCTCTTTTAAAAGCTAGCTCGGCAACTGTATTCATATTTTCAATAATAATTCTATTTCCTTTTCCTCTTTTTGAATCACATTAACTTCTTTTAGTTGAATTATAGTTCTGGTTTGTTCGGTTCTATATAAATATACGTTCTAGATTGTTCTTGTTCTTGATTAAATTTGGAATTACCTACTTGTTACTACTTTGAGTAAATATGGTTGGAAGAACGGAAGTTGCATCACCTGACAGAGCGGAGATGCTCAAGGCCTTTGACGAGACACAAGCTGGTGTCAAAGGCCTAATCGACTCTGGAGTGCAGAAAGTCCCCAGGATCTTTGTCAGGTCACCGGAAGAGCTAGCCGAAGAGTCGGTTCATGGCAAGATCCAGCTAGAGCTCCCTGTCATTGATCTCAGCGGCATTTCTGACCCCGGAAGGCGAAAACAGATCGTTGAACAAGTGAGCATTGCTGCAGAAAAATGGGGAGTTTTCCAGGCTGTCAACCATGGGATTCCGTTGGCTGTTCTTGATGGAATGATTGAAGGCGTGAGAACATTTAACGAACAGGGTGTTGAGGAGAAACGGAAGTATTACTCGCGTGACCAGACCAGAAGTGTCAAGTTTAACAGCAACTATGATCTGTTTGCCGAGACTACTCCGAGGTGGAGGGATACATTGTCTGTTTCTTTCGCCGATCCTGATCAGAATATTCGCGAGCAATTGCCGCTTTGTTGCAGGTATGTATGTTTATTTATCTCTCAGTTTTAAGAACTAATGTTAGACTATCTAACTGTTTTTTTTTTAACGGCAAATCTAACTACCTGTTTAAGTACTAATTTTATTTTTGTCCAGTATTATGAAAAATCACTGTTACATTGAAAGTAACCAATAAGTTGTTTGTTATAGTAAGAGATGTAGAGATCACATTGCGATTTTGTTCTGCTTAGTATACTGATTGCAAAATTAAACTAGTCCAGATTTATAATCTGGGGCTAGATGTTCAAATCTAGCATATGTTCTAAATATATGTTTATGAATCACAGGGACTCGACTATGGAATATGCGAACCGTGTTGAAGGTTTAGGGAACACGGTTCTAGGCTTAATGTCTGAGTCACTTGGACTAAAAACCGATCACCTGAAAGACATGGAATGCTCAGTGGAGCGACGATTCCATTGTCACTATTATCCGGCATGTCCTGAGCCAGAACTGACAATCGGAACAAAGAAGCACACTGATTCAGGCTCACTTACAATCCTCCTACAGAACCAGGTTACCAGTGGGCTTCAGGCTTTGTACGATGGCAAGTGGGTCGATGTTAATCCTATCCCAGGAGGCTTGGTTGTAATAATAGGTGATCTGCTTCAGGTACGTCTTTCTAGATATAGTTTGCGACAATGTGTTCGATTGGTATTTCGTTCTTGATATTGATTTCGGTGGTTGGTTCTGGTGTAGGTGCTGTCGAATGGGAAATTCAAGAGTGTGGAGCATAGAGCGGCTTCGAACATTGTAGGTCCGAGGATTTCAGTGGCGTGTTTCTTCTCGGGGCCTACGAACCGGGCTAAGCTTTACGGTCCTATCAAGGAGCTGATATCAGAAGAGAATCCTGCTGTTTACAGGGAGGTTATGTTCAGTGATCATGTGATGAAGTTCCTTACCAAGGGCCATGATGATCATGCTCTTGATCACTACAAGCTGTGAGAAAAATTAGAAGTGTTAGTTATCTATCTGCCTAGAATTTGTTCTGTCAGTGTCAGATGCTATTTGTAAGAATAATAAGGATATGGTGCAAATAAGCATAAATATTTTGTTCTAACTAGAGTTTATAATATCTTTCGGTATTCTAGCAAATTCATGCTCAGTTGAATCTATTGTCAAAGTAGCATCTTTACAAAAATTTATTGTTAAAATATCACTCTTCCAAAACTAATTGTCAATATATCATAATCTTGTCAAATAGATGTCCATGTAGATAAATCAAATATATATAAAATAATATATAATAAAGAAAAAGGAAAAAAACGGTTGTAGCTTGTAGATGATCGTGTTTAACATCATTAATTCATTACTAGCATATCTGGAAAGGCAAAAGTCAGCAACACAAGAGAACAACAGTATCATTGTATCATTTAACTCTTTTAATTAACAATTCTCTCTTTTTTTTTCTTTTTCTTCTTACGAAAGAAAAATAAGATTTTCATAAACCCAAAACAAAGGAGCATATATAGCTCAGTACACAAAACATAAACAGAACTGGGAACAAGTCAAAAGCTTACAGCAGGAAGCAAGAAAAGGAGTGCACACAGAACGCAGCTCCTGCTCAGAATTAATTATTTAAATGACTAAAATACAATGTCCGTCGATCCAGACTGACATGCTCATAATCAAGATGACTGGCCAGCCACAAGCATAAGCAACAATTTCCACGACGACAAGCACAAGCATAATACTAACAACTCTCAAACAACCAGATTGACATTGTCTTGTCTAAAATGTTTCAGTAAAGAACTCAAAATGAAAGTTGTCTGATCTAAAATGTTTCAGAAAGTAAAGAACTCAAAATGAAAGTCAGTTTAAGATGACTAAACAGAGAAAAATTCTGATTCTTGACCAATAGACGAAATATGTTCTTCCACTTGTTGGCAAAATCACGCACTAGTGAAGTTGCATTCTGGATAATCTACTCCTCAAGTCTATCAAGGCCTGCAAAAAATAAACAGAATGATGATTACCATGCCTGATAAGACTCAGAGAAAATTAAATTCAGACCCGCACTTAGTATACATATTTTCAAAACACACAAGGTAATAAGTTTCATCCAATATTCAGTGAGAAGAATCAAATACAACCTTAAGAAACATTTACCTATGTTGTTTTTTTATTAGGACATGTTTTCTTGTTGTGCCCTTCTTGTCTGCATAAACTACATCTCACAGTTCCACGACCTTCCCTGGCATCCATCTCATTATGCAAGCGTGTAGATTTGGGACGACCTTTAGAAGTTCTTTTCATAGAATCAGAAGGTAAGAGCACCGTTTCTGTTGACGGAGGCCAATAAGCTTGATCGGGAAGTGGATGAAATAATGGAGCCCATGTCATTTGATATGTAGTAAGAGAATACCAATGCTGAACGTAAGGCCTGTAGTCCAAATTACAACTTTGACAAGCAGCCATTACATGTGAGCAAGGAAATCCTAATATTTGCCATTTTTGACAAGAGCAAAAGTTTTCGGTCAGCTTTACAATCTGAATATTATTTCCTTTGCTTTTGCTAGCGATAGAGCGACCTGTCTTGATGCTAAATGTCCCAGCCAACCTGTCGAACATTATCACTTCATGCCTGCTCGCTTTTATTCCACTTGAACTTAATTTTCCATCAATAAATGGAGTGAAAATTGTGCCCATTAGATATCCTTTCGGCTCCTAGCTGACGCCTTATAGCAAAGTAGCTATTTACACGATAAAATGTGAGTTGGACTAGGGTTGTAATAGGCAGACAACGAGCTCCTTTTAATACACTATTGAACACTTCAGAGAGATTTGTCGTCATAATTCCATATCGACGACCATTATCATGTGCCAAAGCCCATTTCTCTAAAGGAATCTCTTCTAGCCACTTTCGTGCTTCCGGGTTAATTCTCCCGATTGTTTCCATCTTTCTATCAAATTTACGGACTTGGTTTTCATTTGCGGCCCACCATACAAGGTTCTTTAGTACTTTGTCATGAAATTTGGTGTTGAAATTGCTGGCCAAATGACGGATGCAGAATCGATGATAAGCACGTGGCTCGGTCCATCCAGAACCTTCCGTATTCATGACATTCTTAATTCCAATATGGCGATCCGATATAACACAAATGCCATTTCTTTGAGTCACAAAACGCCTAATGCAGCCCATAAACCAATACCAACTATCATTATTTTCCCCTTCTACAATTGCAAATGCAAGTGGAAACAACTGATTATTTGAATCACATGAAACGGCAATTAGCAATGTACCTTTATACTTTCCATAAAGATGTGTCCCATCGATGCTAATGATAGGGCGACAATGTTTAAACCCTTCAATTGAAGCTGCAAAAGACCAAAAGACACGCTTAAAATTTTCATGTCCTGGGTTCCTCTCAGCAAATTCATTGTCCCAATGTACAATTGTGCCAGGATTTTCGTGCTGCAACACACGCATATACCGGGGCAAAACTTTATAAGATTCAATCCAATCACCAAAAAGATCTACAATTGCCTTCTGTTTTGCTTTCCAAGCTTTAGTTTTGGATATTTCATAGCTAAATTGATCAGATATCAATGCTTGAATAGCTGTAAGTGTGATCGAGAGCTGAGCCTTCACTAGTGGCTTTATTTGGCTGGCCACAAACTCCGAATCCAATTGCGTATGGTCTCTATTAATGATGGGGTTGACACAAGTATGCGGCCCACTATACTTCTTTATTTCAAAAAATGATGCTCCTTTAGGAATTGAGGCACGTAATTTCCACGAACAATTAGGTGCCTGCTTACACTTGAGAATCCAAAGATCAGGACCTGAATGTGAAACATCATACTGTTGGTGTGCTTTTAGTGAGTATAACTTAACTGCATTCTGCAACTCGACTTTGGAAGAAAACCTCTGGCCAACATATAATGCATCAGTAACAGTAGTCCGAGAAGATTCTTGACGGCCTGGTACTAAGGCATCAACCACAGCGTTATTAATTTGATCGATTTTGGTGAACTCAACACTAGGGGCTTTTTCATGATCATGAGCCATGCTAATACGTTCTTCATCCATTCCTTCTTCATCCTCTTCTAAGTTCTCATCCAATAAATTGGCATCCATCTGAGTCCCATTCAAAACAAATCGGTTTCCTTCACTTGCAACAATTTCTTCTATCATACGAGCACCATTGTCGTTTATGAAAGAATCACTCCTCGTTCTATTCGACATGTGCATATTTTCATTTGACCCTCTGTGATTCGGTCCATTATTTCCGCCATTCATGTGATCAATATCATAATTTGCCGGCGATTTCTCTGATAGAAATTGGTGGCGGGTGAAGGAACAGCCATCTAGATCAAAGTTTAGATCAAGCAATCGGGACTCTTGTGAGTAGTTGTGTGAAAGGACCATTGGAGATGACTTCTTGAACATTCGCAGGCTCAATAATTTGCACCGGTGTTGCTTCCAGGTAAAACTCCAAGCAATTAGTATCCGGACGTTTCATCACATCAAAAACAATACTCATTGTATCATTATCTTCAACCGGTAAAGCTATATATTCTTGAGAATTACTTGGATACCTGCAAGTAATTTTTATTAGATTATTTACTCGATCATAGCCTGTGATATCGTACATCTTCTCCATTAGACTGTTGTAGCTAATTCGGCTGCTAACTTTGACGGGCTTCGGAGGAGCACCTTCATAAGCAATTCCACGAGAATTTGATGTCATCCGTCCATTCCAATAGCACAATATTGTTATATTTTCTCGAACCATCCTAACAAAGATGCAAGAACAGTTAATTAGCCTATAAGATACTTAATTAACAGTGAAACAAAATAAGTAATTATTGAATGGGCTCAGCAAGAAAAGTTAATTAATTAGCATATAAGATACACATTGTTACATTCTGAATATATTGAATTACAATATATCACCTTCACTCCGCTGCTAATTTCCGAATGTGCTCAGCATAATTACAAACAAGTAAATAATCATTATCAACATGCCATTGTTACCTTTACTATCAATCAACATGGAAAAATATAGGGCATGACGGTACATGATATATCAACTATCATTCAACACAAAGTAACATGATCAAAGTACATCATATTCAATTGATCAAGACATTAATGTTTAATGTTACCTGTTTTCTGCCGTTGTTGTCACTTCGTCGATGATCGATAAGATAGGCAGACGGAATTTGTAAAACCTAAAATAGTGAAAGAGGCTTATACGATTTATCTCACCACGTGGACACTGATGTATTGCTTATTTGGCAAAATAATAATATATTGACAATTAATTTTAAAAGAGTGATATTTTGACAATAATTTTTTGTAAAGATGCTACTTTGACGATAGATTCTCTGAAGTTTGAACATAGGAATTGAGCATACAATTGAACAAGCCCAATTCTTTATCTACATAATATGGGAGAATATCTGTCTGGTACCATTAGGCCATCTCCCGCGGTCATCCTTTCTCATCCCCTCTCACTTATGCATGCCACAGTAGCGTTCCACTTACTCATCTCCAAACTACTCCAACAGTCATCCTCTCTCATCCACCTTTTTTCATTTGAGGTAATGAGAAACAAAATAAAATAAACATAAAGTTAAATAAATGAACATAAAAGACAAAGTAAGAAATTAAAAAAAAAACAAAAAGCAAAAAATTAAAGTAAAATGTGCTCATCCCCGCCTCACTGGGTGAGGCTGGGATGAGCACCTAATCCCCTAAACTTCATCCAACAAATGATGAATTATTTGCTCATCCTTTGTTGGAAAAGGCCTCACATTGCGCTATGTTGATTCACCTTCTAGTCAGTACCTCTCTCTATATTTGCCCCGATAATTTGGCCTTGGGTCACACATCTCTAGATTTAGACTATAAAATCACCAACTTGAACAAACGGATCTATGTCCATATCATTTGGATCAGAGCGGATCCAGCTGGATCTCCCCCAAAGTTAAGTTTTCGCCTTTTGGGATCCTTAATTTTTTTAATCTTAAAATAAAAATAGTTGGGCACGATTTCAATACCTAAAGTATAATAATAAGTGGGTCGCAATGGATCAGATCCTTCTGCGGAATGAATTTGTGAAAGATCGTTCTGACCAAATTGACCAATTTGCCAAGTCTACTATGTACTTATAAAAGGAAAACCCTTTAACCGACCTACCTAATAAGGAACATGTAAGGGAAAGACTGAAACATTCGATAAGGTTTGTCAAGTTTCTACAGCGTACCTCTCGATTTAAGTAGTTTGATATAACAATAAATATAATAAATATGTGTAAAATTCTGTCATTAAATCTCAAAATTTTGCTTGTTCATCCATTACATTGACATTGGGTAAAACTTTAAAGGGCCGTCAATTACAGGCCCAATAACTAGAAGCACAACCATTTCCCACCTTAATGGGCCTAAAATTCTAACCGTTGGATGATATTGACAGATCAATGGAGTACGTGCCCCAACCGCCCCTGAGGGGATTGAATAATTCGTAACCGTCGGATGATACAGATACATCAATGGCCACAAAACACTCCCACCGGTTTCCTTAAAAGAAGCAGAATCTCGCCACTTCTTCAGTCACTTCAGCAGCGAGCTAGGGTTCACTTCACTCACTCACCAAGAAATGGCGGCTCTCAGATTCAAGGTAACTTCTTCACTTTACTTAATTACTCAAGTAATTTTCGTCTTTATCTTAATTAGTATAATAATCTCACTCCTATTTCTTGGACTTGTTTATTATGCCGCAATTTTTAGATAATTTACCAAGTGTTGCTTCCTTGCCTTTTTACCGGTTGGTTATCTACTGTATTCTGTAGCTTCTGTGTTGGATTTGTTTGTGAAATGCTACTAGATATTGTTGGGAAATGAGCATTTTTACTGGTTTGTTTGATAATACTTGCTTCATTGGTTGGCTAGGTTAGTTCTTGGTTTCAAAGAAAATGTTCTGTTGCTTGCATATGGTTGCTTCATAGTTTACCTAGTTATGGTTGAGAAATGAGTGAGGGTTTAAAGCTATGGTGTGTGGTTTATTTTGGGTGTGTTTTTCATGTAAATGAGCATTTTAACTGGTTTCAAAGAAAATGTTCTGTTGCTTGCATATGGTTGCCTATATAGACCTAGTTATGGTTGAGAAATGAGCGAGGCCATGAGAGTTTAAGGCCTCATGGTTTATTTTGGGTGTGTTGTATGGTTTATTTTGAGTGTGTTTTTCATGTAATGAAAGTGCTGAAACTCTCTGGTGTTACTTTTGCTGCAGGATCTAGGGAATGAATGTGTGCGAAAGGGGAGCAGCTACCACCCAGATGCTCTGGGTTACTACTCTCTGGCGATTCTTCACTCGGGTTTTGGTGATTCCGAGACTTCTGTTTTGTACTCCAACAGGGCACAGGTCCATCTCTACTTGGGGAATCACAGGAAAGCTCTTTGGGATGCTGAAAGGGCGATTCAACTCTGTTCGACAAACTTTAAGGTTATCGCACATTTATGTTTTCATCATCATGCCTTGTTACTGTTGAAATCTGTTTGACAAACTTTTGGATTATTGTGCGTGTGTGTATTTTCTTTTGACATGCTTTGTTTGAAGTTACTGACTGCTGCTTGGTTGGTGGTATATTTGCATAGGCGTATTACCGGGCTGTGAAAGCGCTTCTGGCACTTGGCCTGTTGGATGAATCCAAGCTTCTT
Organism: Plantago ovata; assembly: GCA_028274465.1. NCBI lineage: Eukaryota > Viridiplantae > Streptophyta > Magnoliopsida > Lamiales > Plantaginaceae > Plantago > Plantago ovata. Next base: position 96,821,390 of record CM051458.1, read on the forward strand.
TGTGACCAGGGAATGGAGGTGTCTAAGGACAATGTGACTCTGCAAGAAATAGCTCAAGAAATTGGTGAAAGAAAATTGCGAATGGGAGTGGGAAAAGCTCAAGTTTCTGAGGCTAAGCCAACATCTGAGGTTCTAAATTCTTCTTCTTTTGCCCTGTTTATTTTATCTGGAGTAAAATTAAATGACAAAGGAACCCAAGCATGTTTTCTTTATTCACAAGTTTGGTTCAAAACTCACCAACCAATGTTTTTGAATCAGAGGATCTTGAAACTGGTTTATCGAAGGAGTTCTATCTATTCATTTAAAACCGCACATTAAAACCACTTCTTGAGTAGAATTTCCACATAATGAATTTGAAACTTTATCCTATAAATATAATATTCATTGATTCCTGGATTATTAATGCAAGTTGTTTTTAGTAAAGCACGTTTGCTTACTAGATTTACACTTATACTTACTTTCTTCCAGGCGCTTTGGTCTAAACTTCCAATTGATATCCTGATGCTTATCGCGAGGAGATTCCATTTCGCTGAAGACTATATCAGATTTGGCATGGTTTGCAAGCCATGGCGTGTAGCTTTCGCTAAGAACAAGAACAATCAGTGTTCATTGCTCCCGTGGGTCTTGCTACCAGAGAAGAAAGAAACTGACAAACGCAAATTTTACTGTCCTTTCAATGAGAGATTTTATGAGATTTACCTCCCTGAGTTACGTGGTGCGCGCTGCTGGGGTTCATCAAATAATTGGTTGGTTACTCTGGATCTTAAGCGCCAGATCCATTTGCTTGATCCCTTGTCACGTGCTAGGATTCTGCTCCCACCGTTGCATGAACATCCAGATTTTGGGGGTATGTTTATCAATCCTGTGACTTACCGTGATGAATTTGTCTACAAGCTTATTCCATCCTCTGATCCACTTTCTGGCGATTGCATGGTTCTTGCTTCATTTGTGTTTGGACATTTGAATTTCGCAAGGCCAGGAGATACAACATGGGGTTCACTGCATTATGATAGTCAAGGTCATGTTGAGGATGCCATGTATTTTGGTGGAAATATTTACGTTATTCTGAGTTCTGGAGATGTTGTGATTGGTGATTCAAGTGGAACTTACTTGAAGACATTGTCTGTGCCACCATTGGTTGAGGCCCACGAGCGCCAAGAACATGTTGTGACCAATATCCTAGAGATTGGTGGTGAAATTTTTGTGATAGCCAGACACATGTACAGTGAGAAGAAGTCCCCCCATGCTAAAACACTGAGTTTTAAAATTCATAAGCTAGATACCTGTAGTCAGAAGTGGGAGGAGGTGAATACTCTGGGTGATTGGTCTGTTTTTGTTGGAAATAATCGCACTTTTGCCATTCGTGGAGCTGACTATCCGGAGTGCACTGCAAACTGCGTATATTTCACAGATGACAAGTACGATTTAAGTGCGCTACTTTTTAATCCTCAGTTTCCTGTTCCTAGTTCCTATGACATGGGTGTCTATTGTTTCGACGACCATACTATGAGGCCTCTGCTGGAAATGACATTCTCGCGCATGATGTACTATTTTGTGCCTGTTTGGATCAAACCAGCTATGTGGTAAGTGTTTGTTTCTTCCTCAAGTTGCTGCATCCTTGTAGATTAACTTTTAATTGTCTTGATGAGGTCCTTTTTTCCTGCCTTTTTTTTTTCTTTTTTCTTCTCAATGTTGCGATATTTTGCTTGAAAAACATTATCTTTCACTTGTTTTGACATGTTCCTTAGTCCTTACTGTTGGACAGAAACATAATCCAGAGATGTATATAAAATCATAGCATTTTGTCTGTCCAGCAATCTTCTTTGGTGTGATCTTTGATATTTGGATCTTATGTGTTGTTTGGTTAAAACAAAATTTTCATTGGTTAATGTGTTTATATCAGCAAACGGTTTAATTGTTACATCCCCTTTGTAGTAGCTTTTCGTGCTATTATTTTGTATGCTGCCTGTGTTAATCATAATGTTTGATCTGGTGCAGATAAACTATAATCCGTGGCGTTTTGTGGAACAACATTGACTATGGTAGCGCGATGTTTTGAAGGATGGCCTTTGACTCTTGTTAGATATGTTGAGCAGTAAAGCATGTCTTTCTGTCCAAACTTATTTATCTAGGAATTATTAATGTGGTTTCGACCAGACTTATTCATCTAGGATCTAATTATGTGGTTTCGACCCACAGCAGGAATGTAAAGCATGTTACTATCTGTTCGTGTTCGGTTATCCTCTAAGACCGATTATCCAATCTATGGAAAACTTGCTAGGTTTCTATGGTTCTTAATTTATTTTGGACTCTGCAGGTATTCCTCCCAAGTCCCATCTACGATCTTTGCAAAATTGCAAAGCAGAAAACGTTATACTGTTTATCTACATTTGCATGAATGTTACAAGATTGTGATGCATTGTTAGTTTGTTATACTGTTATGATCTAATACGAGTCTTCTCTGTTTATCTGAATTTGCATGAATGTTATACAAGAATCAAGATTGGAATGTAAGAAGTTCAAAGTGTTGTATGGTATTCGTCGCGTTCTATCTGCTCTTATGTCTAGTGCATAAAATCTGTACATCTATCCTATTGCTGAATGTTACAGTGTCGAAGGTGAACTCACACAGGTCGTTTGTTGCCATATTGTTCTCTGTTCTGAACTGGGTGTATCCTCCACCAATATACCAAGTACCAACGACCATTGTCTACTCTGTAGACTTTAACATCCACTCTTTCCCTTTACTATCACACAATACCATCTCTGGCTCTAGCCGGATATTTTCTCTACTGAGAATATCATTCGGAATTTTGCCGCAAAATGTTGGAAAGTCATTCGCAGATGTGTCAATTCTCCATGTCCATACCATAACCATGAGAAACTAAAGAAAAATGTAGTTTAGAAGTATGGACTTAGATTGCCAATCAGGTGATTGGAGAACTTACCACTCTGCCTGTGCCTGGTACTATATTTTCAAACGAGCGACTAGAACAGAACGGCTAATATGCATGCGTGTATTATTTATCTGCCAACTTGCTGCGTTTAGATGTTTGATGTTTCAGTGTTCCGTTGGAGAAGTTGTGCATCTTTGGCAGACATCTTTAGTTTAGGCAACCATTAATTTAGTGTGAATACTTCTTTTACATATTTTCCATGGTAGCGAAATGTTAGAAAGTCACCATCTGGGAGTGAATTGTCCTGCACAAATTCTTTCCTGAAAGAACTTTTGTGCTGCACTACCGGCCTGACATTACCTCTTTTGAAAATACCAATTTTGACTGATCTTTACTGGATCTACTAGCCAAGACAACATTGATCCAGGTGCAGTTTTGAGTGTGATTCGTGTGAAGATTGCTGGTATGCATCCATCAAAATTATGTATTGTTTTTTAAATATTAAATCTAACTACCATATTTCTAACTAATACTTCTAAGTTATAATTAATGGATCTAGCTCATTTAATTTTAACATTGGTCCAGTGAAGATGGGGTCATGGGTCCGATATCTAGAGTGACCCAACCATCAAAATTCTTCATAAATGATGGTGAGACCTCTGAATAGAATCACATCATGTAATGATACAATTTCACTTCGAAAATCATTTTTTTCTAGTATGAAAAAGCCAATAGAATAGAAGTCATCATCAGTCCAAGTTTAAAACTAAGTTTGTCAAATTTATCAAACTTTGAAATTACAATTATCAATAAAATCAAATATGACACTGCATTTGCCAAACCTAAAAAGTACTAGTAACTTTAGGAAAAAAATATCATCCTCCCTACCACAAATCACTACCTAAACTTCCTTAATTTCTAAACTAAAATTTTAACTAACTTTGACCATGAGTTATTTTCAAATTATATGTAAGATTTATGAAATTAAATGAAGAGATGGTGGAACATGATTTTATAATTTATTTTTATTTTATATTTATCTCATACTGTATATAATTCAAAAATAATTTATAGTAAAAAATTGATCATCAAACTTAGGAAGTAATCGATAAAATAAAATAGAAAATGGATCAAGTAATTCCTATAGCCGTTGGATGACGATCGATATGGAGAGATCAGTGGCCCCAACACTCCCCACACGTCCCCTTAATTCTTAAAGGAGCAGTACTATATATATTTCTCTTAGCTCGCTAGGTACTAGGTAGGGTTTACGTTCTCCTGAGTGACAGACTTTCCAAGAATGGCGGCCGCTGTCAGACTCATGGTAACTTCTTCACTTAGTTAATGAAGTAAAGTTATGTTTTTTATTCTTTCTTTCTCTTTTATCTTTGAAATAATAATCATACACATGTTAATTTCCTCGAATTAATTGTTCCCTTTACAATGCTAGCTACCTGCATGTTTTTTATACTTGTTTGGTGCTTGCTTTTTACCGGTAGTTTAGCTGGCTAGCTCATGCTTTTGCTTGAGCGACCGAGTTTCTGTGTGTTCTGTAGCTTTGGTGTTTGCATTTGGTTTCCTAATATAGTGCGCATATATGTAAGGTGTTGGTTGAATGGTTGCTGCATGTGTTAATTTTACCAGCTAATAAGAGTAGACTTACTTGGTCAATGGCTTGGTTACTTACTTACTTGCATATGGTTATTCATATTTTTGTGTTCTATATAAATGATTGATCATGTGTTGCGCTGGTGTTACATTACAGGAACTAGGAAGCAAAAGCTATCAACAGGGGCCGACGCACTACACTGATGCTCTGGGCTATTATTCCTTGGTCATTCTTCACTCAAATGGTCTTGATAAAAAGAGACTTTCTACTCTGTATTCCAACAGGGCCCAAGTCCATTTCCAGTTGGGGAATTACAGAAGATCTCTTTGGGATGCTGAAATGGCCATTCAAAACGATTCAACTAATGTTAAGGTTATAATAAACTATTATATGTTTTGCACCATGCCTTTGATTTTGTGCAGTTAATGTTCAAATCAGTTTCACAGGATTATTGCACATATATATATATATATGTAGGTTGTTTTTTGTTGTGTTCAGTTACTGACTGCAGCTTGGTTGACATGTTTATGCAGGCGTGTTACCGGGCTGCGAGAGCATTGCTGAAATTTAAACTGCTGAATGAATCCAAACTTATGTGTGATAAGGCCCTGGAGTTGTCTAAGAACAATGAGCCTCTGCTAAAGTTATCTGAAGAAATTGCTCAACATATATGTCGAAACCATGAGGTTATTTCAAACTTCAAATTTCAATTTTGTGGTTTAATCATACATCTTATTAATCGCTTTCTTCTAAAACACAAAAAAAGAAACACACACAATGAACCCGAGCATTTATCTGTCTTTGCAAGTTTCATTCGAAACTCACCAACCAATGTTTTTGTATTCTTAGACTATTTTCAAACTGGTTTATACTATATATTAAAGCAGTTCGATCTATTTTCTCATTTAGATCATACATTGATATATTGGAGGTTACTTGTAGTTGTGTATCATGTATTAACTTACTGTGAGGAATTTGCATTGCTCCATTTCTTGACAAGGTTCTCCTATATAAATATAGTACTAATATACTGCATTCACTGATTTCCTGTGATACTACTAATGTAAATTGTTTTAATGAAGTGCATTTGCTACATATTTACACTTCCACTTGCCTTTTTTCCAGGCAGATTGGTCTACACTTCCAATTGAAATCCTAATGCATATTGCAACCAAATTGCACTTTGCTGAAGACTATGCCAGATTTAGCATGGTTTGCAAGCCATGGAGTGAAGCTTTCTTTAAGAACAATAAGGGTCCATGTCGATTGCTCCCATGGGTCTTGCTACCAGACCCGGAAGAAACTGACATGCGCAGATTTTACTGCCCTTTCAACAGAAGATATCATGAGGTTTACCTCCCAGAGTTACGTGGTACGCGCTGTTGGGGTTCGTCAAACCGTTGGTTGGTTACTCTTGATGCTAATTTCCGGATCCATTTGCTTGATACTTCCTCACGTGCTCGAATTCTGCTCCCAGATCTAAAGTTACATATTCAGTCTGAGGGGGTTACTTTCAATGCTGAGACTTTCCGCAATGAAATTGTACACAAGGTTATTCTATCTTCTGACCCACTTTCCGCTGATTGCATGGTTCTTGCTGCATCTGCATATGGTTATTTGAATTTTGCAAGGCCAGGAGATACAGAATGGCGTTCACTGGCTTATGAAGGTAACGATCATGTTGAGGATGCCATGTATTTTGAAGGAAAAATCTACGTCGTTTTGAGTGGTGGCAAGCTTGTAATTGGCAATCCAAGTGGAGAATACGACACATTAGATCTTCCAGATTATGTGGTACTGGGATATGAAGAAGAACGACAAATTGTGCACCATATCCTAGCGATTGATGGTCAGGTTTTTTTGCTAGCTAGACACATGCACACGCTGTTTGGTGCCCCCAATGCCAAAACATTCCGTTTCAAAATTTACAAGCTAGATAAGGATACAAAGAAGTGGGAGCAGGTGAATACTCTGGGTGATTGGTCTGTTTTTGTTGGAAATAGTAGTGCTTTCGCCATATGTGGGTCTGAGTACCCTGAGTGCACTACTAACTCCATCTACTTCACAGATGACAAGCATATCTTACATGACCTACCTTATAGTTATTATGACCATGCGATATGACATGGGTGTCTATAGTTTTGGTAATCATGCTATTGAGCCCCTGCCTAATCTGCCTGAAATGGAATTCTCCGTGGGGATGTACTATTTTCTGCCAGTTTGGGTCAAGCCAGTTCTGTGGTAAGTCATTGTTCCTCAAGTCACTGCATTTTCTTAAGTACAACATTTAATTTTGTTAATGTGATTCACAGTGCATAAGATTATCTATTCACTTCGTTCCTTACTGTTGGACAGTAACATAATCAAGAGATAAATATGCAATATTGTCTGTCCATCAATCTCAGTTGCTTTCATCTTACACATTCACATTCCTTTGTAGCTTTTCATGCTAACATGTTTCGTATATTTATGTTGTACTGATTCACATTCACTGTCTGACATTTGGTGCAGATCAAGTGATCGATCAACTAATCCATGGCGCTTTGTGAAGCAACCTTCACTGTGGTATCTTCTTAGTTAAGGATGATGTTTTGAGCGGACCTAGGTATATCTTAATAAGGAGCATGAGACTATAGTATGTAGCCTTTTAACTCTTGTTAAGATCTGATGAGGCAGTAAAGCATGAGACTTTCTGTCCAAACTTATTTATCTAGGATCTAATACCGGTTCGCGTTTTGATCCTCTGAGGCTGATTATTCCATCTATGATCTTTGCAAAGCAGATGACTTTTATTACTACTGTTTTTGTTTATTCCTGTTTAAATGAATGTTAGTAGTACATTATGTTCTATCTGCTGTTGTTCTGTACATCTATCCTATTGCTGAATGTTACAGTGTCGAAGGTGAACTCACAGGTCGTTTGCTGCCATATAGTTCTCTGTTCTGAACTGGGTATGTCCTTTACCAATATACCAACCACCATCGTCTACTTTGTAGACTTTTACACACCACTCTTTCCCTTTACTATCACACAGTACTATTTCCGGCTCTAGCTGGATATTTTCTATACTGATAATAGCATTTGGAATTTGCTGCAAAATGTTGGAAAGTCATTGACAAATGTGTCAAATTGTCCAGGTCCATAACAATGAGAAACTAAAGAAAAATGTAGTTTAGTAGTATGGACTTAGATTGCCAATCAGGTGATCAGAGAACTTACCACTCTGCCTGGTACTCTTTTTCTACCCCAGACGACGAAACAAAGCATGGTCGTTTGGTGGTGCCAGGCACATTGTTAACAGAATCCTTACAGTCATTCTGCATTTTAGTAGTAAATATTTCTTCTCTTTCAGTTCATCCATACCTTAACGTATATTGGCTACATTAACAGATGAAAGGAGTTCTAAGGCGCATTAGTCTGAGAGTCAAATATGAAACCTCTAGGAATTTTACCTTCGGTCTGCTTTGGTTCATCCGGTTCATCCGATTCATCATCGATCATGATAACATCCTCCTCTCTGATTTTATTCATGCCTGGACAGAGCACACACATGTTCGATTTACTAACAAGACGTCAAGAACAGATTACGCACATAAGTAAAGTTCAATATAAAACCTGTCGAAAGTTCTGTTCTTGGTGTAGGCCTCAGCGAAACATCATCCTGTTTAGCTGTATGAGCACGCTTAAAAGCATTCGCCTCTGCTCCATCTTGTTTTTCGATCTCCGAGTGTATAGCGTTCTTCTCATCAGCATCAAGAAATCCCCTTTCGCATTCATCCTTACCAAATGCAACAGAAGGTTTAACAACAGTGGCCTCTGCTTCCTCTTCTTTTTCGGCCTTTACACGTATAGTATCAGTCTTCTCAGCGTCAAGAGTTCCCTTCTTGCACATATCCGTACCAAATATTTTCACACAAAACGAAAAATCTCTATCATAGCGGAAAACCAGGAAATTTCCAACTCCCAAGCTTTTGTCATCCACAAATCTTTGCCATCCTTTACCCTCAATGAAATCTCCAAATGGACGTGTAACCACACTTACATGCCAACATTTACCGCCCTCATCTTTCAGTATGATCCTTTCTCTCACCGTCCGCCTGAAGTGCTTGATGTAATCTGGTGGTATGAGCTGTACACATATTAAAAAGAGTGTGAGCTAAGAAACTACTACAAGAACGCTCATTCATAAACCGGACATTAATACAAATAACATAAGGAAATGTAACCAATGTTCATCGAAAGAACAACATTTTAGTGAAATGGAAAATTTAAACACGCAACAACAGTCTAGAAGACGCATGAACAAGTATAAGGTTATGAAACATACAAGTCTTTTTGCAGTCAAGCTTTTATGAAGAAGAACTTTGAAGAACTCTGAGTTGCAGGGCTTATTAGAGCTGTTGATTCGCCTTTTTACGACTTTCCTTGAACTTTCTGCATACATAACCACACTAATGCGTAAATTTCAAACAAACGACTAGAACAGAACAGATAATATGCATGCTAGTATCATTTATCTGCAAACTTACTGCGTTTAGATGTTTCCGTGTTCCCCAGGAGATGTTGAGCTTCTTCGGCAGACATCTTCAGGCAACCATTTTGTGTGAACACTTTTACATAAAAGCTCGATTTTCCATCGTAGCGGAATGTAAGAAAGTCTTCATCTGTGAGAGAATTGTCCAGCACAAATTTTTCCCAGCCATTTTCGAAATACCAATTTTCATTGATCTTTACTGGATCCACTATCCAAGACAACATTGATCCAGGTGCAGTTTTGAGCGTGAAGATTGCTGGTATGTATCCATCAAAGTTCTTCATAAAAGATGGTGGGATTCTCTGAATTGAATCACATCATGTAATGATCAAATTTCAGTTGAAAAACAATTTTTATTTCCTAGTCTCAAAAATGAATTTCTATATATGTGCCAATATAGTATAGAAGTTGCTACAAGGACATACCAATCTGTGGGAAAATGCAGTGGAGAAATAAATATGGAAGAACTCAAGTGCAGGTTGTTTCTCATCAAAACAATTGCCTTCTCCAAAGTTCACCTCTGCAGGTATATTTCTATTGAAAAAAAGAATTAAAAATTACTATTGTCATAATAATTTTCGTATTATGTTGCATAACGAATTAAAGTTCACCCACATCTTTTCTATTTTAAATTACTTTTTTTAAACTATTCTATCAATAGCAAAAGATATTAAACTTTAGAGGGAATGGAGAGTATGTATCAAATTATACACCATCTACCGAAAAAATAGGTAAAATTTTCAAAAACAAAGAGCTAGGCTGCATTTCCATAGAAAAATACTCGGCAAACTAAGGAACTATTATTTTCGTCTTAACAATGAATTGAACGGATCGAAAAGAACAGAATGAAACTGAATAAATTTGAATGACGGTATATATGTATCGTAAAAGTTGTTTGATTGATCATTCGTCATGAACTTCTAATTTGTACGTACACATTATAATAAGAAAAAGAACTAGGGCAAATTTCATTAACTGAAGTCGCGGTGGATTGTTTAATGGCAATGGACAGATTAAAACCCTAGCTAGATAGCATCATCAAATTTGCATATATATGTTGAAACAGAAACAACACGAAAAAAATCAATCAATGTCGCAAATTAAGTATATCAGTGTGCTTACAGGTTGTTGTTCATCTTCTTGGGGCGTCCTTTTCCACGATTCCACATTTTTCTAATTAATTAATAATTCCCTCTCTATCGATTGGGAACGTCGTCTTGATATATATATTCTCTGCTACTGCGACTAATAAGTATAAAGTAGCTAGACTCGCTGTAATCTAGTTAGTTTGTTATACTTGACATTCTCTTTTTTTTTTTTAATATATAATATACGTACGTCTCTTTTAATCATAGTAAGAAACATCATCACCATCATAATTAATAATAATAATAATAATAATAATAATAATAATAATAATAATAATAAAAAAAAAAAAAATTATTATTGAGTTATTATTTGGTACACGATAGTTGTAACACAACGATCATTAATCATTCTAGACACACCTACATTCTACATGAGAGGATGAAATTACTTAACTAAACTCCACGTAATATATTGACCTCACAAGTCACATACCAAAATATGATCAACTACCTTAAGCATGACTAGCGCCATCGACCCATTGATTATTTATTGCTTCGACATGGATCGAACCGATCGAGTTTATTTATGCTTGAAATATTTAAACCAGGCATATCAAATTTTCATGAATATACATTAATCTTAGCTAGCGCCTAGCGGAACCAAAATAACAATGCAGAAGTTGATGGAACGTGCCAAGCAAACGGAGTTAATGTTGACGAAAGCTTGAAAACTTATTTATTCCTCAATGCCATGAGCTCCTGTAGTCCTGTGCATACATATTGCATCTGACTTCTGAACCGGTCCCCCTGTACAGTTCTGCTTTTGTTGATTCTGTCTCATGTGTATATTGTGCTTATTTGCATTCCATCGTACGGTTTGTTTGTTTCATGCTACACCTATGTGTCTCATACGTACATTACACTTGGTGTAGCATCTCATATTAAACCCGGTCGTTCACATGATAATGAAAAACGGGATGACAAGAAGAAAGAGTATGCATAGTGCTTTTGTAATTAGAATTTGATCTATTCAACTCTATGCAAGATCATCAAGTTACCCCACTATAAAACAGATTTAATTTAGCCTACCTAACATCTAAACAAATCTTATACTGTAGAATTTCAGAACAATTCTCCACAATTACAACTATGTAACTCGCTAGAATAATGTTTACTGCATGAGTTAAATGACTCCAGGTACGAAACTAGTAACAGTCCGGAAAAACCTTGAGGTCTTCTGTTGGCTTTCCTACAAGACATCTGCTCCTGGCTGTGTAGGCTGTCAAAATACAATATACGCTCGTTAACAAAATAGTAGAACTAGTAGTATACCTTTAGCTACAGCTCTAGGGTTCAAATTCAGGACCTGTAACTAATTCATGTTGGAGCACAATGCTAATGCAGCACAGTTAAGCACTAAGAATCTGAGATGACTGAAAACTAGGCAATAGGTGAAGTTACCAATAGGACAAGAGATGTATAAAATCATATTTCATTTTAGTACAGAAATAACTTTTTGAGTTTTTCCTAGACCATTTTCAGCAAAACTTGAGAAAGATAACAATCAGCTATATCAGTCGAGATGACATAAAATCAGAAATCAAAATTCGAAACATTGAGTTCTCATCTATACAATGTACATGGAGATTCAATCTTCTCACACAGTGAAGAAAACAAAATTTCAGGAAAAATATGTAGGCGCACGAATGTTGGGGGATTGGCAATAACTAGTTCAAGATATTTGAAGTTTGAGTTACTGCCCACTTAAACACCATAAAGAAAAAGACAAACGTGGGAAATTATGATGCAGCTAAAGCCAGAGCAGGACAAGGCTAATTAGACCAGCAGACATAACAAATGGAGTACAAAGCATGAGCAAAGGAAGGCCAGCTTACGAATCAGAGTTGCTCCCGGATATGGGCCATTGATGCTAACATTGAGCCCAAAGTCTCTCTCGAAACTTGAAACTTAACCTCCGTTTCCCCAGTTGTAGTTTTAGTATCTTGGAGCTGAAAAGCAGAAGTAGCATTGTTGGTTTGATACAAAAATAATAAGAAACAATAAATAAAAAGGAACATTTATCTCTGCTAAACCTATGAAACAACATTCAGAATCATGATAAAAGACAATAAATACTAGATTCCGCTCTAGAGCACAAGAAGTATCAAGAGCGGCAGGGAGAGATAGAAACAGAAGGCAAGGAAAGTGATCAAATCCTTTCAACGAGAAGGAACAAAAAATGCTTTACTTCCTTGAAAGTTGAAATCAGGTGAAAGAAAAACTAAATCACCCCTCATCCTTTAGTATCACGTAGAAATCATGAAATGGAGAAGCATTTGTCTTTCCCCTAAGATCTCCCCCCACTTCCAGTTCTCACTTATTCTACAAACCACATGGAAGTAGTAATCCTATCTTAAGATAGACATGTCGCTTTTTGTGTCGGGTTTCAGAGCAAAATGCATAGATTACAAGTAAACAGATGAAATAGTGAACAGTTAGCCTAAAATCTGAAAGTGGCATTAACATGAAAGGAACACCTTTAGATTGATAACAGCAACCCTGTTAGCTGATCTTGAGAGCTGCTGGCTTATGTAAGCCATAGATTTCAACATTGGTTCCAACGTAACTTTTGTAAGTCTAAACTGCACCACGGTTTCCCCAGAAGGACCCTTACCAAAGTCTTGGAGCTGCATTAAGCAAAATCAACAGTAATTATAAGTAGAATTCAGGAGCCACGTGAAGAGAGGATATTTTTATTGTTTTTTATTTTTTTTAGCTTTCTTACTGTGTGGAGGTTTATGAAACAAAATGCATAATAGTTAAAGGCAGGAAATGGTGAATGTAAAGGTCACTGGACAGGGCAAGAGCCCTTGTTTGTGATGTCAAACAACGCAAAACAGAAACTGCAAACATGTTCGTTGAACAGCAACACTCACCTTCAGATTAATAACGGCGACTCTATTTGCGGTATTCAAATTCTCAAAAAGCCATGACATGGATTTAAAGCATGTTAGAACAACCTGTAGCAGTAAAAGAAAGTATAAGGCAACAGCATTCAAAACTTTTGTTGCTAAATCAATGTAACAATATGTCAACATCAAATAATGCCTAAGAAGCTAATATATACTTTGCATATTATTTAGATTATTAATCAAGTACTATGAGCCTTACCGTATTATCAGCAAGAGAACCATCACGGTTCATAGCCAAAGTTGATATAGTGGGTTGATTCAAATCAGTAACAAGGGCTCCAGCATCATTGGGACTAAATCGATTTGGCAAAGCATCTTGCCAAGGCCATAATGATGGGATCATACTGGAGGCCGATGTAGAGACATCCTTGCCACCATTTTCCTGGAAACTTTCGCTGGCTTGTGATGTAGGGGGTTTGATTTTCTCGATGTTCTTCTTTGTAATTGCAATCTTCTTTGCACCCTCTCGTAGAATATCAATGGCAGCATTATACGTTTCGGTAGCAATTGCTCCATCTTCGGCAAATTTTTGCGCTTCCCAACAGAGCTTGTTGAAACGCACTGTCAAAGATTCCACACAACTTACATCTGTCTCTTTCCCATCCAGTGTGATAGCTCTTGCATTCCGTGTCCATCTCTTTAGTATATAATGTGATGGAACGGTGAGAATATTGGTTACAGTGAAGACAGTCAATATATGCCTACAGAGAACACCTGAATATTCAAACATGAGGCAGCTGCAATCTGCATTCATCTCAGAAAAATCCAATGTCACAATGTAAGCTTTATGATCACTTTCATATTTTGCAACCCTAAATTTACTTACTGTACCATCATCGCCAATCTTATTTGCAGTGTATACAAATGTTTCAACCAGTTCGTCTTGAAACTTTGTAAAGACCTTCTTTGTATACAAATTAGCAGCCTGCTGTTCCATTGGCGATGGTGTCTTTAGGACTGGTGTAGTGTATTCTGTATCATGATCCGACTCTATTTCCCTTTCTAATGAATTTTCCAAAGCCCTTTCATACTGCTTAAAGAACATGGGTAATGTTGTCTGTTGGTTCACATATCCATCAAAGAAGGAGCTCACTCCATGGTTCGATAAAAGAGCAGCAAAAAATGTGTTCCGGAAATAAACAGGAGCCCACTGCTCTCTAGCTTTATATACAGCTTGAAGCCACTCATTCCTGCTGAGGTCATATTTGTCTAGGATAGATCTCCAAGATGATTCAAAATCCTCAGTGGTCTCAGAAAAGTTGATGCAGCTGTAAAGTTCTCCATAGAAGGTAGGGTGAGCAAGATATACATGAGCCAGTCTTTCTTGGCCTTCTCTTAAGATGTGCCATTTGCAAATGCAGTGACGAGTTTTTGGCAGTACCCGATGCACCGCAGCTTTGATGGCCCTATCTTGATCAGTTGTAATGGAAACAGGAGGCCGGTTGTTCATAGCAGAGAGCCAAGTACTGAAAAGCCATACAAACGAAGCCTCTGACTCATCTAAAATCAAAGCACAGCCAAACAAAACCAGCTGACCATGATTATTCACTCCAGTGAAGGGAGCAAAAGGAACCAAAAACTGATTAGGCCTATACATTGTGTCAAAAGTGACTGCATCGCCAAAGTGGCTATAAGCAGTCCTTGATCTAGCATCAGCCCAGAAAATATTGCATAAGCGACTGTCATCATCGAGCTGTATTGCATAAAAGAAACCCGGGTTTTCAGCCTGCATTTTCTGGAAATAGGTGAGAAGATTCTGGGCATCTCTACCAAGTATTCTTCTTCTGGTTGGGGGTTGAACAAAATGCATAGGCATCAACGGAACTGTAGGCATAGTTGGACGGTTAGTTTCAATATGATTTGGGTCTCTAGCAACATTATTTACTTCTGGCAGAGCAGCATTTGTCTCCACCGGAGAAGGGTTTCTCGGAGCAGGATTTGTCTCCATAGGAGAAGGGTTTCTCGGGGCAGTATTAGGATCATGAAAGACATGATTTCCATCAATGGAAACACCGTCATTCTGAGTTTGAGTTGTCTCCGGAGTGGTCTTTGTAGCACCGACGAAATGCCTACGAGGACGGAGGTAATGCACAGTGCTCGGACTCACAATAGAATGATTATGATCGTCGACAAATTTGGTTACAACCCAACCATCTGGATCTTTCCTGTCTATCCTGAGCATGGCATTGCAGCTTTCCACATTCTTTCTTCTAAAAACCTCTCTGGAACAACCAAACTCCCATGAAACAATTGGACCATCAGGCTTGGCGCGCTCATACTTACCAACACGTGTGCTAAAACCCAATTTCTTGGCATATGCATTATACACGTCCTTTGCAGATTCTTCAAGTTCAAATTCCATACCAACGTATGGCTTCGGCACATCCTCAACTATACTGTTGACTCCGCCTGCGGTTGAGTTTTCTCTTAAATTTTCAGCTCCATCCTCGTTAGGTTGACTTCGGGCTTCTGCAGTTCTTTGCCTTTTCTCCATTTCTACATCGACCACCTCAAAGGCAATACTGTCAGAAAAATGACGTCATGGAAATGGCCATACCATCTGCAGGGAACACTCCCTGAAAGTCGGAAGGAACGAAACGGACACCATCACAAATCAAAGACAAATTCCCATAAACAGTCCAATGCATATACATACTTTCAACACACTTTCTGTAAGACAAATCAACACCAGCATATTAACGATTGAGCGTATCCGTGGATTTTCTCATTATTGCCCATATATGTAAAGTACATGAATACAAGTAAGATTTGGTTGGTTCCCAATTCAGTGAGGACTAATTATCAGAAACCATATTTGCTAGAAAGTAGAAACCATAATTGAGAGCACAAAACTGCCATATGGGCATATTTACATACACTTCCCAGCCTTTTCACTCACAACCCAACAAGAATTGACAAAAAAAGATACAATCTTTTTCACTTTCTCGGCTATACTTTCACCTAATGTATGGCGATCACTAACAATTCTACAGATGCTGCTATTGAGCCCTAAAATTTCATTATAGCATTGATAAATATAAGATTCCCGTAGGGATTAATGAACAAATACTGAAATTATCACCTGGGTTTCGGATTTCGAGGCTGGCGAAGAGAGAATCATCCGTAATCGGCTGGCTCAATTAGTTCACTGTGTAAATAAATAAATGATTTTGTATTGCGGCAAAAACCAATTTAGTAGATTTGGGAGCGTGAACCAAATCTTTTTCAATTTTCCTTGTGTACTCACACTTGTCTACTCCTCTATTGCCTTTTTCAATCTTCTCCTTCTAAACTACAGTATTGTTGGTTGATAGCTTCTTTTTCTTCCTTATTTCCGCTAACACAGTTGATTTCGATTAATCCTGTGTAATTAACTATTTTATTGGGAGTGGAAATTTTATTCTATTTTTACAAATGATTTAAGAAAAGTTAAATAAAAAAAAATTGATTTTAATCGAAATTAATGGATGTTTGATATTTTAGTTTAAAATCGTAAAATTAGAAGTTATAGTGTTTAGTAATTCAATTAAATAACTTATTTTTAGTTAAATAAAAAATAAAACTACTAAAATTAGATAGAAACATCAATTTACAATTTACATGTTTCTCAACTTCTGGTGGTTACTTGATTTTGCTTTTTTTAGAATAAGTTACACCATAAGTTGTAAAATACTCCAAAATCACAAAACAATATTGATAATGGACTGTTTTGGTTAAATCAATTATTTTATTGCAGCCGAAGTTGTAAAACACTAAAAACTATTTTTACTACTTCAAAATCACAAAAATAATTTTTTAAACATTTACAAAGGCTCACTATAATGGGTTGTTTTGGTTAACATATTCATAATGTCAGAGTTGAAATGCTAAAATAATAGCTAATTTCATTAATGACATTATCAATTTCAATTCTTGCATTATCAATATCACTAAGCCATGGCTAATAGTGTACTAGTAGTATGGGTCCATTGCATTATTTGCATATACACCCCCTGTTAAATTTTTTAATTATATTTGAGTTCTATGGTTGATTGATGAGCTTCTGCAATTTCTCCCCGCTGCTGCTTGTCTTGCTTTCCATTTTTAAATACTTAAACATTACTTTAATCAACTCTATTTGTGATAAATGATAAGCATTCAATTCAGCAGACGGTTAAGAATTTCCAGATGATATGTACTTCTATATATTAATATGTTTGCTTTGTTGTTACTTGTTACTTTTATATGCTATGTACTTTGAAAATTTTGCAACAGCCACTTCCACGGATCATTGTTGATGAACATTTTACTTCTGTAAAAAACTGTAGAAAGATGCATGGATTTACCCGAGGTAAAATGTGAGTGAACTGGAATGTCATAACCATGTCACCATTAATGCAAGCTTGGATAGGGATTCCGTAAATTCAAGCTGTTACCAATAGTTTTAACACAATACTTTTTGATAGGCTACAAGATACACAACAATTATCGATCAGTTAACTATACATTTTAACTGTTGCTGTGTTACCCGTGTCCTCAGTGAACAAAGTAGAAGGGCAAAGAAAATACAATTCAGAATACCAACTCAACTTAATAACTCAGTGAACCAATACAGATGTACAAAAATGGTCAATGCCTTTCAGTATTAACACATGCTTATCCTCTACACACGGCCGTTTGAAACTCAGCATCTATAACGCAACTAGCTATTGTTGGGAAAATGCCTGCACAAACTGAACTCCACTGCTAGTTTCAGTCACCACACTGAAGCAAAGGTCAGAGAGGAGATTGCACCGCCACATAACAGTAGATGCCCTGAATTTTGCCTGTTACTAAACGACACTCTATCTATTAATATACTTTCAATGCTGCCATGCATACCATATTCCTCAGAATCATAATATGATATGTCAGTGTCCTTTACACTGCTTTTCTCGAAATGCTTGATGTAACTACTAATATCTTCATGATGTTCAACATTCTGTGCTAGTTGTTCTGCAAAGGGGTACTGGTACTGCAAAGTGTGTTCTCTTCCGGTAATACTGTTGTTGACTGTCGTTCCGGAATCCTCCCAGCTACAAAGTGGCTGCACATGGCTATCGAATTTCTGCAAATATGACCAAAACATAAACTCAGATACCGACGAAAGTTTAGGTTATGTTATTAAATCAATATTTTACATTGATGGTCCTATGCAAGTTCGGTACTCTAGAAACAAATATCTTCCCTAATACATTATTCGCAGGTGCCTCAAGACACCTGAAAAACCTTGCTTACTCCTACAAGTCTACGAGAGCAAGGAAAAAATAAAAGCTACAAGAGAAAAAGAAAGCAAAATTCCTCTTTTGTGGAATATGTAAGTTCCCCCCCCCCCCCCCCCAAGGATACTTTGGAACATATCCCACAATACTTTCCCTAATATCGTCATTCCGATATATTAGTAAAGGGTCGGGATAATAACTTAGGCAAGTAAAATAAAAAACCAACAGAACTACAGAAGCAAGAGAATAAAAGGAGCCTTATCCATCATAAGAGAACTAGTATTATACCTAAACCCGGAAGAATATTATTGAGAAAATGCTTTAGGCAATGTGTCTGCAATTTTAAAGGGTATAAAGTTACTAAACTGTTATCTTATTAAAAGCAAACTAATGGAAACTAATAGCGAGATTCAGAAATGAACCAATCCTACTGTAACAGGAGGGTGGAGAAGACACTTCTACTGCCTATGCCTAACACCCTACTGCTCCCTCATGTGTTGGTTGGTACGGATGGTGACTGATAATCATGTTTCGCATTGTAAGTATACAAATTGACTAAGACACAAATCTTATCCTATATCCAAGAATCCTTCAGAATCTCGAGCTTTTAATTGCAAATGGTAAGCATATAAAGTACCAATGAAACTATACCACGAAAATGTGCTCTACGACTGTATTTCTATCAAAGACGTATGCAACTCTAGACAACCAACAGGAATCCTCTTACTAATTCATTCTTTAAAAAGAAAAAAAAAGAATCCTTTATCCCCAATGCTACCAAGTACCAACCACAATTTCCTGCTAGGACCTTGTACTTTTATGCGATCATTTTCAGATTATAACAAAATTAAATATCAAAACAGGAAAAGAAAGGACAGCAGCAGTAGAGACCCCAAGAATCATAAAACATAAAATATTCTCATGAATACGGATGACCTAAAACATGCATCTGGACACTATCTTGCAATTACAAAATGAAACAATAAGAAAAACCACAATATATTTGGCTCCTGAGAGTAGAGAAGTGCTACAGTGAATTATAACAGCATATGTAATCAAACTTTATCTGAACATATTAAACCAGTTTTCAGTAAACATATTAAACCTCTTTCTGATGGATGCCACTATCTTGGTCATAACAGCTTATTGTGCTAGGGTTGCCATTCGCTAAGGATGAAGCGCCCACTGGAAAGGTAGCACCTGACGAACTGAACAGTGGGTCTTCTGGTGCTGAGAAGTCGGAACTATCAAAAGTTGATAAGGACACGCACTCATCAAAGTATGTCAGTGCTTCTTCATTAAGCCGCCTCGACATTTTCTTTCTCTCGTTGCTTCTCTGGAATCAAATAAAAACATGTTCATTACCAGTAGCCCACAGTGGTTAATTTTCAGTAAAAAAGAATAAGTAGAACGTAATTTAAATTAAAATCATTACAGCAATATTAAAAATCCTGGTAGGAAGAAATCTTTTATAGTCATCTCAAGTAAGAAATATACAGGTACCCTTCGGTTACACTTATTCAAACCTCAAACATCTACACTAAGGGACTTGGCTTTTTCCAGAAGAAACTGCCGATGCTGTATAATTCAGGCTTTTAGTGTAGTATATTGTATTGGATATGACAGCTGAAACTGAGCGTTTTGTCTATTACTATATGAAATCCAGTCTTTTAGTAAATTAGCACATCATATCTAGTACAAGAATCACAAGGACATACTGGAACAGCTTCATTAACTAAAGAGTTGAGAAGAAGATAATCATGAACTAGCACATGAACACATAAAAAAAATAAAAAATCAAATAAGCAAGCAGAGTCCTTCCATTTTCAAACATGAGCAATTGTCTTCCAACCAACCAACGATGCATGGGCAAACATAAACCAAAACAAAATGGTAGAGTTTCGCCTCACACTATGAACAAGGTTACTTTCATCCTCAGACTGCACAGACCATCTGCTTCATGTGTATAGAAAGAGAAACGGATCAGAAGAATGTGGTAGCTTACCCTTCTTCCTCTACGGGATCTTTGAGCATTAGAGACCTTTGGATCAGGAAGAATATCCTTCAATATTTTATCAAGCTCTTGCCCACGTTGTTCCTCAATAGCAAGATCTGCTCGAAGTTTTCTTGCACGTTCTTCAGACTGCAAAATTGGTTCTGAATAAATTATTTACAGAATAAGTAAACAAATATAAGTGTCTCTGTGTGTTAGAGGAAAACGAAATAATTTCTAACTCAAGAAGAGGAAGAGAAGTCTGTATTTGGGTGCACATAATGTGTGAAGAGCATCAGACAAACAGTGTTAAAAAGAAGTCTGGTAAAAGATTCAGAAATTAATAAATAAAAAAAACCTCTTCCAGTTTCATGGCATATTCCCTTCTGATATCTGAGATCAACTCTACAGCCCCAGGATTTACCAAGTCTGGCGGTGTATCAGCAACATTTAAAGCTCTTACAGTGTCAACATGATCTCTTGAGAAATCCTATAAAAAATTCAAAATAACATCAAAATCCCTGTGTAAATCAAGTAGTAAATTGTAAACACTGATGAGTTTTGAGAATAGTGTTTTCGTACGAATAGTATGCCTTGGGGGAGGGGGGAGGATTATGATTCAGATTTTCATTGGTTATATAAATAAACAAAAGTTATACTCCGTTATTATAGACGACTTACATTCAAATCTTCACAGAAAGCTTCAATAGTTTTCTCTTCAGCTTCTGAGAAGCAAAACGATGACATTTCGTCTTCCAGATTTGACACGTGCAAACTGCACTGGAATGCACAGACAATGGTTGGGTCAATGACATCAACAAACTATGAGTTAAACCAAAGAAAGAGACAAAGTGAACCCAGAAAATGAGAGAGAAGATGAAGCACGAGAACAGCCAAACACTTACCGCAGAATCATCTTCAGACAACTCTGTTGCACGATTTGGAGTTTTTCTTAGTCTTGAGGTCTCCACCCGCCTCTGTTCATTAACCGTACTTCTAGATGAATTAGTTCTTCCAACACTATTGCCAATTGGTTTTACTCCATTTATGCTTGACGCCACCACATTCTGCTATTTTAGCTCCGTCAACAAACACAACACAATAGTCAATAGAAACATATCACACATGCCTTACATGTAAACAAAACTGAGTCAATAATCAAGAACAACGAATCTTCTATACAATATCAGAAATCTACTATAGCAGCCTTTACCATTCTTGAGAGAATTCTGCACAATCAATTGATTCAAGTTCCTCTAAATCATCCGACATTTACTCCAAGGACAGAAACTCGACAGTTGCATACAAGTCAAACACTATGAACACACAAGCCCTTAATTTGCACATACACCTTACCTTAACTAGTATGAATAACCACAGCACAGACCACACCTATGTGTCGGAGGCATTTATCTAATTCGCACCCATCTTAATAGCTCCAACAAGTCCTTCTCTTAATCTAGTAATGGTCTATTCATATTTGAATCACAGTTGACACAAAAAAACCTACCTCATCATCAAACCAATCAAACAGACAAGCATTTTCCAAAAGAAAAGCAACAAACTCATACATAGATTCATACATACATACATACATACATACATACAAGATAAAGAACAACCTTGGGTCCCCTGGACAAGCTGCGACCAATCCCTCTCTTGACATTCCCATTCCTTGAAACCGCACGGCCCCTATCTTCACTGACATAACCAGAACTACTAGCAGTACTCTTTCTTGCTGAAGAATTCAACTGGTTAACTTTGGACCCAGTTGAATCATTAGCTTCTTTATCCCAGAAAAGAGGATTATCTCGGCTATTGGAATATTCCGATGAAATAGAGCTTTTATCTTCATTTGGGAGGTGGGTTTTTCTTGAAGCGGCGCTGACGCTGTGGGATCGCCGCCGTGAAGGCGGCGGAGCTCTGGATTGATCGGCGGCGCCTCGTCTGGAGTTGGACTTGAATGCGGATGTGGCCATGTGGAGACAGAATCTTACTGCAGCTGGTCTTTTAGATTTGGTTCTTTGTGTACTGCATTTTTGGGTAATCTATCTATCAACTCAATCTTTGATTTTCTCTCCGATTTTTGTCAGATAGCTTCGGTTTTGGTTTTAGACTTTAGACGATCATCATTTTAGTAACAGTAAAACCAGCTGTAGAATATCATTTTGCGCCCCTAAAGTTTTCATTCTTTTTAATTTACCCCTAAAATTTATATCTGTGTGCATATGGGTCTTTGAGCTTTGTAAGGTTTGTCATTTTTTAATGGAGTTTTTGAATGTCTGTGATTTGCCCCTTGTAAAAACATCAAAATTCATGAGACAAATCACAATCTTATAAAATTTACTAGTGTTCACGACTAAATAAACTTCAATGACAAAATGCAATCATTTGAGGGCATGTTATATAAAGAGATAAATTGATTTTTCACCATCATTTCTCAATGAGTATTTACGTAAAATGCATAATCAATCGAGACCATTCCTTTGCTCCTGTTGTGGAACCGTTGATGAATCGTAACTTTAAACATACCGATTAAACGCAAGCAACTCACACACACAACTAGCTCTAGGAACTGGAACACAAACTTGCAGAAAACAGAGTAAAATGGCACAAGGTTTTACATGGTTCGATCAATGTGATCTACATCCACAGGGAGGAAAGTATGATGATCTTATTGCGAGGGATTCAACTACAATACAATGAGTAACAATGGAGAATTCAAGCACAATTGCATACTTTCCTTTTCTTAGCTGTAGATACCTATAACTCTAATCAAACCTGATTACAGAGAACTCTATAATGAATTTGTGAAATGGTATGAGAAAATAAGCTACAATCTACCTCATCTCAACTGCAAGCTAGCTATATCTATCTATCTGAATAGGATCAGTGGTGTGGGATGGAAGCAAGGCAGTTAGCAAGTGAGCTCTACCAGTTTGCTTCTTAACTCTTGCTTCTAATCTACACCACACGCAATCTTCAGATTTAATTTCAGCCCTTGCTTGATGGATTAGAAATATTTAAGCTACATTCTTCACATCCCCTATAGATGAGCACGTCTCATGTCTCTCGCACAACCAACCATAAATCGATCAATTCAAAGGTCAACCATGTTCAATTATTTTGCGATTGATCTTCGAGTGATATGCTAGCCTACATACAAGCACGTCTCGCATCCTTGTGTAGTTTGTACTTTGTACTAACTCGTTTGTGCATCAAGAAAATTTTTCATCATCAAATTACATTTATTTGGATCAAACACGTTCAACTCTGAAATTATATTATATATTGATGATTTAAAAAGGTGCAACATATCGGTACGAATAATAATATAATATCTTGGGGTACAGAAGGAAAAAGGGAAAAAAAAGGAGGACCAAAGTCTTTCGATTTCTGCAAAGCCCTATCACTTTTTGAAACAACATTCCCCAAATCCCAGGTAAAGGATGTGGAGAATAGCCAGTTTAGCCACCGAGATTCGAGATAGAGCTTGGCGCGCAAAGACCAGCTAAAACCCTAAAACCAGAAGCGCTCTTTTAGGGTTCACAAATCGCTAAACCCATTCATCTTCTTCTTCTTCTTCTTCACCTATCTCCCATGGTTTGAACTGAACTGAAACCACAGTGAGCACTTTATTCACCACCACCACTACCACAAATGTCGTTTGCTACCGGACTTCGGTTGGTCCGTTCTCACAACCCTCTCATTTCCTGCTCCTTCACCCCTCCCAGCCGTTTCCTCCTCGCTAAACGCGTCTCGGAGCTCCGTTTTCTCGCCGCGAATGACCCTAACCGACGGAGGCTATTCTCAGTCAGAGCCTCTTCGAGTCGAGGGGACGAGGCTCTGGAGGTGAACGGCACCTCGGTTGCCGTTAGGGGTGGAGGCGGAATTGGCGGTGGCGACGGGAGAATTGTCGTCACTGAGCTGCACAAGGAGGCTACTGAGGCGTATATGTCCTATGCCATGTCAGTTCTGTTGGGTAGGGCCTTGCCGGATGTTAGGGATGGGCTTAAGCCTGTACATAGGAGAATCCTGTGAGTTGCTTTACTGCACTTTCTCACTTATTGTGTTATTAATTCCTGTTGTTTGTTTCTATTGATGTGCATTTTGATGCATTTTCGTAATTCGTGGAGTTTGTATGTTACATTTGAGGTAATTGTGTCATTTTGGCTACTAGTTAGCTGTTTGCTTTGATTTCGGTGATATGTATCCTTGATTAGTTAAAGGAAAATGCTAAATGGGGACCTTGTATATAACGTTGTGGCCGGATTTCTCAAGTTGCGTCCCACCACAATTGATCCTGGCCTAGTTTTACTTGACTTTTCTAGTATTGGGGCAGACTTGCCAATATGTTTGATATCAGTATACTACAAGTATGATATCACTAGTGTTATGTTAACTGTTAAGCTTATTGTAATATCTGTTTGTTTCTGAATTTATTGCTTGCTCACATCAGATTACACTGAAACTTATGTGCACCCAACTGCTTGGCTTGTGCACTTACTAGAGATGTACCTGCTATGGATTTAGCTGTGTTTTTCTTGACCTAGCCGTCTTAATGTAGTCATAAATGATTCTTATCTATCCTAAACAGATACGCAATGCATGAGTTAGGCCTTTCATCGAAGAAACCATACAAGAAGTGTGCAAGAGTAGTTGGAGAGGTAGACGTTCTCCCTCTATCAGATTGAATTGAATTTATACACAAGTTGTTATGCTATATTAAAGATCTTGTAATTATATCACAGAATTTCATTTAGATCAAACCTTCTGACAACCATTTTCCTGATTATAACTACAACCAATAGTGCCCCTTTCATTCTGTTGAAACTTGCTGCTCGAAACTTCCCATAACCCATTCCAAACCTAATTTTCAGTTCACTCGCGAAATCCTAATCCTGAATCCTAATTATCCAAACAGCGAGTATGTGTTTGTCTGACCTCCTGACTCTTAAGCTCTTTTCACTGTTTTTTTAGGTACTGGGTAAGTTCCATCCACACGGAGACAACGCTGTATATGATTCGTTGGTCCGAATGGCTCAGGTACTGCTTCTATACCAGATATTATATGATCTCTTTAATCTAGGCTGTGACAGCACATAAATTGCATTGTCCATTTTGTTGGATTTATACTGAAACTTGTGCTGTGTGTATAATTGGGTTGGACTACTGAGTATTTAGATTTGCCGAGGACAACCGTTTCTCTTATACTGAAATGAAGTATTTAGGTAGTGACAGAACATAAATTGCATTGTCCATTTTGTTGGATTTATACTGAAACTTGTGCTGTGTGTATAACTGGGTTGGACTACTATGTATTTATATCTGCCTAGGACAAGCGTTTCTCTTATATACGTACACGAGAATTACTGGTCCAGAACATATACTCAAAGATTATGTCTTCCCATGTAGAGCCACGTAATTCAATCCAAATTATAGCCATGCACTTAGCATATTACCATGGTATTGGGAGTTTGCCTGTTTATTCTTGGTCAGTTTTAAATCTATATATTCTGTTTGAGTCTTTGGCTTATCAGATTGAGTAGATTATTGTGAACTTGTAAAGTCAGTCTGATCAATGCCAAGATCAGGTTTAGTAATATATATTTCATAATGAAATTTTGATTTGTTTCTATCTAACTTGCAATTCAAATTTCACAGGATTTCTCCTTGCGCTCACCCCTCATCCGGGGACATGGGAATTTTGGCTCTATCGATGCAGATCCTGCAGCAGCAATGCGTTACACAGAGTGCAGACTGGAGGTTAATTGAGACGAATACTTTCTCCTTGCTCAGTAAATTTCAAGTCTTGTGAAAGCTTACATCTATAGAATTCAGAAACAGGCGAGGGATTTATTTCATATATCCCCCCACCCCATCTGGCATGTTCCGGTAAAGAGTGCTGAATGAAATGCTCATCGAGTACACATCTGCTTTTGAGATGATCAAGCATTAGTACGACCCAATAAATTATGCAATTTGCATGTTATTATGTACCCCTTCTAAAATATATAATGCTTGTTGTACCACTGCTTTCCGGATAGCAATATCTTGTTCTTAATGGACATTCAAAGTTCACATGTTACCTTTGTTGCTTCAGGCACTCACAGAGGCGATGTTGTTGGCAGACCTGGAACAAGATACTGTCAGTGTCCTTCATACCTGTTAATCAGTCTATTTCTGATTGGCTTTTTGAATAACATATTTCAAATTCTGTAGGTTGACTATGTTCCTAACTTTGATGACTCACAAAAAGAGCCATCTTTACTTCCTGCACGCATCCCAAACCTGTTACTGAATGGTGCTTCAGGAATTGCGGTATCTACCTGAACCTCTAACGGTCTACTTGCTCTAAACCAGGTTTGTTTACTTGCGCTCTGTTGCTCTGCTTCTACATGTTAAACATTTCATATCTGTTTCTACCCTCAGGTTGGAATGGCAACAAATATCCCACCACATAATCTTGGGGAGCTGGTAGATGCATTATCTGCGTTGATTCACAATCCTGAGGCGACGGTATTGTTTTATTGCTGAAGATTAACGCTTTCTGGGTTTACATAAATCTTCTGTTTTCTAGATTTTTGCACACCTTAACTAGTACTATAGTATATCCAAAGCATATCGGATGGTTGTTGTTCCTTTTTGTCAAAGTCTTGTTACCAATGATATATGAATTTGAAAATGGTATGATATGTTAGGTCATTACAAGA
Organism: Plantago ovata; assembly: GCA_028274465.1. NCBI lineage: Eukaryota > Viridiplantae > Streptophyta > Magnoliopsida > Lamiales > Plantaginaceae > Plantago > Plantago ovata. The sequence continues at coordinate 96,848,436 of CM051458.1, forward strand.
CGATTTTCACCTATTGATTATCGAGAGTAGCCAACATCTTAAGTTGTGGTTTCTTTCCCTTTTTAGATGTTAGTAATCTTTATCTCTTGGCTCATTCTATATGCGAGGAGTGCAGTTAACACATTTCTAATTTTTTCTTAAAAATATAGCGTGAAATAAAGTCAACCAACTTTAGACTAATTCGGAGACATACTCTTTCAATAAAGTAAGAATTTCAAAGAATTATTTACATCAGAAATTTCACTAAGTTGTGAATGTGCTTATTCTTGGTCTTATTGAACTTCCTGTTCCGTATCCACATGATATTTTCAGACGTGATTATAACCAATAGATAAAAGCTTGGTACATTTTGTTGAGTACTTTATTTTATGAGTAGTACTGAAATTTAAATTGGTTTGGGTAGGAAGCTTTCTGTTTATCAAATGGGTCGTAGGTATCTGGAGAATCTGGACTGCGAAAAATAGCTATAGGAACTGAATCTGGAAAATACATGTCAAAGCTTCCACTTCGTACTCCAAGCATTATATTCATGTTGAATCTTGTTGGCAGAAACTGTTAGTATTCTGTTTAGTACATAATTACATGACCTGCTCTATTTTTTTCTTCCTCTGTACATTGAATCTTGTTGGCAGAAACTACTATTATTCTGTTGAGTAAATAGTATCATGAGTTGCTCTATTGTTTTTCTTACCCTGTACATTGAATCGTTTCTACAGTTGCAAGAATTGCTTGAGTACCTGCCCGGGCCAGATTTTCCCACTGGAGGAACAATAATGGGCAATCTTGGGTGCGTCATACCATTATCACTTTTTTTCTCTTCTATATGGATGATTAAACACCCAATGGTATCACCATGTTTGTGGAATATGGTTTTATAATAGTTTGTTCTTGTGGGTTCAGAGTTGATATATATGTACATGGCAATGGGAAGTTTGATCCACCCATGAAAACCATTCCTTTAAGCCTGTGGGGAGATAATACATCTGCTCCACCAAGTATAGTTCTTCATTGAGCGAAACACTAGGTGCAAGGTGCAACTAGTCATCATCATCGGTGATCGTGTCTTCTACAATTAGCTCTGGAGCAGTTTTGTGATATAATGGTTCATAAACACCCATTAATCATTTGTTGTGGGTTGAGAGTTGGTGTATATGCTCCATAACAATGTGAACTTTGAACCATGGAAACCATTTTTTAAAAGCTTGTGGAATGAACATCCATTTTGCTCCGAAACCCTGGACTGTTACGCCATGAATAGTTCCCTGGACTGTTACACCATGAATAGTTTATCATTTGGCTAGACACTAGGATTGCGGCTGGGACTTATGCAAGTAGTTATCATCATTGGTCAACCTGACCACCTGAAATGGAATACTCTAGATTAACATGATTAACATTCTCTTGCATGAACTGAAGAATAGTTCTTCCCCAGTCGTAGTTGATCATGTCTTCTACAATTGGATCTGGTGAAGGCAAAGTCAGTTTTTATGATATAATCCTCCAACAACCTATAATGGGCCATAGTCATGGATAACCAGAACTTTTTTGTATTAATTTACGTTCTGCTTCTTATGGGCATTGGAATCCTTTGTTCATCCAGTATCATTACTATCCTTGATTATGTGCAAGTTCTTATCTCTCCTGTCATCCTGTGCAGTATATTAGAGGCATACCGAACTGGAAAGGGGCGTGTGATAATCCGAGGGAAAACTGATGTGGAATTAATGGATTCGAAAACCAAGCGTTCAGCAATCATAATAAAAGAGGTTACACATCTATGCAACTTTTATTTTCTATTCAGTCATTAGAGACTATCGTTTTTATCAGTTTTATTTAATATTTGCAAACCGGATGTGTAATTTGACCCTTGAATATGTTCTGTAATTGAAACAGATTCCGTATCAGACCAATAAAGCAGCCCTTGTTGAAAAAATTGCCGACCTCGTCGAGAGTAAGGTACATTACAAGCTTTAAATTTTTTGTTTTCATATTCTAAGCTTTCTGTTCTGCTGAATGCCCTTTCAAACTAATGTAGTATATTATATTTCTGAGTAGTCTCTCGAATAAACTGGTTATTTACCTGTAATGAAAATGTGTACATATGTACATGGATAAATATAGTTTGCACATCTGTGTGTCCGTCGCAGAGAACCGGTACAGTCTATGATTCAAAGATCTTTATAAAAATGATTATAAACTTGGGTGATTGTTCATTTTTGAGGAGAATGAATGAGCCAATGATGTAATGGCAGTTCACATTTGTTGAGGTCAAAATTGGCAATTTTCAAATTATACGTAGTTTTTCTGGATCGCCCAAAAACCACAATGATTCTGATTTCCTGTGTCAGAGAGAGCATGCGGTACATTGTCGGGTGTCGTCCCAAGTGATAAATATCTGGGCCTATAGAGGTCAGAAATGGAGAGGGAACTACTTCCATTGCAATTCAAAATGCATTCTGTTGTTTCTTTGAAACATCTAAATTTGCTCTAGGAAATTTTTATTTGAAACATATAGCCATTCATCGTTGCAAAATATTACTCGCATTTGTAATTCATGAATAAGATAGATCCTAAAAAAGATGGTCTTATTTCTTATCATCTGGTTTTGCATCTTCATCTCTGAAATGGTGTAGAATGCCATTTCGGACTTGTAGTGGGGATGCTTCTAATAACCCTATTAATCAGTCATTAGCTTATCTATTTCACTAAGCTTGCATAAGTTGCCTGGCAGTGTTTATTGCAACCTTTTGTGGTTTTTCTGTTAGGCTTTGGAGGGAATTAGCGATATACGTGATGAGAGCGATCGCTCTGGAATGCGCATAGTCATTGAGGTAACGCCTTACAGTAATTGTGCTGTATTTTATTTTTCACTTCTTAAAGTAGCTAAGGGTGTCTTTATTCCAGTTCTTTTGTGTGGATACAGACGATTTTTGATTTGTTTTCTCTCTTTTATTTCTTGGTCTTATTCTCGTTTCATCTTTCTCAGGTCAAGAGGGGATCTGATCCAGCTATTGTCTTGAATAATCTGTACCGTATGACATCTCTGCAAACCTCTTTTAGCTGCAACATGGTTGGGTAAGAAGTTTCGAAAGAATAATGCTTTTTTTTTTTTTTATAAGCTTGTACATTCATATAATATACAAGTAAATTGAATTTATTTGGATACTGCCACTTATCTTGAGGCCGAATCTGTAAAATGCTATCCATCTGTAGCTCCCGCCCCCAATCTTAAAATGATGGCTTTGTGGATCTTTCTCGCGAAAGCTTTTTATTTCTCTGCATTTGGGAGTTTGTTTTGACTTCATTAGTGTCAAATGTTGGATTTATTGGTTTTCTTTAGGCAAGTAATATTGTTTTTTGCTTGCCATTCACCTTAAATAACCAAAATACAGTCAGCTACTTCTTATGTGACATATTGCAGCCAGTGATATGTGATGACCTACACTTGCATGATTCTAGTGAAGGGCTTCATTTATATTGTTGATTGGTGATAGATAGGAACTTATTTTTTCTGCATATTTGCCCAGATCTGGGAAGAGGGTAGTTTGTGGTGATAAGCTTTTGGTTTGGCCACCTTTTTTTTTCTTTAAATAGATTGATAGTACATGGCATGCTATATTGATGTTGTCTTGTATTGGTGAAAAGTTCCATTAGATCATTTAGCATACTTTCCCTACTGTTTTATGGTTCTCAGTTTTCTGTTTTCTTCAGTTGGTCCGTAGCATAAAGAGTAGGATGCATATAGTTATCCTCATGCCTGGAGAGTCCTTTGTTGATGACTAGAAGTGATTTATTCCACTTGCAACAGTTGACTAGCTTGTTTGTTTGTTTGTTTTCCCCAGGATTCTTAATGGCCAACCAAAACTGATGGGATTGAAGGAATTGCTTCAGGTGTGATTCTGTTACTATGCCAGAGCGCTGTTGCTCCTTTTACACCATATTAAGAATTTATGTTACATGTCGGAAATACAACAAATTTATTACCATCATTATTTCTGATGGGATTGTTGATCCTAGGAGATACATGTATGTGCATAAAAGAACGGTTACTAAGCAGTTTCATGATGCGAATTGGATGTGATTAATTTGCTTCTTCCTGCAGGCATTTCTGGATTTTAGATGCTCTGTTGTTGAAAGGCGTACACGATATAAACTAAACCATGCACTAGATCGCAACCACATTGTACAGGTATGTTTTTAAGTTAGAAAAAAGCAGTATATGTGGACAGCTTTATGAACTTCTCCTGTTGATTAATGTCGATTAGATTTATTTGAACACCTAATGAATGCATATGATTATAAATATCCTCAACTTCATTTTGATTGTCCTTCCCCATTTAAGTCTATTTTCTTGGGAAATTTTGCAAACCTCGTAGCTTGTTTTAGTAATGTACTAGTCAATTCACTTGTAGTTGCTCCTGATACTCACTTTCATCTTCTTTTTGTTTTCCTTCTTCCCCCCCTTCTTTGGTGTGTGTGTGTGTGTGAAATAAGGGTATTATAACAGGACTTGATAACCTGGATAGAGTGATCAAGGTAATCAGGCAAGCTGCAAGTCATGCCGCAGCTTCAGCTGATTTAAAAAAAGGCAAGTTGACATCATTTCATTATCTTATTATCTTGATGTAATCCTGTGTGCTGAAAACAAAGTTGTATGTGCAACCGTGGTTAAAAGAGCATGGGTGAGTTTTAGCTCTATGGGGGAGGTTTATGTCCTTTGAATCTTGATAATGGTTATCATGATAAAGTTAGATTTGTATGAGTTATGTAAAAACATCATACTTACAGTTCTGGATAATAGGCGACTAGTGTGTTCTGGTAAAAATGCTTTTTCTGATATGAACCAAAGATATACAAGTCTTTTGTAGTACATTCTTTGTTAAATTTTGATTGCTATGTTGACCTTGATTTATTCAAAGTAGATTCGGCCTGGCATTATGATGGGCCATTTATCATCTTTTATATTCATCAAAGCCTCTCAATGTAAGGGTTCTGTTTCTGCTGCTCCTTTAGAGCACTCACTGTAGGATTTCTAAAGACAATTCCTCAAATTCTATATAAATTATCCATATATTGTATGTTGTCTCCTCATAATTTTTAGCACAAATTAAGGTGATCTGTTTTTAGCCTAAAATCACCAAAATAGTTTGTGGGCCCCAATATTCCCTCCAAAAGTTTATACACCTCTTGATAAAAAAATATAGTGTCCCCAATACATGGAGTTAGGCCATATCATTTCACCTTAAATGTGAGGTTATGGAGGTTTTGAGAAACCTACAAAGGCTGCTCTAATACTTAAGTTGAGCAGCCTTTTTCGCTTTTTCTCTTCATCTACTCGTGCACTCCGCATTGTGGTTATAAAGTCACTGATGTACTTCGCCTCCTGAAAGCATAGTCTTGATGTGTATATTTTGTTGCTGTGAAGTGTGATTGATGATGTTGACAAGTTCTCATAGGAGTATAAACTTTTTATTACAGAGTTTAACCTGTCTGACAAGCAAGCTGAAGCTATACTGGATATAAGCCTTAGAAAACTTACATCTCTGGAGGTGATTCTATATCTTATGAGCTTTTCTGTTCATTCAACACTGATGTATAATTCGATCTTATATTGAATGCTTTGTGGCCTTTTCAGAAAAATAAGTTTGTTGAAGAGGGGAAATCTTTGACTGAACAAATTGCCAAGTTACATGAGCTTCTTTCAAGTAAAAAGCTGATACTTAAGGTGGGTTCTTTAATTATGAAATTTGTATCTGGTGGAATAATTCGTTTACTGCTCTTCTCACAGTTACACTATATGCTCCCTTTATATTCCCATGCAACTGAAATAGTAGATAAAAAAGAAAGTTTTATCCACCTTTTTCTGTGTATGTACTGGCACACATACTTTTGCTAATCTACATATTAGAGTAGGCGAAGAAACTGAACTTATCTTTGTTATCTCACCTCCTGAACAATGTTTCTTGTTGCCATGGTCATCCTTTATTTTTGAATGTCACCCTTACTTCCTCTATAGTTGAAGCATATAACTTCAAATGGTCAATGCACATTCTTTTGAATGCTAGGGCTTTAACTTTATTAAGTGCTGTTTATCTTTTGCTATATTTAGTTGATTGAAGAGGAAGCCAATGAAATCAAGAACAAGTTTTTTACTCCAAGGCGTTCAATGCTTGAAGACACTGATTGTGGTCAACTGGACGATATAGATGTTATCCCAAATGAGGAAATACTCTTGGTAGTTTACTTATGCATTGCTTATTATAATCTTTATTGAATATATGAAACATCAATTGCTAAAATAATGTCCCTTACATTCAGGCACTCAGTGAGAAAGGTTACCTAAAAAGAATGAAGCCTGATACTTTCAATCTACAAAGACGTGGTACTATTGGGAAATCAGTTGGAAAATTGAGATTAAACGATACCATGACTGATTTTCTTGTCTGTCGAACGCATGATCATGTACTTTACTTCAGGTATTTGTTTCCACTTCCAATGTTGCACCTCATTCCCACCTATTCTCTGCTGATTGTCATTGAAACAAAAAATAGAAGACAGCAATTTTGTTATTTCCCCTAGGATGTTGTATTGTATTTCTCATAGCCTCTATATTCATGTCTTGAAGATTGTAATGTTTTTGTTTTAGCTTTATGTGGAAACACACAAAAGAAAAGGCTGATTATACATTTATTCCCAACTCATGAAAATTGATAGAAAATGCTTTCTTCCTTCTTTTTGGTCAAAATCGGTTTCTTTGTTCGAAATAGTTGCAAACGATATTTTTAGTTGCAAACCTATTAAAATTTGCTCGCTTAACATTAGCCAACCTGTTTGTTGGGAAATCTGTTTTAGGGGGAGTACTATTTGTAGTTAGATTATTTGGTTTTATTGCCAAGTAAGAAAACTGGTTTGGTCCTAGGGAATCAAAGTACATAGAGTTTCCTCTACTTTTCGATGTTTTGGTATTTTTTTTTAGATTAATTGGACTGCGTGAGGTAAGAAAAGTGCTCATGTCGCGTTTTTAGTGCTTTCACTGCGGACAGTTGGCATTATTTTAGAAATTTGTGAGTTAATAGCTGTGCTGAAGATGTTTCCAAGACATGCGTTGCATCAAAAAGTTTCTTCAAAGATGTGTAGTAGATAAGTGTGTTAGAGATTTAACATTTATCTTTATGTTGGGCATTCTGGGGTTCCTTTTTTCCCCCACCCACCCAAAAGAAGAGCACTGTGTTGGATTTGTAATCTTCTGAATATTTCTGAACCAATACGAGTCTTGGAAACAAAGCAACAGATCCCACGGCATAGTTCCTTGAGCATATGAAAGGAGAGCTTTTGTGCTCTATTTATCCTTCGTGGGGCTCTGTTTGATCTCTTGAAGCCAATCCCAGTTAGGTTATGCATATGCTGATGGACTTTTATCACATTTTTGCAGCGATAAGGGAACTGTACACTGTGCTCGTGCCTATAAAATCCCTGAATGTACCAGGACAGCTGCTGGCACACCTGTAGTTCAAGTAATGTTCTGCCATTGGCTAAAGTTCCCGTTTTGTGACTGTTGCTAACATCCTCTAACCTGACATTGTTTTTTTGGTGGACACAGATATTATCCCTATCTGATGGTGAGAGAATAACCTCGATTATTCCCGTGAGTGAATTTGATGGTGACCAGTACCTAATGATGCTGACAGTAAAGGGGTATATCAAGAAAATTTCTTTGAACTACTTCTCGTCAATACGGTCAACAGGAATCATAGCAATATCACTGGTGTGTCTAGTTGCTTAAACTTGCTTGGACTTTTACTTGTTATGTTGTAATTGAACCTAAAAATACATTTCAACTGATAGGTTCCGGGCGACGAACTGAAATGGGTGAGACGCTGTACAAATGATGATTTTGTGGCCATGGCCTCACATAATGGGTTGGTGATTTTGAGCCCTTGTGAGAATGTGAGTATTTAGTAATTTTGGTTTGTATGGCCCTTCAAATCCCCAGCTTGATGAATAAAGGGACTCCAAACTTTTGCAATGTGGCTTCTACTCGGTTCTATATATCTGTTTTTTATGCATAAATGTCAATTGTTATGTTATTATTGCTGATACCAGCTATTTCTTACATTTTACATATCCATTTATCAATCTATATGGTTCTTGAATCAATTATCTTCTTTTGCTTGCATGTCATTTGTTTAGATCAGAGCACTTGGAAGGAATACTAGAGGTTCGGTTGCAATGAGACTGAAATCGGATGACGCAATGTCTAGTATGGACATAATTCCAGCATCTTTGGGCCAGAAGTTGACGACTGTATCGAACATACAATCCAAGTGATCACTCATTTTGCTAAATCTCTGCATGTAGACTATTTTGCACGGAATATAGTATTGTTTCTGTTTTGATGCCAGTTCTTTGATGAAGTGATACTAGATCCAACTATTTCAAAGAACAATCTGTTTATCAATATCATTCTGTTGCCTCAGATGTACTTTGCATATGCCAATTGTACATGATATCTGTCTTTTTTCTAGGAGTTATTGCCTGATGCAAGAACACCACTGCTGTTAAATACTATGTGAAAATTCTTGATCATATCACCATATATCCCCTTCTCCACATCCTCACAAAATTTCCTTGTGCTCCTGTGAAAATTCGACAAACAAAGTTCTTGATCATATCACCATTTCCCCTTGACCAGTTCCTTTTTTCCTTTCCTTTTCTTTTTTTTTTTTGGTGGCCCACATATTGAAGTGCTATTCTCTCTATTTGGATATTTGCATATTGCAGTTTTCTCCCTTGTTGGATGGTCCTTTCTTCTTTTTTCCCCTCTCACAACTATTATTATTATTCTTTCTTTTTTTCCCTGCTAATTGACCCTGGTTTGTCTCTGTAGCAGGGCATCAGGTGGTGGTCCATGGCTGCTGTTCATCTCTGAGAATGGTTGGGGAAAGCGAGTGCCTCTTGCTAGTTTCCGGACTTCACGGCTAAATAGGGTTGGTTTAATAGGTTACAAGGTAAGTTTGAAAATGAGTATTTCACTATGATTGAGTTTAAAAACTATTGTTCAGGTGGTGGTTACACGAACGCTTCATTTTCTGTTGTAAACTGAACGCTGTTTTGGCCTTTACTTTATTCTAAACACATTTCGTTCATTTATGCAGTTTTCAGCAGAGGATCGCCTGGCAGCTGTCTTTGTAGCTGGGTTCTCTGTAGGAGGTGAGCTTTCCTATTTTCACACCTGAATTAATGTTACTACAATTTATGTAGTTGTAGATGAAGTGTCAATCGTTTATTACAGAGGATGGAGAAAGTGATGAGCAAATCGTTCTGGTCAGTCAAAGCGGTACTGTTAACAGGATCAAAGTACGAGATATATCCGTGCAGTCTCGATACGCAAGGTATTACATGTTTGAAATTTTGGTCTCCATCACTTGTGGAGTTATGGTATGGTATTGGGACTTCAAAAGTGTTAACACACTTTCTATTTTCTGTTTGTATGTTTTGTTAAAAATTAAGCTTTGCATATTGTGTTTCCTCAGAGGGGTTATTCTGATGCGCCTCGAGTATGCTGGGAAAATTCAGTCAGCTTCCTTACTATCAGCATCAGTGGTAGATTCTGATGAAGAAGAGGAAACGACTGCTGCTGCATGATATGCTCATTGAACGAATTTAGGTGTCATTCGGGTGTGAATGGAAAACAACAAAACTTTTGGAAGATTCAACTAACAAGGATCTTTTCGTAGGCATTTTGTAGCTGTATGTTGACACTTCACGATTTGTCTATATCTCTGGACTCTAGCCTACATTATTCAAGATCGAGACCGACAATTGACATGTTAACGGACGTTTTGGGAGCGTATGTTGGTTAATATATTATGCCCGTTAATATGATTCCTGAGCTATAAAAAGGTGTATAATATGCTGTAATTACTTCTCGAGTGGTTTCAACATCCAATGAAATACTATGAAAGTTCGTTTCCAAAAGAGATGAATGTAAAGTTGCATCCCTGCAGAGCTCATGGGGCTGATCAAATGGGTACAACCTATAGCTTACTAATGGGTTTGTGGAGTTCGAGGAATCTGTTTGCTTTCAGCTAGGAATACTACTTGCTCGGTTGGTTCTATTTATTTTTCTACTCCCTACCGTTTTTGTAAGTTTCATTTTAGTAAAATCTCTACTACTATTTTGCAAATAAGTACTTCGATATCATTTCATACTCCTAATTATTTATTACTTCGTATCTAATAATAGGTTTTGTATTCCTATTCTCCCCATATTTTGAAAACAATGTTATACTTTTAACATAATATTTCATATAGTTTAGGTTTCATTACCGAGAATCAAGAATTAAGGATTAACAATTGTCTCCTTAATATTTTTAATGTGTTTTTTTAAAAATGACACTTGAAAAAGGAAGGGAGTACGGTAAGTAGACTGTCTGTAGAGTGGACTTTTCATGAAATTTTTTATGTATTTTATTCCTTTATAGAATAAAATAAAATTTTGTCTGCCTTCTTTTCAAAGAAATAATTTTATAATTCAGCCGATTTCGGAAAATGAGCTTCTCACGTGAATTGTAATTATGATTTGTATGTAATCCTAGAAAGATTCTCCTAACAAATGAGCTCTAATTTTTTTTACTCAAATTTTCCGAACTACAGCTGACCCTTTATGCTTTCAAGTTTCAACTAAAACTCTGCTCAGAACTCAAATACACACAGGAGAACATGGCAGTAGAAGCATACACAGCTCTTGTTTCTCTCATGAATGTTGTAACCCGAATCCAATATCATTGCCCTGTTCCTTTTGATCAGTCACAAATTAAATCTCTGTTCAATCAACTTAATTCCTTGGTTAACTTTCTTGAGGCTTACGCCCATATAATTAGCAACGATTTAGCTCAACAAATGGTTGATGCTGCTTTTTCAGCAGAAGACACCATCGAATCCTATATTGTGGGCCGACTTGCCCCATCCAGTACTGTGCGTCAACCTGAACCTGCCGTAGACTCAGCTTCGAACCTACAAGTTATATTCTCTGTAGTAAGCACGCCTACTTCTATTGGGCATTGTACGCCTCATTGTACTAGTATTCATCCCATCTTGTATCGTGAGCTTATTTACACTATTATACAGAAACATTTTGCACCAACTTGTACACTATATCGTATGCCTATTGCACCAGCTTCAATTCAGCATTCTACGCTTATTTACCAGCTTCTGGGTATCCCATGCAATCGAGAGTACTATCGAAAGTGACGAAGAGTATGCCCTGTTGTGTTATGATCTGGAGAACGCACGTCAAGAAATGGATCTCATCCTCCAAGAGAGCTTATCCAGGCGAAAGAGAAGAGCGGTATGTTGGTAAAATGGGTGTGATAATCTCGGAATACTTCTTTGGATCGTGTAGTCACTTTCCAAACAAGATAATTCGACCCTACAGTTGTTGCCGGGGTTACACGAATTCCTTGTTGGGATAATCCAAGAAGACAATCTTATTCAGTCAATATGAATTTCGATCAGAAAGTAGAGAGGATGTATGAGTTTTCGTTGTACTTGTTTTGGAGACTGATCGCTTCAATAAATAGAAGCGGAAAGGTGTGAACGAAGTGGTGTATCTGTTCAGAACGAAGTGTCATGAACGAAAGGTCACGTTAGTTCACGAACAAGCGTGTTCGTTCACGAAGAGTTGCAACGTTCAGCCAGGGGCTACGCCCCTTGGAACCCCGCAGGGGCGCTGCCCCTCGCAACCCTGTACAGGGGCGCTGCCCCTTGCAACCCCGCGAGGGGCGCTGCCCCTCGACCCCGCAAGGGGGCGCAACCCCCTTCACCCCCGCTTCGTATTCGTGGTCGATAACTCGTTGGCTCAACAAGCGTGCACTCCGCACTACCCAAACTTGTTCCGAGCTCAACGAGAGATCGCATCAGTCTCTAGCAGATCGCATTACTACTAAAATGAATTGATGACACTAAAATCACCAACACGGTATCATTGATCAGCTGCCCACAAATGTTGTGCCTGTCAGCTTGCCAGTGCTTTCAGGTGAAACAATCAAGATGAAGGGATTTGATGATGAATTTAAGCTTCTGATAGGCCAACCCACCAGACGAGAATCCAGTCGCCAAATCCTTCCGGTTGTTGGTATGGGCGGTATTGGGAAGACCACTCTCGCCAAAAGTGTTTGTAAGTACCCTGGTCTGAAGAATCATTTCGATATTATTGCTTGGGTAACTGTGTCTCAAGTTTTTACTGCTGCAACTATTATTCGCCCTCTTTTAAGCGATATTGGTGAAATTGGTCATGTAGAGGATGAGAAACTAGGAGAGACTTTAAATGAATGTTTGTTTAGTAGAAGATATCTCATTGTCTTGGATGATATTTGGGAAGTCAAGGCGTGGGATGTGATAAGTAGGTTCCTCCCAGATAACAATAATCATCGGAGTAGAATCTTACTAACCACTAGGCTTTTGGATGTTGCACGTAGTGTTGGATCGTGTTATTCTTATGAGATGAAGCTTTTAGATGATGATAAAAGTTGGGATTTACTGTCTAAGAAGGTGTTTGGTCAAGAAAATTGTCCTATTCAGTTAGAGGATTGTGGAAAGAGAATTGCTAAGAGCTGCAAAGGGCTGCCTTTAGCTGTAGTTGTGATTGGTGGCCTCCTTAAAACGTCCGACAGAACACTGGAATACTGGGAATATGTTTGCCAGAAATATAAGCTCCACCATAAGTGGAGAAGACAATGAGCGTTGCTTGGAGATATTATCTTTGAGTTACCACCAATTGCCTATCCATTTAAAACCTTGTTTCTTATACATGGCAATTTATCAAGAAGATCATCGAATCAAAGTCTCGGATCTCATCATGTTGTGGGCTGCAGATGGATTCATAAAACCAAATGCAGATGAACTACCAGAGGAGATTGCAAAGAAGTATCTAGCTGATCTCATTGATAGAAATCTCATCACGGTGAGTAAGCTGGATGATTATGGACACTGCATGGAGATTTTGACAATGCATGAATTTGTACGGGAGCTTAGCATTAGAGAAGCTCAGAAAGGGAGATTTGTTCGTGTCAATGTTGCTTCTCAGGACACAATTGAAAATCAGCGCCGTTTAGTTGTTCATGCTGGCCATAAATTTTCTCTACTCGGAAAAGGATCTGCTCGTTCTTTGATTTGTTTCAACAACTCATCTTTGCCAAATAACGTCTCATGTTCAAGATTGCTAAGAGTGTTTCTTGCGTCCTATGGGCAAAATGTACCTACACATATTTTGCAACTAGTTAATTTACGATTCCTCAGATTATATGGTGATTCCTTATTTCAGCTGTTTTCTTTAATATCCATGTTTTGGAATCTGGAGACCTTGATTTTGAATGTTTACACAGAAGGGATCACTCTACCATGTGACATCTGGAAGTTGCGACATATTAAGCATCTTGTCTTTCCTAATAAGGCTGTCATTCTGCCGGACCCTCCCACTTCTGAGTTTGTGCTTGAAAAATTGGAGACGCTTATAAGAGTAAGTAATTTGAGTGGTAAGGCGCTTATCAGCACTCCAAATATTAAGCATTTGAAAATTGATAACAAGAGAAAAGATCATGAGCATGTTCCTATTCCTAACATGGTCCAGTGTCATAAACTTGAAAGATTGGTTATTGATGCACGGAAAATAAACCTGAAGACTCAGATGTTTCCTGATTCCATCAGAGAGTTGAGTTTAAATTCTTGTGAGATCCCATGGGGAAGTATGACACTCATTGGTTCATTGCCAAATCTTGAATCTCTTTCTATATATTCTGGTTTCAAAGGCGAAGAGTGGACCACAAGTGAAGGGGAGTTTCAGAGCCTGAGATATTTGTCACTCTGGTTGTGTAATCTAGTGAGCTGGATAACTGAGGACTGTTCTCACTTCCCTTGCCTTGAGCATTTGGAAATTCGCGGTATGAGATACTTGGAGGAAATCCCCGAGGTTTTTGGAGAATCAATGACACTTAAATCAATCATGTTGTCGTGGATCAATAGTACTGGTGTTGTTGGATCTGCAAAGAGAATACTGGAAGAACAACAAAGCAATGGCAATGATGAATTTACAGTAGTTTGTGTGTAGCTTTACTCACAGGTTGCATGGTTAATTCAACCTTCAGGTAATCAATATATATATTTTTTACTGCTTTCCTTCTTCAAGTACTAATCAATTCGAGTCTCTGTATGTATGCCTGAGTACCAGATAATGGTCAGATTTTGTTTTTTTTTTTTTTTTTTTTCATTCATGACCTAATACTTTGACATGAAATGATTTTAATTCGGCTAGAGTTGGACAATTTAATCTGTTTAATTTGTCATTCATATTTTGATCTGAATCAGACTTGTTGGTTAATCAACCTTAACAATATTCATGACCTATTATTCACATTCTGGTATAATTTGTGTGATGTGTATGAAAATCAATATATGTATAACAACATAAGGTTTTCTCTAAATTTTGTGCTTCTTTTTTTTTTCTCTTTTTTTTCTCCCTAGTAAAGCAACCAGCCCATCTGAGCCCATCATCAGAGGTGGCAGAAGTACATCAAGCTGAGTCAGATTGGATTGGTCATGCTCCAGCTGTTTAGGACTAGGAAACACCTCAGGCCCACCAGGTGGTGAAGGTGTGGGGTGGGGGGTGAGGGGAACCAGTGCTTCTGGTGTCAGTGGAGACGGACTTATTTTATTGGATGATGTTTGGGTAACCTGGATTGTTGTCATCAACTTGAAACAGTAGTAGTTGCTACTTTTATCGCCCTGAAATGAAGGGCATGAAGTTCCCCAGTTCACTCAGAAAGTTGACACTAAGTGGGTGTGATTCTGTGGCAAAGTTTTCGAGTTGGATCATTTCCGAATCTTGAAGTGGTGAAACTAAGCTGGTGTGATTTCAGTGGCGAAGAGTGGAACACCACTGAAGGAGGATTTCAAAGCCTGAAAGTTTTGTCAATTGCAATCTCCAATCTGAAGACCTGGAGAACAGAGGACAGTTCACATTTTCCTAGCTCAAGCGTCTTACCACTTAAAGTCTGTTGTTATATCAACTAAGCGTATACTGGATGAACAACAAAGCCTTGGTAATTGTGACCTTACAGTTGAAGTGGCCCGAGAGGCGAATTGGAGGAGGTGCAAGCGGAGTTACATTTTGATTCCAAGTTGTAGTCATAACACATTTTGATTGAGATTAGCTGTTGCATTTTGCTGTTTCGAAGAAAGGAAGAATTAAGCACATGGATCTTGTATGCTCAATACTGGCAAAATTTTCATTCGCAGTTGTGATGGTATCTATGCATTAGCCAACTTTGTTTTACCATAATCACATGTTATATTCAAGAATGAACAAACCACATCACACTGACATACAAGAGTAAACTGTGCTGCTATGAACATTATCCTCTCTTCAAAATTTAACCTTTCATTAATCTTAGAAATATACAAGAGTAAAGTGTGCAATGAATGTCGAGTATGACTTGTATAGTTATCTTACTATTAGGATCCGCAAGGAAAATGTGATCTCAACCGATATCATATAGATTTACGCACCATCTTTAAGGCCACTCTGCTCAACTACAAGCCACCTGGTTAAGAGCACTGTGAAGTTTTGACCTGATCACATCACACATTTCAGTGAAGGTCACAGAAGTGTCAGTGAGACTGCAGCAGAGCGAAGGCGGACACCATCATCCTCCCATTTATTCTGGGGAGCAGTTGATGCAGCAATAATTGTCTGGCATAAGACGACAAAGATAAGTGCAAAATAATTGTCAGGAGGAGGTTTTTACAAGAAGGAACGAGAGATGCATCGAGTGATAAGATTTCATGGGAGCACACCTGTTAAACAGAATGGCAACTTAAAAGATCAAGACACGGGTAAAACTCACCTTTCCACTGCTAACAGCTGCTACAAGCGCAATGCGTTGTATGTCATTACCAAACTCGTAGAAGTAGTAATTCCTGAAATACGTAATGGGTAACTCAACATTGGGATAGAATAGTGCAAAATTTTTTTGTCATGGGCTCATGGCTCAAAAGAGCAATAGGTATCTTGCAACTTAAAGCTTCATAAAACAAAGGATGATTTATATCCACACCCCTACTGGCCTACAGCATTATGTCATTCACATTCATTCCTAGTATTAAGCATCACATTGATTATCCCAGCCAGCAGTGGCTTTTCCTCAGAAAAAATTTGGGTTGCATAGGGTGTCTTCACTGATCTCGTATCTTCGACAAGTCAATTTTCATATCTCATGCTGAGAAATTGAGTTACTCCAAAGGTTCTAGACTTCTAATTTACATTTATAAATGAGTAAAAAACATAGATACTGAACGCAATGTTCAGATAGCATACCTATAACCATCGTCTTCCTTAATTTTGAAAGCATGGGCTGAGTACACATTCGCTCCAACTGCACGTATGATGTAACAATAGTGTGATCAAAAGTCCCATGAAACCAAAACTTCAAATCGATCTTCTTATATGAGTACACTAAAAGTACTTACGGGGCACAAAAATTTTAGCAGCCCCCTTAAGAGTACCTAAATCTGTGATGTCTTTTGCCTGTCCCAATCAGAACAAGCACTCTGGTAAGATGATAACTGGAAGTCTGGAAATGTAACACTCAATTGGTATGCTAATTAGGGTCTTACATATATCAATAGAAAAAACAGAACAGACAGGTAGTTTTTAAGTATCTTTACTTCAAATAGGCCATGTAAAACAAACAGAAACAAAGAACCTCTAAGAAGGTGATCTTAAGCTGATTCGTCGAGCGAGTGACAACACTCAGAACTTCAGATCTGCATAAGATAACATGTAACAGTGCAGTGTCAAGAATTTGAGCCCACATATCAGGAAAGTTGAATAACACACTCAACCATTTATATCTTGTATGTGAAGATTGGTCATCTAGATAAGTAAACAAGAATCACACCCCCTACATATGATTAAGCCTGCCACTGACATTTACTAATTCTTCAAAGGAAAACACATACAATCCATCAACCAAAACACTACCATATGAGATGCAATTTAAAGTTTAAACCACTTGAGACACCTTTTGAAACAGAATTTTCCACAATTAACCATACGGTTTGTTAACTTATTTGTAGTAATAACTGAATGGCCTTACTTACCCATCTGTGGAGGCAAAACGAGCCGCATAAGTCTTTGGCTTTGCCCTATCTCCATACAAAGATAGCCCTTGATTGTAATCCTATAAACATACACAAGAACAAAGTCACTCAATCATAGGCTAGGCTACAAAACAAGCAAAAGTACATAATTTGACATGAAGTGCAATTACTTTCCCATCTTAAACAGTAAAAAAAATTGAAAATAATAAACATGACAAGAAATGGTACATCAGGGTCATTGATGTCCACAAAACTGGGAGGGACTCGAATTGCGAAGCCATCGCCGTAGAACTGGAACCAAGACTTGGTATTGGCAATGCCAGAAAGAAAGGATTTAGATGGATTAGGTGGTGTAGTTTCAGCTGAAGCAGGGTAAGTAGTACTAGTGTTTACAAGTGTAGAAGATGAAGTGGCTATCGCTGTGAGAAGGAGAATTCTTCTTGAAACATTATTAACTACGCTATTGGAGGAGATGGGTTCGAAGAATAACAGGGGGTTTGAATGGGTTTGTGAAGAAGAAGAAGAAGAAGAAGTGAGGCAGAGTAAGATTTTTGACATCATGGCCAAGGCCATGATAGAAGAGGGGGGAGAGGATGTGGTGAATTGTGAAGATTATTCATGGCTGTTATTTCTCTTGGATGCTGTTCTAAATTGGTGTTTGTTATGGACTTAAAAGTAAAAACGCTTTATCCCCTAACTTTTTGCTGAAATTATAGTTTGCCCCTCAATTTTTTAAGGAAGCGGGACTTTTGACTTCGGATATTTTATTCTCAATCTAGCTCAAATTCTTTTGTGCTGCGAGACCTAATTGGTTTTGTAAATCGCATGTGAAATGGGCGAAATCACATTTTTGAAATCATGGTGAACGCTTCAAGTGTGATTTTGGAGCTCAAGTGAAATTACTCATTTTATCCACATGTACAATTATTTATTTTTTCTTATTTGCCCTTTTATAATCTGGAGATGAGTGACATTAATAGCAATAACCACATCTTGCATCCTCCACGAACAAGGCGTTGGGTAAGAGGTCTCTCAAGAGGAGAGATAAGGCGGTTAGGATTGTGGTGAGGAGTGTAGAGATTGGGGTGGTGGCGAGGAGCGCAGAGAGAATGATTGGAAAGAAGAGGCAATGGTCGCCGGGGAGTTTGAAGTATTTTAGGAGTGAGTGTGGTAGGATTGGGTTGAAGAGGGTTTAAACGTGGAGGGAAATGGTTGTGTCGATGTTGATTGGTGATGGAGGACTGTGGTTTGGGGTGTTGATTTGGATTCCACTATCATGGTGTTTTGGTTGATTTTGTTGGTTAATTTCTCCATTTCTGAGTGGTTTCCAATTTTTTTAATTTCTTTCTTGTTACCGTAAAACCTACTATATAATAGTACTAGAACATTTGCAACAGGCTAAGCGTGTTTTTCGGTGATACTTGTTGTGTGCAATTTTTCAGACAACGATGATTTGATAGCTTTTGTAACCCTGAAATAATGGAACAATTGTTCATAACATTTTATTGCAGTAGGGTAGAAACCAACTTTATTGTAGTAGAATACAAGACAATTAGATAACGACGAACCCCTCGAGTCCTATTTATTTAGAGATTTAAAGATCAACTCCATACATAATTTTAAGTTAAACATATACATACACATGTAACCATATGTTTATTTTATAATAAATTGTCATAAGATTTTCTAAAAGATAACATACATAACATATATGGATATTTTACTAATTATTAATTATTTATAGTTTCATGGGGCAATATATATTATATACCGTGGGATTAAGAAAAAGGAGAAAAGAAAGGGAAAAAATATAAAGAAAGGGAAAAAATATAGTATAGGATTTAAAAAAATAATAATTTTATCTTATTATATTATTGATGACTGCGGATATATATTATATACCGTGGGATTAAGAAAAAGGAGAAAAGAAAGGGAAAAAAAATATAGTATAGGATTTAAAAAAAATAATTTTATCTTATTATATTATTGATGACTGTTGTCTAAATTTGTACTGGTCTCAACTTGAGATCAGTTTATTACTTCTACAGATGTTAATAATTTATCGAGTATTAATTTAATAAGGTTTTACTATATATATATATATATTTTTTTTTTTCATATTCAAACTACTCAGTTATTATAGTTTGTCATTCTAAAATTGTGGCTATTACTGGAATTCCACTGTTGTTGTTTTTTTTTTTTTAAGAATAAAAGATTATATATTAATAACCAAATCAACCAAATGTTAGATACATAAACATATAACCTATGTATCTCTATAGACGCATAAGTAACCAACTAGCACCTTAAGGTGATTGAAGTATGGTTTACTGTCGGGTAGCATCTAAATATTCTAATTTTATACCGTCATCTAATTAATACAGATTATGATGGTTCATACCTAGTTGGTTATCATCTAAAGATTATAATTTTATTGGATGAAGTGATGTATTTTGAAGAAATTTGGAAGGAAGACTCACTATTTGTGAAGTCGATTGGGTTGATAATTTCATTTCACATTCAAGTTAAGTGAAATTTGATCTAATGTTTGATTTCCTACTGTTCAGAGTTATTTGAGTGTACATGCATGTTTTTATAAAATTCAAAATTTATATCTAGTTGATCATTATTAAATCTTCTAATTGCATTTAAGAGTTGCGCCGTTGCCTTATATTCTAATGAAATGCAATAGATTTGTCTTTTATCATACTTCAATAAAAATTTGTAAAGTATTATTTAACTAGAAAAACATCTTTCAGAGTGATAGTTGCAAAAGCTACTAAATCATCGTTGCATTATATCCTTATTGTCGTTGTTTTATATACTCCATATTGTCTAAATATGCTAGTTTTATTGGACTTGAAAATATGATGATCAATTTAGTATTTCACACATATACGTTGAAACCTTTTTTTTATTGTTGGTATGACGTTTTACATCAATTTAAACTTTCTATAATTTTGAAACTTTATAGATAAAGTATTACATATACAACAAATAAGTAAGGAAGTGTTAAGTTGGATCGAAACTTTATCAATAAAAATCAGGCAGAGGAATATAGTAGAGTGATTAGTGAGAAACACGCCAGAGCATGTGAGGTTTCCTCATTCTTCGCCGTACCCAAGATTCCTCTAACACATTATGATGATGAAGAATTTTACACTGTTATTAAGCTGTATGATGGGGATTCTGAAAAGTCGAAGGACCCAGAAGTCGGTATATGTCTTGTTTTTCAGGAATCGGACCAATATATATATATATATATATATATATATATATATATATATATATATATATATATATATATATATATATATATATATATATATATATATATATATATAAATTATATATAATCGGATGTCTCTTGACTTTCATATATAACTAGATATTATTTCATGTATTAGCGACGTGGACTTTGATTGTATTATTTACAATATGAAATTTAAACTTAAAGTTGAGTTAACTCATATCCAAATTTATCGTCGTTGTTATGATTTTACTACAAAAATGTGTGAATAATGAAAATATATAGTAAAAAAAAGAAAAGAAAACCTTAACTTTCAAGTTCACCATAAACCAACTACTTCATACTTCATATACGTTGAACAAGATATTAGGCACTAACATAAACATACAATTCAATTTCTATTATAGAAATTTACTAATTTCCCAATTCAATTCCACTATAAAATAATGAAATTAACAAATTTCAAGCATAATATACTAGTACTTATTATGTGTGGAATAAGCTATTAGCTAGTCAACAACAATCAACATAATATTACTCAAGGGCAAATAACGTACAATACTCTCGTTAGATTTTTTTATTACGGATTTCTCCCTTTTAGATTTTTTCTTTCATCGACCCCCTGTTAACACAATTTAATTACATCCAACCCAACGACTTTGACTTTTGGCGAACTAATACCTGGAAAAGATAATTTTGCCCTCATTTAAGTTTCAGTTTTCAAAAAAACTCAAACACCTTCAATTATTATTTATTACACATTTACCTCTAATTTTTTGTAATTTACAAAACTGACTATAAATTATTTAAAATTAACCCACATAACTTATCAAAATTTCAAAACGATCTTAATTAATATTTAAATAAATTATTTAATAAATAAATAAATATTTAAATAAGGGTAATTTTCATACAGACCCCCTGTTAGTTTCATCAATTACGAATCTTCCCCTGCTAGTTCAACAATCACATATTTTCCCTCGTTAGTGAAAAACAATTACATCTAGCCCCACGACTTTGACTTTCGGCGAATTAAGGCCTGAAAATGACAAATTTGCCCTCATTTAAAATTCAGATTTCAGAAACACCCAAACACAATCAACTTTTCTTTATTGCACATTTGACTCCAAAATTTTTAATTTTACAAAATTAACCTACATAATTTTTTAAAATTTCAACATCATCCAAAATATTTTTGTAAACAAGTCCCTACACATTTTATATCTCAATATCAACCCCATAATATTAAAATAAATAAATAAATAATAATAAGAATTCCAAAAAATAATTTAAAATTAAATAAAAAAAAAAGAAAAAGAAGGCGATCGGAGCTCCGATCGGACCTCCGACCGGAGCTGGCAGCTCTGGACGGAGCTTTAAATAGCTCCGGCCGGAGCTATTTACAGCCCCAATCGGAGCTAGCTCCGACCGGAGCTGTTACAGCTCCGATTGGGGCTGAAAACAGCCCCGATCGGAGCTGATTTACAGCTCCGTCGGAGCTGATTACAGCTCCGTCGGAGCTGCAAATAGCTCCGATCGGGGAGCTATTTACAGCTCCGGTGGGGCTGCAAATAGCTCGATCGGAGCTATTTGCAGCTCCGACGGAGCTGTAAATCAGCTCCGATCGGAGCTATTTACAGCTCCGATCGACGGAGCTATGTGGGTACAACTCCGGTACCGGAAAAATTCCGGTACCGGAGTTTAGAGCTCGAAGAAGAAGATGATTAATGAAAAAAAAAAAAAAAAGGAAAAAGGAAAAGAAATATTGAGAAAAGAAAGGAAAAGATAAATGATAAAATAAAAATATTGGTAAGGGCATGTTTGGGGAGAGAAGATTTATAAGTTGGTCAACATTTTTGGATAAAATGGGGCTAGATGTAATTGTTGAACTAGCAGGGGAAGAAACGTAATTAGGTGCATCAGTGGGGGTAGTTTTTAGAAAATTTCCTTCCCTTTAAATAAATATAATCTTCATCAATTTCATTTGTCTTGCACCTAATAATCTTCTAACACAAGAATATAATTTCTCCATTTCATTACAAAATTTTTCTTCGATCAACAATATTTATCTTTGACCGTACATTAGTCCTCATTATAAGGATGCAATTCGTTTTAAAATATATATAATTATAAGTTCATAACTTAGTTGTATTTTTAATATTTTTTTAGAAAATTATCAATATAATTTGGGTGTAATCTACGAGTCAAACATGTATACAATTGACCAGAGATGTAGTTTGTAATGAAATGGAGCAAGGCTCTGTTCTCTTCGTCTGAAAAAGTCTGAACTGAACTCAACTGAATGGATCTGAACTGAACTCAACTGAACTTATTTGTAGTACAAAATACTATTAGTCAAATCTGAACTGAACTGAATTGAACTTAATGCATCTGAACTGAATTGATCTGAATTTAAAATAATCAATTTTCAGATGGAAAGAAGAGAGCCTAAGTAGAATATTTATTGTATAGTATAAGGCTAACGATATTTTCAGAGCGAAAAATGATTCATCCAGAGCAATTTTTTTTCTACTACTAATTTTCCATTTCTATTAAAGTTGTAAAAGTAAAAGATTTAAGTTACTATTCTTTAAACTATCCTAACAGTCTAACACCAATATAGGAAGTTATAAAAAAATTATTTCATCTGCATCATTATTAAAGTTGATTAATTTTTATTTAGATTTAATTTTACATTCTTCTATCATAAGTAGACTAATTTTTTTTATGGGTATTCATATATAATTTTTGTATTTTAATCTAAAATGTAAAATAAACAGAATAATGCAACATAAAAATAAGCTAAATATGAAGTATTAATGAAGAAAAAGAATAATTGCAAACATAGAAAAATAAAAATAATTTGAATGAATCATATTTTGCTATTGAAATATTTGGTACCGATAGTATAACAATAATGTGATCCGATTTGGTGGAAAGCTCTTCCGTTTCTAGTGATGGCGGCTACCTTTCGGTACTTTAACATGTCAAACTCAACTCAAAGCAGTCTTCATCAACCGACCTTTTGTTTTGGTCCCTTTTCTCTTTCTTCTTCAATTCTTCAATGGCTGTGCTGTCTAACTTCGCCTCTTTTTCCCTTCTTCAATTATTTTCATCATCATCATCATATATATATATATATATATATATATATATATATATATATATGTATGTATGTATGTATGTATGTATGTATGTATGTATAAAATAATAATGACAGTTTCCCAAACTTTCCCATTTCAACAACTACACTACGTGCAAACCATTTTATAAACCTCTGATTTTGTTATTATTCAAAAAGGTAATCACTACACCCCAATCTCTTTCTTCATATTGTTTCTTTGTCACTATTTCACTCTGCTATCTGCGATTCTTCACGAAATCTTCAAGCTTCTGTTTCAGTCTTTCTTTCATATGCATGATTGATTGATCAGGTTTCGCTTCTGCTTCTTTTCTATATCTATTCGTTGTTAGTGGTGATTAACTTACAATCTTATATGTTTATGGGAATATTTGATTCTGATGTTGACATGATCCGATCCTAAAACTAGAGACTGTTCATTGATTCCAGTTCTTGTGTCATCATCATCATCTCACTGCAGATCTTGTTTTAAAATGTTTCTGTCTTTTGATAGACTAGATAGTGACTCTATGACCTTGACTTGTCTTGTTTCTGTTTCATTTCTCCTTTATTTATCCATCTTTGGTTTCATATTTATCTATCTATGTTCTGCTTACAAAATGATAAAGGTAACGCATAAATCTGTAGGCCTTGTTGTGTTTTACTGCATTAAGTTTCTTGTCCTGTGCAGAAATTGTAGTTTGATTTTAATGTGGTTTGTGAGTCTGTTGTTTCCTGTACGAAAACACGTGTTTCAAATTGATTCCTAGAGCAAATGTTGTCATTTTGAGTATATGAAATATGTCCAATAAGCATTTTCCTTGTTGATTAGGCCAGTGTAAATATGTTTTTTTATCTTCTTTCTAGTGTAGGAGCAGATCAACCTTTGAATCGACGTATATTGGGAACATTGTTTGTGTATTGACCTGTGATTCTGGTGTTGCACAACCATTGGTGATGGATGTACAAAGTTTTTTAAGTGTTGGGAAGAAGCAGAAGGGTTCAATTAGTATTGCCTCAGCTTTGGTTTGGGCTGTTCTTGAATGGTTGTTAATTTGCATGCTCTTTGTTGGTGGTACCTTCTCATACTTGGTTACAAAGTTTGCCCGCCGTTCCAAGCTGCAAGTCCCGTGTTTGTTTTGCTCTAGACTTGATCATGTGTTAGAGAAAGATAGAGGTGGTTTTTGTTGGGATTTAATCTGCAAAGAGCACAAGTCAAAGATTTCGTCTTCAATCTTTTGTCAACTTCACGATAAGCTCGTGGATGTTCATGAAGCGTGCGAGAGTTGCTTTTTCTCGTTTGCTACAGTAAACAAGTCAAATTCTGAGACGTACAGGTTGCTTGTTGGCAAATTGGGCGAAGAACCTCACCCTGGTCTTTCTCAAGATGAGGATGGCAACCTTGATTCTTCTCGCATCAGAAAGTGTTCATGTTGCAATGCCGAATGGACTTCTAGATCTTATACTCAGACTCTAATTCAGACCAAGTCAATTGACTCTGAGGTAAATGTGGTTGATGAGGGCACTAATGATCTTGTTCGTGAGATGGAGACCGCAGAAACAGATTCAGTGGCTAAAATTGCAAAGTCAATTGACCCTGAGGTAAAATTGGCTGATGAGAGTGTTGATGATCTTGTCTTTGGGATGGAGACCCAAGAAACAGATTCAGTGGCTAAAATCGTGAAGTCAATGGACTCAGAAGTAGACTTGGTTGACGAGAGTGCTGATGATCTTGTTCGTGAGATGGAGACCCAAGAAACAGATTCAGTGGCTAAAGTCGCGGAGTCAATTGGCTCTGAGGTGAATGTGGTTGATGAGAGTGCTAAGGATCTTGTTTGTGAGATGAAAATCTCAGAAATAGATTCAGTGGCCAAAAACGCCAAGTCAATTGACTCTGAGGTGAACGTGGTTGATGAGAGTGCTAATGATCTTGTTCCTGAGATGGAGATCGCAGCAATAGACTCAGTGGCTAAAAACGCAAACTCAAATGACTCTGATGTAAACGTGGTTGATGAGAATGCTAATGATCTTGTTCGTGAGATGGAGATACCAGAAACAGTTTCAGTGGCTAAAAATGCAACTGCAGAACCTCAAATTATTAAGCTAGCCGACGACTCTTCTGATTCGCATTTGGTAAATCCTATTCATGATTTGCATTTGGAGTCCGAGGCAATTACCAATTCATTTTCCGAGGAGCCCCTACAGCATGGACTAGAAGAACTTAAATGGCAGCAAACTGAACATACTGACAGTACCAGTGTGCCATCTGAGCTTATGTCTTTCAATGATGCACTTCCTTCTTCCAAAATCGATGAGACTCAGTATGACCTGAAAGAAACCAGTAAGTCAAATTCTAACTTGTTTCAGTGCATCAACTGCTGTACAGTTTCTGTGTGTGTGTGAAACTAAGATGACTGGTTTTATTTTCCTGTCTGCATTTTGTCTGAATAACACAAGTGTAATTTGAAACAAGCCGAGTGATGTTTTAGATTTTTCGTAATCTTTCGGGCGTATATTGATGTTGATAATCTTGCATTGCTTGCATACTTACCATACCTTTTTTGTGGTCAGTTATAAGCACCACTAAGTTGGAAAAAGAAGTTAGCACCGGTCACGAAGAAGCTTCTACCCCAGAAAGCGATAGCAGAGTCGCAACCGAGTTAGTAAAAAACATTGCAGAGGAATGTACAGAAACCTCTGATTCTCAAAGTAATTCCGTTTCAGAAACGTATCATGCTGGAAGTGATTCCATTATAGAGAATGATGTGTCCATGGACTCGAAACCTGTTAAAACCGACAGTAGTTCCCAGTTGGATCTTGGGGACGCTTATAAGTTAGCTTTGGGGACCAGAGGAAGACAGCTGTCTGGAAGATTCCTTGAAAATCAGAAGTCCATGACAGATTCTTCAAGAGCTTTTGAAGATTTGAAGATCTTATTAACCCAGATTTCTGCAAATGGTGATAGTAGCCCAAGGTTGTCACCGATTTACGATGATTATAAAGGTATGGAGTCGCCTAGTTACGTAGGTTTGCAGATTTTTCAAAGAAAGGTCTCTCTTGAGAGAAATGAATCCAATTTGTCTCTGGAAGGGAGCACAATAAGTGAAATCGAAGGTGAAAGTTCGATGGATAGGCTAAAGCGACAGCTGGAGCATGACAAGAAAATCATGAGTACTTTGTATAAAGAATTGGAGGAAGAGAGAAATGCCTCTGCTATTGCTGCGAATCAAGCCATGGCCATGATCACTCGTTTGCAAGAAGAGAAAGCAGCACTCAATATGGAGGCACTGCAGTTCCTCAGAATGATGGAAGAACAAGCCGAGTATGATGCTGAAGCTCTTCAGAGAGCAAATGAGTTGCTCACAGAGAAGGAGAAACAGGTCCAAGATTTAGAGTATGAGCTTGAACAATACAGAAACCAGTCTGAGGTTGCATCTTTATTCAATAATACCTTTGTCAACCCCAGTTCTGTATCGAGAGGTGATATGACAGTGGAGAAATCACAAGGAGACTATTTGGAAAGTGATACAACTGCTTTCCAGAAGGAAGAGAAATAGCTTCATTGGTCTCGAATCAGATCAGGTTATAACAGGAAATGCAAATTCAACACAGTGATCCATAGTCTGAGACTGAGTATCTTAAGGTAAACACAAAATACTACTTAGCTTCATGTATCAAATTTTCTGAAGTTTAAAATCGCACTGTGTATCAATGAGCCACATTTGCTTTGTGTTAGTTAACTCATCCTTTCGTAGATCTTGATTATCCCCATCATGATCAAATGTCTGCTTTCGTTCAGGTCTTTAAACTTATATGCATATAAAGTTTCATTTTTCAATCTGGAAATCTGCATTTGTTTGACTATCTCTACTCTTGTGATGAAATCCACCAAATCAAAAGGGGGAAGTCATATATAGTACATGGTAGATATTGAGGGCATCGAACCTTCTCTCATAAAACGTCAAAGTTGAAGTTTGAACAGTATGTTGAAGCAGCAATTATATCTTCTTGGTTTGTATTTCTCAGATGTCTCAAGTAAACAACCATGGACTCTTGGGAAGCAGAAGACGAGGTAGAGTACAGATTTGTAGATTACCTGTAGGACCGGACAATTCCTCTGGAGTTGAGTCAAATCTTTTCCTAGTAGCGTCCTGGAAGCAAAGCTGTGTACTTAAAATGTAGCATGTGTGAATGTTTTAGTCGATGTGTGATATATTCTGAGAGTTGTTATCGGTTTATGGCTGTAGGTTGTAACTTGTAATTGTGCATTTGAGATTTTATGTGGGAGTGTGACATGGCTTCTGGAGTTCTGGTGAAGTTTTTCAAAATGAAGTTCTTTGGCTTGGTGTTTGAGTTTGATGGATTTACAGTAATATTGCGTGTGAAGTCCTTTTCTTTTTATCATGATCATCATCATCATCATGTCTAGTTCCGAAGCTCCACACAAGCTGGTTGCTTAAATGAAATTTGGATCTTATGAAAGATGTGAACATTTTCTCAATTCCACCTTCAACTTTTACTCATTTTTTAATCTATGCATTAAATAAATCACCAATTTTCTTAATCTTCACACCTAATAAAATGAACTAGGTAATTCAGGTGGATGGAGGGAGTACACAATTACTTACATCTCAGCTAAGTAGCACCCGCTCGTTTATGTTGCCTTGTATTTCCGAAAAATACGTATGCCGCTCACCGCTCACATACGCACGCTTAAATACGTATTCTTCATCAATTTGTTTCTTGGTTAATGTAAGTGGATTATAATAAAGAAATTGGCATTGAATAGAGACAAAATGCACCGCTAATTAAATGGTCTAATTGTTAATCCACTCTACTGGGCAATTGTTGTATATATTGTGTTGGTTTATTAAATTAATACTAATAAATAATATAGATTGACTATTAAATTATTTATAATTAAACATTAGATATGCACACGTAGGTGTGTTCAATACTTTTAATAATGTAAATATATAAAATTATAATAAAATAAAAACGTATTTTTTAACGTATTTCTATTTTGATATTTTGATATTTTTCGTTTTTCGTATTCGTATCATTTTCGTATTCACTTTCATATTCGTGCTTCTTAACATCTCAGGTGAAATTCAAACTCCTGGCATGATCACATTGAGTAATAGAATTTATAATTAATGTGTTGATCCCATGAATGTCTTTACCTTTATGAATTTAATAGAAAATAAAAAAAATAGGTAGAAGATTGATATGTTTTTTTTAGGAAATGAGTTAATATATTAATCAAATGAAGTTACTACAAAATTCCGTTGCGTGAAGTAAGTTTTGGATATGACATGTCATTACACACAAAACATTCTAATCAATTTGGCGGCGTATCCCGAACATAAAAGCTACTCACATGCCCCATAACAAAAGAGTGAATTCAGGACAGTTGTATCGCTATGTACTAGTGGCAGACCATGCAATGTTCAACCAACACTTCATTTGCTAATGCATCCGCAACTTGGTTAACTTCTCTATACACAAACGTTTTTTGTTTTTAAACACCGACTTATGTCTCCGCTGAGAATCGAACCCTGCACCTCTTCTTCACTATCCCAACTCCCTTGCACTACACCACCTTATAACTAACTCCCCCTAGCTATACTTGATACTATAAACCTCCATTTGATCAAGTAGCTCCTTTAGGTCTCTAAGCAGTTGGACATGAAGTCGATTCGTCATGTGCCATCTGTTGCAACAATGAACAACATATTTAGAATCAGTCCTAACACATGGCTTAGTGAAATACATTTGCCTTGCTACAATTCCCTGTTTTAGTGTTTGAAGTTCAGCCAATGTTATTTGTGCATATTCCTATATAACCTGCTGCAGCTCTTAAAGCCACCTAGGTGATTTCTTAAATACAGTTCCTATGCAGGACCAGGATTTTGCATACGGAGGAACCATCTATATTCATATCAATAAAGCCAAAATCAAGAGGTAGTCATCCACACAAGTGAATTGTATTTTGCTTGTGCTTTTGTGTGCTGTATGTAGCATTGTCATATGTCTCATATCTTTCATCAGATACATGTCTTTAATAGCACCATTGGGGTTTAGGTAATCACGTACAGTTTATTAGGAATTAAATCAATTTTCTCAACAAGATAGTATAAATTCTACTCTCTCGGTCTTATAAATGTTTTTTACATATTCTTTTTTTCGTCCATTTAAATAAATTATTTACATTTCTTTCTTTAATGAACTTTATTTTACTCCTTTATTTGTGATTCATACCATTAAATCATATATCATACTCTACAAACTTAATGAAATCGTTGTAAACGAAATGTAAAGAACTTAATAAATTAACTAGTCAGATTAAATATGTGAGACAGTTTGGCCGAGTGGTCTAAGGCGCCAGATTTAGGCTCTGGTCCGAAAGGGCGTGGGTTCAAATCCCACAGCTGTCATTATTTTCTCACATTTCTATTTCGTTTGTCCTTCAATTGTTTTACTATGTTTATCCGCTTGCTACATTTATATTTCGTTCGTCCTGCAATTGTGTTTTTTTTTCCCCCCGAAAATTATACATTCCTATTTCGTTTTTCCTTGAATTGTTTTATTATGTTTATCCGCTTGGGCACAAATATCTATTTCGTACTTCAATTGTTTTACTTAGTTTATAGGTTTCCTCGTGGTTTAGCTAATGTTCGATCTGACCGAACGAACTGATAAGGTGATTAGAAGCTATGAAAACTGATAAGATAACTGGTACTTGTTCCGTCTTCTTAATAAACTAGTAGATTTTCAGAAGGGTAGTTAATCAATCACCTCATTGACATTTACTAAACATACTTATTATGCTCAAACTACTACTACCATTATTTGCCGTTTAAAAATAAATAAAAATCTCAAACTACCACATATGATAAAATCACATTATAAATTACTTCCTCCATTTTTTACAAACTTCCTAAGGGAACTATTCATCGCGACCTTTGACCACATATAGCTTTTAAATTAAATTGTATCAATATAAATTAAAAATATATTTCATTTAATTTCATAATATAATTTTATTATATTTTTTTCTAATGTAATTTTGGAGTTATACGTGGTCAAATGTCACGATAAATAGTCCCCTTAAAAAGTTTGTAATGGGATGGATCAAGAAACTGATAAGATTACGTTTAACCATCTGTAAAACTAAAACATTTGAATAAACAATAAGATTTGCTATGTATAAACTTTAGCTTGTGAGCAAACTTCATCGTATTTTACTAAGCAAACTTTATGGATGGTGTTTTACTTCCATTCACACCTTGGTTTGATTCGGATAAAGTAAGAGTTAGAACAATACTCCTTATGGAGGGGTATAAGAGCACTAGTAATGGTTGGCTTTAATTTTGGAACTTATTTATTTATAAGCTTCAAATAAGCTTCTTTCATTTTTAGTTTACAATGATTTAGCTTATTAGAGGTAATTTTCGTGGCCTACACATAACACATACACTCCACATGTACCACACAATTAATGAAAGAAAATGAAAAAGAAATTAAAAAATATTATTTGAGGCTTATTTACGGGCTACAAAAATGTAGCTTATTGGCATGGGCTACATTTTTGTACA
The DNA here is from genome assembly GCA_028274465.1 of Plantago ovata. Lineage (NCBI taxonomy): Eukaryota > Viridiplantae > Streptophyta > Magnoliopsida > Lamiales > Plantaginaceae > Plantago > Plantago ovata. The sequence goes on from CM051458.1 coordinate 96,879,562, forward strand.
CTCTAAAAAGACTCCATTGTAGCTTATTTAGGGCTTAATTGTGATATCCGTACGTTTCGGGGAGTTTTTGCCGCGCAAGCTGTTGGTGGTTCACGGGAAGGATCTAGAAGGCTTGGGGCAAGAGTACAATTCTAGAGAAGTTAGGGACTATTATGCAAATGGAACAATCTAGAATGTAGTAGGAAACTCTCCATTGTACATAGTTGAGTAGAATACTTTAGCTAGAACTATGTAGGTGTAGGAATAATAAATAAGGATCTAGAATACTTCCATGAGTTGTATAAATAGGGGTAGGGAGTTCATTTGGAACTCAACCAAGAGAAGTGAGAGCAAGGGTAGAGAGGGAAAGTTCAAGTGAGAAGCTTGAGTATTGTGGTAATACAAGAATCTTTCTTAGCAAGATCGTTGCCTTGCTTTGTTGTTCTCTTTCAAGTTCACTTAGCAAACACACTTAAACACTTTTGGGCAAGGTTAGCTTGCTAGGCTCGAGGCGAACTAGTCAAGCACCGCACGGGTACGAGTTCTTTCGGTTGTTCAAGTTTCATCCCGTGACATTAAGCCCCAAATAAACCAACCATTGCCAGTGCTCTAAAGTGGCTTATTTGGGGCTACGTAGTTCATGGAAATGTGCTACCTTAATTAGTAGCCTCAATTTAAGCTCCAAATATGAGACCCACAATAAAAAGTCTCAAATAATATTAAAAAATTATGTGACACATGGAGTAATATGTGACATATGAGATCCGCAATAAAGTCTTAAGTAAGACCTGAACAATTAAAAACTTTATTTTTTATGAGGGATTTTTTTGACTTTTATGTTTAAAGCCCCTAGCTATTGAGCCCCAACCCATAATGATAATGATTTCTATTGAAAGAAAAATCGATCTAATAATAATTATAATCTTTCATGCAAATTAAGTTTGTAAATATGTGAACATACATATTACATAAAAATAGTGTCAATGAGAAAGAAAAATAAAGATATACATTTTAAAAAACTTCAAGAGCTCTTATTTACCAGGGTCACGAGAATAAAAATTACATATGAATCAAACAACAAAACCCAGATACTAATTATTAATTAACGAGCGCTACTCAACTGATAGCGACACATAGGACGGGTAGAGCTAGAAGTCCTAGACATTAACCACTGCAAACAACACTCTGCGTGGAAGATATGTGTGCAGGGCAATCGTGTAATCACGGATCCTTGAGTGAAATCGTTCAGGCACACTGAACAATTTTCTAATTCGTCGTCGGTGCAACAGTATCTAGCGGTCTTGAGTCCCCAGTTTGGGTTATAATCCTCTATGTAATGATCCCAATAATCATCGAAAGGCTTTGTGGCTGTAGAAACGCCCTTATCACGCAGCTGTACAACCCAACTTCCATACTCTTTCATGGCTAATCTTGAATATTTGATCACATATATAATATGCGTCTTGTTCCAAAAGGTTAAAAACTTTAACTGTCTTCAGGGGCCATCCTTAACTATGGTGCGATCAACAAGTTGTTCCAACGTTAGAGAATTGTTCATCGTCCGAGCATCATCATCATCACCTGCATGGATTTTGTCTAAGGGGAAGGGGATGCCATGCTTCTGATCATGGTGCACACCGTTTCAAGTTCATGACCACGGAAGGCCCAAAGCGGATAGTGGAAAAGTTTCCTGTGTAAATGATGATACGTTTCTTCTTTATGATCATGGTTCGTTGATGTACACATTGCAGCTTCTATTTATTAGACGTTATATTTATTTTTAAACGATAAATATTACAACTACTTTTACACTACTATTATACAAATATTCTGAAACATCTTACTTTACCACACCTATACCAACCTTATAACTCCTCATCGCCATAGATCGAATCATGCACTTCTCCTTTTACTGCTCCAACTCCTTACTGGGCTGGAACGTGTAGGCTAGCTAGGTTGAAATTAAAAGGGACCCTATAATTAGTAAACTAAAATCACATGTGAAAGAGTCAAGGCACAATTTTCACGGACTTTGTAAGCTTCCAGCTGGCTTATGCTATTTTTTTTCTTATATAAAGTAAAGAATATAATAAGCCCCATTATTTTTGTGACTGTCCGGTTCAATTATTGAAGTTTTGATCGATTCGTCTGGTTTAAAATTTGATTTTGTAAGTTGCTAACCCTGGTTTATTTAGTTATTATTATTAGACATAATTACTTTTGATACCCCCACTAAACAGCGACTTTGCATCCTAACCCAACTATCACGGAAAATTACAAATAAACCCACATCACCGTCCGGCATTGACTCCGGCGCCCTCTCTCTCCTCAAAACTTAACAACCAAACACGCCCTTATGTCTAAATTACTCTCTTTTCCACTTTCTTTATTCTATTTTTATTTTTTCTATTTTTCTTTTTCCTTTTTACCATCAACATCTTTTTTCTTTTTTCTATTTTCTATTTTCCTCTTTTCCTCTTTCTCTTTTCAATTTCAATCTGAGCTTCTTCGATCTGCAAATCGGAGCAAAGCAGAGCTCGACTCCGTGCAGATCGGAGCAGCTGTCTGCTCCGATTTGCAGATCGGAGCAGAGCTCTGCTCCGATTTGCAGATCGGAGCAGAGCTCTGCTCCGCTCTGATCGGAGCAGAGCTTGCTGCTCCGATCTTGAACGGAGCAGCTGTCTGCTCCGATTTGCAGATCGGAGCATAGCTCTGCTCCGCTCTGATCGGAGCAGAGCTTGCTTCTCCGATCTGTAGATCGGAGCAGACATCTGCTCCGATTTGCAGATCGTAGCATAGCTCTGCTCCGCTCTGATCGGAGCAGAGCTTGCTTCTCCGATCTGTAGATCGGAGCAGACATCTGCTCCGATTTGCATATCGGAGCATAGCTCTGCTCCGCTCTGATCCGAGCAGAGCTTGCTGCTCCGATCTGCAGATCGGAGCATAGCTCTGCTCCGCTCTGATCGAAGCAGAGCTTGCTGCTCCGATCTGCAGATCGGAGCAGAGCTCTGCTCCGCTCCGATCTGCAGATCGGAGCAAAATCGGAGCAGCTCTGTTCCGATCTGCAAATCAGAGTAGAGCTTTGCTCCGATTTTGATCGGAGAATCGGAGAGAGCAAAGCTACTCCGATTTTCCGATTGCTCTGCTCCAATCTCAGCAAATCGGAGCACCTGTATTTTTTTATTAATTAATTTATTTATTTTTAGTTTTTTTTTTCATTTTGTTTTATTGTTTTCTCATTTTTTTTATTCATAATAATTTGGGACTAAATTTGATTTCACTTTTTCTAAGGGCTTGTTTTTTCAAATAGTTTTGTGGACTATTTTTGAATTATAGTTAAATTATGTGTGTTAATTTCTAAATATTTTGTGTCAATATTATAAATATTAAAACATTTGGGTAAATGTGTAATAAATGAAACTTCATGTTGTTTGGATTAATTCAGAATTAGAAATTCCGGCAAGGGCGAAAAGGTCATTTCCAAGGCTTAGAGCGCCGAAAGTCAAAGTCATGGGTTAATCTGTAATTACATTTATATAGCAGGGGAGGATTACATAATAAAAAATATAGATGGACTAATCTGTAATAGCGGAAAATAACAGGGGTACCAAATGTAATTTGCCCTTATTATTATTTATATTTATTATAGTAAAATAAGTGTGAATTGATAGTGACTAGGGGTCTAAACGATTTATGAAACTGATTTTTGGCAAAATAAAAAGAGAAGGAGAAAGAGCTACCATGTAGCTATCCATAATATGTATACTGGCTTTATCCTCTTTTGAAATTCAAGAGATTAAGGGTTTTGCTGAATGAGAATTGAAATCCAATATTGGAACACATTTGAGGAAAATAGGGTGAACGTGATATAGGATCTAAGGCAAGTTCATGATCACAGGGCAAATGAAAGACATTCATGTGGATGACATTATATTGAGTATTAATTATGCTGAAATATTAGATGTGTTCGATTGGGGTACTCATGTGATAATTTACAATAACAATCACAATATAGATGGGACTACCCTGTAGACTCTCTATCTATAATAAGTGTATCCTTGCTTATCCTATTTTGAATTTCAACATGTTAGGGGTTTTGTTGAATGACTATTGAACTCCAATATTGGAACCCAGTTAATTTGAGGAAAATAGAGTGAATGTGATATAGGATCTATGACAAGAAATGAAAGACATTCATGTGGATGACAATACACTCAGTCTTGATTATGACACATATGAATACTATGCATGTACGTGTTGAGTTTGAAGATGAAAAAATACATCATGTTAATGTAGTTTGTAAATTCAACATTTTTCTATGGTAAAGGTGGAGTAATATATGACCATGTTCATATGGCAAAGGAAAGACATTCATATCGAAAATAGCATAGTAGCAATGGTTATTGGAGGTCGATAATAGTACAAATGCCAATGAAAATGATAATGGAGAGATATTAAATTGACATATGAAATTCTAATTCAATGAAAAAAATACATCATATTAAGTTTTTGGATACTATATAATATGTTCCAGTTAAGAGTTGGTGAGTGGTAATGCGTATGAGAAACATAGACCAAGATAGAGAGATAAACAATTGTGTAACAATACACATATGAGCGATATCTTTCTTTATTTGTTATTCCACATAATCAAATTTATATAATAACAAGTGTGCGTACAACTTTTTTATGCTCGTTGAGTACTCGACGGGTCAATTAACTAGTTATATAGTAAAATAAGTGTGAATTGATAGTGACTAGGGGTCTAAACGATTTATGAAACTGATTTGTGGCAAAATAAAAAGAGAAGGAGAAAGGGCCATTAAAGAAAAACACAAAGGAAAAAGTAATTAAAGAAAAAGAAGGAAAAGAACAAAAACTAAAAAAAAAAAAAAAAGGAGGAAAAAGGGCGAAGAAACGCCCATAAGACGGGATCTGATCAGACATTTCAGGTCTAATTATGTTCCTGGTTAGGTTAGTGCAATTTTTTCAAGTCCAATATTATGTAGTACACATTTGTTCCTTGTTAGCGCAATTTTTTCATTTATAGAAACTAATTACATGCACATTTATATAAGCAGATCCTAAAGTCCTAGAAAATGTTATGCGAAATTAAGTGAGTTGCGCGCGCGAGTTGTGTGAGTTTACACAAAACTAATATTTTGGACTTAGATATGAATAAAAATAAAATCAGTGGGGGAATCTGTAACGCAACTAAATTAAGGGGGTCTTTTATGAAAGTTACCCTTTAATTGGAAATTTCGAAATCGTTAGCTGCTACGGACGCGACTTTTACAACATGGACGAACATATCCGTTCCGTTCCGTTCTTTTCCTTGCACCTTTTGGTTTCTTATAAAAAACACTGAATACCTTTCATAGTTTACACCACAAATTATCACATGCCATGGATGAGATTGACTATATTAGCGATTTGCCAAATGAAATCATAGGCAATATTTTATCACGTATACCATCAACGGAAGAAGTAGTACAGACGTGCATGTTAAGCAAAAAGTGGAGATACAAATGGTGCTTTATTACCAGGGTTAACTTTGATGACACTGCATACCTTACTCCTGATGGCGATATTGATGCGCCAAGGTTTCTGAGATTCATGCGAGGGACTCTTCTCGGGGTGCAGAATGTTGTGGGATTCGACCTCGACTGCCAGCTGCAATTCTATGAAGATCCAAATGCCCTTGCATCATGCATAGACATTGCATTCAGATCCCCCGTTGAAATATCGACAATTTGTAACAGGAGCAGACATGCGCTTCTCCGTTTGCCTGCCGGAGTTCTGAACTGCAGATCGTTAGAATCGTTGGAACTGCGAAATGTCGAGGCTAACATTCCTGCCTCAGTTGTTGTCCCTAACCTAAAGAGCTTTCATCTTACCGGTGTTAATTTTCTAAATGAGGATCCCAAAAATAATACTGTAAGGATTACAGTTCCTGTCCTTGAAGTATGCTATTTCAGCAGATGTTCATGGCAGAATATTGAAATTATGGAGATTGCTGCTCCTGAATTGACAGTGCTCTATTCTTCCACCAGTAGAAGAAGAAATGTTGATGGCTGTACAATCATGATTACTGGAGCCAGAATCGAGAACTTTTCTGCGAATCACGGTTATCCAGCGAACTTTCGTTTCCCAAGTTCAACAGTTCAACAAGCGACAATGCACTGTGAAGTAGGCGTGGATACGTTACAAACTTATGGATTGCAGTTTCGGAAGCTACTGAAGGAACTTTCAGGCCATCTTAAAGAATTAGAGATATTTGATGATATAACCGAGGTAAGTACATATATCTATCTCCAATTATTATTGCAAAACGAATATATGCGCTATCTACATTTCTCATGCTTCTTTTTTTTTTATGTTGATGCGAAGTCTATAGCAAGAACAAAGCTAGATGCACTCCAAGGAGATGTTCCACATACGTATGTTCGCTGGGCCATGTGTTTTCGTTTGGAACAGCTTGAAGCTGGTAATAATTTGCACAAGGAAGGACTACTTGAGTTGCTTAGTTGGACTCCATACTTGAAACACCTCTCTGTGGAGTTTCATCCGCGTTTTGCGAAATGGCCCAACGACGGCTTAGAGAACTTTGAGATTGCTTCCTGTACAAGAACCAATCTGGAGGTAGTGGAGTTTGAGTACTTCATTGGCACAGATAATCAGTATGAACTTATACAATATCTGATTGAGAATGGAGCAGTGCTGAAAAGTTTCATGATCAGTACATTACTTGGTGATCCAGATTTTCCAGCGCAGCCGAGGGCACTTATGCTGAGGCAACTACGGTCATTTCATAGAGCTTCAAACCATGTCAGGATCATGTTAGATGAAACTGATGTTGATGAAAATGATGTTGATGAAATGGTTATAGGTTGAAATTAAGTATTATGGTCGCAGAACTGTTCATTATAAACCTTATGTAGTAGCATACAATCTGTTTAGTTTGTAATATGTTTAATTAGTGATATATATAGTTCTTTCAAAATTCAATTAGTGATATATTTCTTTCAAAATTCAGTGTAACTTCTCTATGTGCATGCTTTCAAGATTTAGTAATATATTGTTGATCCAAGATGTCAAATGCTTATGAATGGAAATATGATATATGTGTCTGCAAAGTAATTCAGATGGCACATTACTGCGTACAATTCAGTTTTTACTTTACATGCATATATTCTCTTGATTATTTTTGACATGTGCTGCCTCTGTGTCCCTTCAGGGATTCTCCATGTGACTTGCCTTAATAAGTTCATTATAAGTATATAACTTCTCGTATAATTATCAGAATCTATTAACTACAACAGTGATACTAGTAAAAGTTGCAGGACCTTAACTGATTACCCGTCGCCGGCTATGTATAGGATTTAATTATGTACAATTGGATATATTGAAGAACTAATAGTATATATACAAATATAGTTGATGACTAGATTCAGTACATTTCCATTAATAATTTCAACTGTAAAGACTTTAATTTATGTCGGAAGTAAGTTGAAGTCAGCAAGGCAAACATCAATATGCAAAGAATTTATGAAGATGATATATAGAAGGAAAGAGCTTAAAAGACAAGATGGAAATCTAATGAAAAAACTTGGAAATCACTCCAGCCAGCAATATTGAAGTTGTTTTTGTCTAAGTTTGTATTTCATGCATGGGAGAGAAATATAGCTGGCCAGTGAACCTTATGGCTTCGACTGGAGTTGCAGATTGGGAAAACGAACAGAGTTGGAGAGGATTTACTAGAAAATGCAGGAAATTAGCGTTTACACTGCCTCTGGATCCAAGAACAAGCTAAGGCCAACAGCAGAAATAAGGTAATAGAAGAACATGAGCATAGTAGAGAACTCATTCATGCCTTTTCATAAATAAATAAATACAGGAAAGTACTAATGGATGAAATTGTTCAGAGAGGATAAAAGCCAAACATGTTACAAGAACAAAATCAGAACATGAGCTTTAAAAGTTCAAATAATCAAATTGAAACACACACACATGTTCTCCAATTCTAATCCTGTAATTTGTAAGTTAGCGACAGGCTGACACTGTTTACATATGCCTACAGTAGTCGATATAATTAGGCAAAATAAAGGTATTCTTGTTTTATTGACTTTAGTCAATCTTGTTCATTTTACTTGGGTGAATCACCCGATATATGTCTCAGTCTTCATAGCCGAAACCAAGCAAAACCACAGGTAAAAGCCGTCAAATGTTGGTTAATCCCCCGCAGTTGTTAGACTCGTTACTGTCACAAACAAAGGTTGATTTGCATGGTCAAATGCACATTTACCTCAATTTGCCTTCTAATCCCAGCTCGTTGCCCCAAAATTCCTAAAGTAAATGCGAGATTAACTCTGCAATGTAGTGTACTACTATCAGCATATAGCGATTCCAACAAAGGCAGCTATGTGATACCTTCTTGTTCTCTGGTGTACATATATGCTACAGTACTTGACAGCCTTCCGGAGTCTTCATGCTGGAAAAAAAAATAAAAAATTGCTAGCCATAATTCAGATAAAACCATAAAGGTGAAAATACTCACATTGCCATGCAATTTTCAGTATTAGTATCGAATACAATTCTCTCGACTCGATTTCAATATTTCAACAGATAATATATAGTCCAACCTAGGAGATTAAAGAGGAATTTGTCGGCTGGTCTCAACCCTCAACAGCAGAAGTAAAATATCAGAGAAACCTATTTCAACGAAGAAATCATCGGTCGAGAGGAGAGCGAATCCATCCATCTACAGGTTAAATTTTAACGGATCCTCCGTCGATTCCATTCTCCGGTGAGTTTACCAATTCTATCTGCCCTTTTTCCTTCACTTTACCTATTTTACCATTAGTCGGTCGGTCAGCCAAGCTATTATCTCTTTGTAGTAAATTATCCAATCTTTAAGCTATATGAAATTGGAATCCAAATTATAAATCTTGAGGAAATCGGAAACTAAAGAGATAATTAAGAATCCGGCCTGTTAGAATTTGGATTTGCCTGAAGAATTCTTCTCTGTGTATTTTATTTCTTTTCCTTGTGTATTTATCTTAGCTCCAATTCATGGTTTCAATTCTTTTTGTTTTTGTATACATACATCATCAGTCCCATATATTACATTAATTAATTAAGGTTACCTGACTGATTTGATTTCTTTCTTTTAGCCCATTACTACTTAATATACTATTGTTCAATTTCATGTTTAATCTTATTTTTATTTCTTCTTCATCTGTACGTTTGTAGGTCTATATTTCAGTCCATTGAAGGTGATGATGGATTTTTACGGATACCTGCAGGCGTTTAGTAACAAAGACGTAATCTTGGGCATTGCTGGTTAGACTATCGTTAATTTGTCATTAATTAATATACTCTCGATTTTTATTTTTATTATTGCTGAATATTTTACTCTATTTTCTTTTTCCTGATTGGCAGCTTTCACTGCATCTGTGGCACTATCTATGTATCCAATTGAGTTTCTCTATACCAACTTATTTAACTGGTGGAGATTATAACATGAAGTTATACCCCAAGTTTTTTTTTCCCCCTTGAAAAGGACTCCATGCAAACTACTATAACCTCTTGTATTTCTCGTTTTCCAATTTTATTATCGATCAATTGCAGACCAACCTTTTGGAGGATAGTGAAGAACAACTCCACTGGGACTCACAAGCCCTATCCTTACATGGCCCTTGGTCTAGCTTCATTACTATGGTTCGGATATTCTGTATCCACTGGATCCAAATTCGATCCCGACTATAGATTCAATGGCCATTGTCTCATGTTAACTTCACTGGCTAGTTTGGCATTCCAGGTGCCTTACTGGCACATTTTCTACACGTACACCACATCATACTACCAAGTAAGTTATCGCTGTAAAATTATTTCCTTTGTTACATGCAATCAGTGAAGCATGAATATGTGAAGTTTTTGTTTTTTGTTTTAATTCCAAAAAATGAAAGAAAAAAAATAACCTATTCCATAGAATTCCAAACATATACTTCAGAATACACTTTGGTATTTCAGCCTTTTTATCTTATTATCCTCTTGGATAGAAATGAAGCTTGAGATAGTTTTGTATACTCATTATATACAGGGTGCCTCTTTTTTGGCCCGGGTGTCTCGTTATAGCTCTCGTTTTGCTACTTCTCTTCACCTTTATGTGTTACTTGGTAGCCTTTGGTTTGTGTTACAATCCTTGGTAGCCTTTGGTTTGTTTGTGTCAAAATCCTTGGTAGCTTGGATCCTTGGATTTTCTTGTAATCCTTAGACAGTCTTGTTTGGTTGGTTGGATAGTGGTTAGGAAGTTTTATTTAGAGGTGGAACTTGTTTGTATTTAGTTTTGAGGTTTTGGTTGTTTGTATTTTGGATCTTGTTTCGAGCTCCTTTTGTTTCAACGAATTCATTTTAGCTGTTTCAAAAAAAAATAAAATAAAAAAATTATATATATATATATATATATATATATATACTCCCTTCGTCCCAAAACAGTTGCACCGTTTTGACTTTTTGCGGTCAACAGAATTCAAGTTTGACTAGAAATTACTCTTAAACTATAATAAAAAAATATTTTATAAAATTACATATTGAAAGTTTAGGATGGAAAGTTTCGGAATATAATTTTGATGAATATTTTACTATTATAGTTTAAGAGTAATTTGTAGTCAAACTTCATTTTTGTTGACTGCAAAAAGTCAAAACGGTGCAACTTTTTTGGGACGGAGGGAGTATATATATATTGTGCTACTAAATAGGTAAAAGATTCAATAGAGTCCCTGATTCATTGAAAAGTTTTATAAAAGATGGAGCCCCCCTAATCCAGAAATATAATTAATACTAGCATGAACTGATCAACAAAAACAAAAACATATATTTTTGACATATTCGTATTTAAGATTTTGAATTTTTCTGTTTTTCATATCATATTAGTCTTGGTGCTTCTTAGGTTAGAAGGTGAATATGTTCGATTTTACTTGCTATTGTCTCTCGTTTCATTATGTTTACTAACAACATATTAACTCTAATATATGTATCAGGCTATTATTGCACTTGAAATGTTGGGGGAGTTCTTCTTTATTCTCTTTCCGGGTTCTTTCCTTGGGTCCATGGATGATCATGCACGAATAACTAAGATATTAGGGGTCGTGGCTACTATTTTCGGAATTGTTATGTATGCATCTCCACTACCCACAATAAGTATGTCTCTTAAACTCCATGTCTAACAATTTTTTCTTTTTCAAAAATTTATTATTTTTTAGTTTCTGCAGTATATGCCCCTCATATACACCATAATAATAACTGAATGCATTTTTAGGTGGAAGCATGGAGAAATAAGCGCGCTGACTGCTGGGTGTTTGGGCTGTGCACGCTTTTATGCATCAATGCATGTGCATGGTTTGCATATGGCTTCTGCTACTCCCCAACATATGATGTTTACATCGCTGTAAGTTTTCATTTACGTAATTTATATATGCATGTTCTTGTTTCATGGGGTTGCCTTGTTCCATGCACCTGCATTTCCTAGCTAGATTTGTTTTTGGTGTTTATTGTTTATTTACCTTGTTCATCCAGATTGCTAATGGATGCGGGTTGATATTGGGAGTAATCCAACTTGTCCTATCTGCTATACTACTACTTAAATATAGAATCTCAGGTATGTAAATGCTTCAGTTTTATTATGCTTTTCTCAATGCCAGGTTTAATGCTACGGCTAGAGGTGGTAACCGGGCCGGGCTCGGGCCGGGCTGTTACAGCCCGCTACATTTAAGAGGCGGGCTGTCGCGGGCCATTTTTAACCGGGCCGGGCTTTTTAAAATATATTGAGGCCCGGCCCGGCCCATGTAACATTTATAAATGTGACGGGCCGGGCTGTTAACGGGCTGTCCCGGGCTGACACAATTATGCTTTTAAATGGGCTGTTTGCCGGGCCAAAACGTTTATGCTTTAACTGGGCTTCTTGGCGGGCCGTCAACGTGTATGCGTTAAATGGGCTGCTCGTTTAACTTCTAAATGGGCCATTCAATCTCCTTCTTTTTGTAGATTACATTCAAATTGAATAAAAGTAATCAAACAAACACTTGGTTGGAACTTGTAGCTAAATAGCAAGTGCACAACTTAATAATAGTTGATAAACGATGAATAATATCATAGAATTACATTCATAGTAATAATAATAATAATAGCCGATCGAATGAATTGGTGAAGAAACTACCATGAAAATACTTGCATACTCATTAGTCTTCAACTTCAACTATTCATGCTTTCCCAAATGACGTAGTAAAGAACCGAAGGGGGATCCATTCCTAACTAAAATAAGGTATTTATATGTAAATTTATAATATATAATTTTATAATCAGACCAAATACGCGGGCTACACGGGCTAAACGTGACGGGCTGTTACGGGCCACGGGCTGTGACGGTCCCGGGCTGTCACCCGGGTTTAAGTGTTCGCGGGCCGGGCTGTCGCGGGCCACTAGGAGTAAGGCCCATATAGTTCACTGCTTTAAATGTTCACGGGCTGTTCCAAACTCATTTTAAACGGGCTGTTCCGGGCTGTTAAATTTGGCGGGCTGTCCGGGCCGGGCTGTTCTACGGACGGCCCAGATAACACCTCTAGCTACGGCTAGTTGCAATTCATTGACACGTTTAACAGGGACTGCAAATGGAATTTTTGTGATTTCAGGACCCAAAATGAAGGAAAGCTAAAGAACAAGGACTGGCTAACAGACAAATCAAATTGAATCCGTGGTGCCGAGCTGCAAATCACATTGGACTCCGCAGTTGAGACTCTTAAAAATGACGACTCTGTTACTTATAGCTAGGTAGGATAAATTAGGGTCGGTGGTCGAGCCGGTGGTTAATGCCAGAGCAAATTCAATACTGCAACAGCAATTTTAATCAATTTCTTATCACTTAATTGTGAATTTACTGCCTTAATTTATGGGTGACAACGAAACATTAGCTTGAATGTGAATTTACAAGTTCAATTTCCTACTAACTAGTACGTTGATTTGATCGGAGAGAGCATTAATTAAATGGTAAAAACTACCGCAGTTTAGACTGACTCTAAAAGATGAGTTTGTTACTTATAGGATGGTACTATGAATAAATTAGTAGAATTTTTTTTATTATTAAGTTTAATATATTTTACACTTAGTATTCCCAATAGCGACTCTATTATCACCCCGTCCCATTTTTTCCTTCCCTCTTACAATCCTTTTTGCCTTCACCTCAGTCCAGTCAGTATGTTGTGTTTCTACCCTGTGAAACCATCAGCTTCATTTGTGTTTTTCCCACTGTTTCTGTTTGAACCTTTGGTTCTTTCTCCTTCCAGTTCTTCTTTTGCACCTGCTGTTTTTGTTGTTTCTGTTGCACGGGCCGTCTGTTCATACATGTCTCAACTCTTGGCATTTTTTGCAATACACTGGATACCATTCATATTTTGCAGTCTGTGTTATCTTCTTCCCCTTTCTATTTGTGATTGTAAATTGTTTCCTTAGTTCAACTGCGAGATAAACCTCAATCAACAACACCCTAGCATATGACACAACTTCTTAGTTGTGCATTCATCAGTCATTATCCGATTCCCAATAGCACTAGCTATCTTCCTACTCTTCTCACCCCACAAGTGCACCGGTAGCTGAGGGAACATTACCCAAACAGAGGAAACACATCCTTAAAAGTAAAATCTGGCTCCCATCTTTTCAGGAACATTGGCTGTTTATACATAGTATATGCTCCTTTCCCTAGAATTTCAACACACTCCTTTTCTGATTTAAATACATTAAATAATTCACCAATTTTCTTAATCTTCACACCTAAGAAAATGAAATACGTAATTGAGGGTGGGATGGAGGGAGTACACATTACTTACATCTCATGACACGGACATGGGAAATTTAATTTTTCTTTTTTTTATATTTCAAACTGTATGTAGCATCATTTAAATAAATCTTTTGTACTACATATGCACTGGTTCTTCTTTTTCTTTTTTCTTTTTAACTATGTGGGGCAAGATATCTTCCGACGGTGAGATTGTATGATTGTTGATGAAAACCAAGCTCATGATACGGAATGAGGCTCCTATGACCTAACATAGTACATAATGACTTGTGAAAATGACCTAATTTTCTGATGTGCAAAGATTCACCAATCTAAGATTGGACCAATCTGTGAATCTTAGATTGGACCAATCTGTGAATCTTTGCACATCAGAAAATTAGGTCATTTTCACAAGACCAAAATTAGGTCATTGAGTATTAATTTACGATCTTTAAATGCATTCGATCTGTATCACTTTCAGGAATCCTCCATGTAACTTGCCTTTATAGATTATTATATAAATTGATAATCATTGATGGAAGTGATCAGAAAGGATAGAAGCCAAATTTGTTACAAGACCAAAATCAGAGAGGATAGAAGCCAAAGTTGTTACAAGACCAAAATCAGATCAGGAGCTTTAAAGTTCAAATAATCAAATTGAAAACACATGTTCTCCAATTCTAATCCTGTTTGTAAGTTAGCAACAGGCTGACAGTGAACACTGTTTACATATGCTCCTACTAACAGAGTACTAATATCAATATAATTAGGTAAGATAAAGGTATTCTTGTTTTAATTGGCTTTAGTCAATCAGGTTCATTTTACTTGAGTGAATCACCCGATATATGTCTCAGTAGTGAAAGCCAAAACCAAGCAAAACCAGAGGTGAAAGCCGTCAAAGGTTAGTGAAAGCCAAAAACAAACAACGGTTGATTTGCATGGTTAAATGCACATTTACCTCAGTTTGCCTTCTAATACCAACTTGTTGCCCCAAAATCCCAAAGTAAATGCGTGATTAACTCTGCAACATAGTGTACTACTAGCAGCATATAGTTTCCGCTTCCAACAAAGGCATGCTATGTGATGTGATACCTTCTTGTTCCCCGGTGTACTTGCCACAGTACTTGACATCCTTCAGGAGTCTTCATGCTGAGAAAAACAAACTGCAAAACATAATTCAGAAAAAGCTATAAAGGTGGAAATACTCACATTGTCATGCAATTTTATCATCAAGTAAGCACCATGGTAGGTAGGAAAGAGTATTTACAGAGTAATTTGAGAATTTATAGTTACTAGACCCACATATTCACGAGGCAAGCTGCAGATCATAGGCTTCACTTGTTTGTACTTTGGCCTCTAATCCAGGGAACTGCCCTATATCATGGCCGTTAAGAGGTAGAAATTCATTTTCCAGACCTACAGCAAACTCATCTGGGTTCACTCCACCACTTTGGAAGTAATCTGCCATCTGCATCAATTGCTCAACTGAGTTGGAACTTGGAATCACACCAAAAAAATGGAAATAGTCAAATAGTTCCTCATGCACTTACATGATTACCAAGAGCGATGCCACTTAATGCAGCAGACTCTAAGCTTGATCCCAATAGCCAATCACCACATATGCCGGCTCTTCCATGAGGATCAAAGATGCATGGAATTCCTGGTGAATTAGTTGGGAGAGCTGCACCCCTGTAGAAGTCCACAGTTCGGTCAAGTTACTACACAACGTATGAGTGGAACTTTGGAAATTTCAGTAATAACATACAGTTACGCATACCTTGAGGCACGCATTTATTTTATACAGTAATAAAAATATTAGATATTTTAACAACCACTCCTTTCATCACAAGCCAACAAATTCACATATGTTTCCCCTTTTTTTTTACATGACAAGAGGACCTGTTCATGATTTAGTCTCATAAATTAAATTTGTAGCACTATGTTCATACCAGAGTTGTAATCGACTGTAGAAAGGCCTTTTTAGTGAGCCTTTTGCTTGTCCTAATGCTATCTCCACCCCTTCAAGCATGGCATTCGTCACCTTCTCTGCTGTCGTGTTAGGAATACTTTCCTTTGACGCACATATGATAGATGAAACTCAGTAACATGTATCTAGTTTTGCAATAATAGGCAATCATTTGAGAGATGGAAACGACAAGCCTGACCTGTGGGACTTTGTTCTGCTTTGCAAAAGCTGCTGTGCTGAGGAGAGTCCAACAGTGAGGGCCAGTGCTTCCAGATCCATAGAGTTTTTTGGTATTATTTGCCATCCATGAGACAGAATCAACTCCTTTGATAAATGCTCCTTCAAATGAGACAGGAAGAGGATCCTCGAATGCAACAAGAAGAGCCCAAATAGGACTCAAATCAAGTCTCTGAATATGTGAAATAACAAAAGTTAGCAAAAGATGGGTAATACATTAAACATACCAAATGGACGTAGAATACCTTCATTTGTCGGGCAATTAGTGGTAAGCCTGATTGAGAAAGCAATCGATTTGCACACTTTCCTGGTGCAAGAAATAGTTGTGTCAGTTATGTGCTTAAATATATCTCTACCACGTCTCATTTTTCTAATATACTATACCAAAACCGAGACCATCATAAGAAACTGCAATCGTTCATTCCTCACAGGATTATTCTCCTTATGGGCTTAATGACAATAACAGGTTCTTTACAAGGTAGTATGACAGATTGGTTGTAATCTGAGAATTTAACTGGGATCACAAAGATACAGTCTTGGTTGAGTCCTCTAGTCATTACTTAAACAGAAACTAGTCGAGCATCCACATTTCATCTCATTAGATTGCACTCGTTCAAAGTCATTAGATTTTCTCCTATAGTGAAGCACCCTTTATACCTTGAAACATGCGACAAAAAGCAGTAGCAGTAATCAAAACACTCACCATTATGAGCAATAACAATTGCATCAAAGCTCCCACGAGGTTTTCCATTCTCACTCAGGTACCAGAGGCCATTGTACGGCTCCAGCTTACTCACCCAGCATGGCCTTACCACGTCCACCATCGAAGCCTGCACCATGTCAATTTTTATTCACACCGTATCCAAATAGGAAACTCAAATAGAAACCAGCACCAATGCTCCATACACAAAAGAAACTATAGAATGTACTTAAAACTTGAAACTCAGTAGCATAAATAGCACTCTGTGTATGCACCTGAGACAGTATAGAATCCGCAAGAGGACGCATTCCATTAACACCAACGTATTTGGAAGGTAACTCCGGATACTGAACGAAGCGCCCGCCAGCTTCCAGCTCCCCAATCGCACCGCGCCACTCGGAAACAACACCATTCTTGGACCAGGCATCAACCATGTCAGCAAACTTGGGGTCAGAAACTGTGAAGAATTGACAGGCATGGTCAAACACTAGGCCCTGTGGTTCAACTTCTCTAGTTCCCAATCTCCCTCCTAACCCATGCATTCCCTACACACACAACAAAAACAATTTCTTCACAACATAATTCATGAATGACAGTAAAAAAATAAAGAAAAACTGAAAATTGCATAAAACCCCACAAACATATGCAATTTCTCCAGTAACCCACTAATCACCAATTAAGCAAAGAGACTAAATAAATATATATATATATATATATATATATATATATATATATATTGAATTAACAAACCGTGTCAAAGACGGTGGATTTAATGCCTCTCTTCTCCAAAGCAAGGGCACACAAAAGACCAGACATGCCACCGCCGATAATTCCAACAACAGGGTCGGTTGAGAGCTCGTTCTTGAACTCAACCTGCTCCTGGGTGAAGCTTTTCTTGATTATGGACCTCCTCGAGGTCCCATATTTTTTCCTTCTTGGGAATCTTGAAGGGGATGTCTTGTTGTTGGTCTTTGTTTGAGGCATAGGTTCTTTACCATTGTTGTTGCAGTGAATTGGAAGAATCCTGGAGAAAGTGTGATTGGGAGGTGGTGATATGGTGGGGAGGAAGAAATGGAGAGAAGATGGAGTGAGTGTTAATGTGCGAGGGACGAACAGAGACACCATTTTTATTTTTTTCCCTTTCCTTTCCTATTTTTGTGGGATAATTTTCCTCTTTATCCATCCACATTTTCAACTGCTAGTACTAAATTTTGAAACAAAATTGTAATTTTTGTTTTTTAATTTCTTTTAAGGTTAACTAGTAAATAGAAATAGTAAATTTACAAATAATAATAACCCGTCGAGTTTCCAACGCAATTAGTGTTTTATAGTATTATGGAATAGCATCGTAAACCGAGGTTAGTGTTTTACAGTATTGTGGAATACCCGTCAAATATAGTTCAAGTATTGCCTGATAGACAGGTCAAATGCGGTTAATGTTCTAAAGTAATGTGAATAGACCCGTCGAATGCAATTAGTATTCTAAAGTATTATGCAACAGACCAGTAGAAAATAGTTAGTGTTCTAAAATATTGTGAAATAGACCTGTCGGTCACAGTTAGTGTTCTAAAGTATTAGCGAATAAACCCGTCGAACGTATCTCGAGTATTGCGAGATAGAGATGTTGGCCGCATCTAATGTTCTAAAGTTCGTGTTTTAAAGTATTAGTGAATAGATCCGTTGAACACAATTAATGTTTTAAAGTATTGTAGGCCTGTCAAACGCAATTAGTATTTTAAACTATTACGGAATATCCCCGTCAACCGCAATTAGTGGTCTAAAGTATTGCGGAATACCATCAGATGTAGTTCAAGCATTGTCGAATAGACCCGTCAAACGCAATTAATGTTTTAAAGTATTGCGAATAAATTTAGTGTTCTAATGTACTGTGCAATAGACCTATCGAACACAATTAGTGAACTAAAGTATTGTCTCATAAATCCGTCGGCCACGGTTAGTGTTCCAAAGTATTGTGAAGTAGACCCGTCGAACATGTTTAATTAGTGTTCTAAGTATTGCGGACAGATCCACCAACTAAATTTAGTGTTCTAAAGTTTGTGTTTAATGCATTATCGAAACGACCCACTGAACACAATTAATGTTCTAAAGTACTGCGGAATTGATCCGTCAATTGCAATTAGCTAGTGTTTTAAAGTATTGTGAATAGGACCGTCGGCCGCAGTTAGTGTTATAATGTAGTGCCAAATAGACCCGTCAAACGCAATTAGTCTTATAATGTATTGCGGAATAGACCCGTCAATCACGGTTAGTGGTATGAAGTTTAATTTGAGAAATAAACCAAAATACAGTTTGTGATTCAAAGAATTATCGAATAGACCCGCTGAACATAATAGTGTTCTACAGTATTGTGAATAGACTCGTCGGATACAGTTGGTGTTCTTAGGTATTGAGGAAGAGACCAACCAAATGCAAATAGTATTCTAAAGTATTGTGGAATAGACCTGTCGAACGCATTTAGTGTCCTTATAAAGTATTGCAAAAGAGACATGTCGAACATAATTAATTAATATTCGGAATTATTGTGAAATAGACGCTTTACTATGTGAAAAACATTCGACCAATCAAAGTGGACATAAAGTGAAGTTGAAAATGCCATGTGGTTGAAGGAAGAAGTATGAAAACTTCCTCCTTTGTAGAATATATACATATTTGGGTTACAATTACATAATGATGAATAATGTTTTAAATTTTAATATAGAAGAAAATGTTAGAAAATATGTTAAAATTATCTTGTGGGAGATTGGGATGTTAATAAATCATCATATCCTAAACCCAAAATCCGTATTACCCGTCCGAGCCCAACCCCATTACCCTAGAACAATTTTTTATGGAGGAAGTTTAATATTCTCCTTTAATAGATATACAAATATATTAATATAAATTTTAAATACTTTTCGTACTAAATAATATTAAAATGATTCATACAAAAAACTAAAATTATTGAAAAATAATTATACAAATAAAATATTTTGGAGAAAAAATGTGTGAAGAAAAATAACTGAACTTTGTAATATATAAAATTATATGTTAAGTGCATAGATACAATAAATAAATGTGAAGATACAATATTATAGCCGACCTGTCTATGGCGGATAAGTTGAATAATTAACTGCGACGGGTGAATATTTTGCCGAGTTTGTGACTCAGCACTCTGAGGATATAATAGACTTCAAACACAAATTCCACAATCTACGTGATCTCTATTTTTAACATAGAAAAATTATTTACTTGCATAATTTCTTTAATTCAATCTTTCTAGATTTTTATATAAATGTTTTTACAAATATCAAAACTAAATTACTTTTAGTATACATATTTCATAATAATGTCAAATAGCCGAGTTTGTGACTCCGCACTCTGAGGATATAGTAGACTTAAAAAAACAATTCACAATCTACGTGATCTTTATTTTTAACATAGAAAAATTATTTACTTGCACAATTTCTTTAATTCAATCTTTTTATATTTTTATATATATATTTTTTTTACAAATAGCAAAACTAAATTACTTTTAGTATCCGTGTTTCATAATAATGCCAAATAATTTTAATTCATAATATATACTAAAAATTGTTTTGAACATAATAATATCTATTTTTTAATATGTATATATTTATTTGAGAATAATGATATTAAAATAAAAATAATGAATATATATGGTGAAATGTAGAATTGTAAATTAGATTAATAGATTTAAGACATGTGGCAAGAATAAAATAATGGACCAATAAGAATAGAAGATTATGACACATGTAAAAAATAAGAGCATGAATTAATAATATATATTAAAAATCATTTTGAACATAATATCTATTTTTTAATATGTATATATTTATTTGAGAATGATGATATTAAAATAAAAATAATGAATATATATGGTGAAATGTAGAATTGTAAATTAGATGAATATATTTAAGACATGTGGCAAGAATAAAATAATGGACCAATAGGAATAAAAGATTGTGACACATGTAAAAAATAAGAGCATGAATTAAGGAGAAAACTTGAAATCTTTCTCCTTTAATATATAGATAGAAGATTTGATGTTAAATTAATTCTAAATAATACTTTAAAAAATAATTTTAAAATTATTATTATTAAATAAGAATTTTCTAATTTCATAGTATAAGTAAGCTTTAAAATTATTTTAATAAGATTTAAGTTTTATTGAAATTAAACGAGTCTGGCTTAGTCCAAAACAAATACTTATCCACCATCAACACACAACCCACATGTTGATTATCAAGAAATATGAATTATATTGTATCCATTTTTACATGGCTTCTTCTAAGCCATAGCTCTTTCATCACCATGTGAAATGTATCGTAATCAACAGGTACTTTGTGCCAATGGAAGTGCTTTCGCACTCTTATTACATTGCGCTGTAACTTCATGTACTCATTTGATAGGCTTAAGCGTAGGAGTATTTCCTTTAGCATTGGAATATCTGTTGTTGAAATCACCACCGAAAAACTTTTCCAATTCAGGATATCTGCGTATGGGAGATCATAATGATCAGCTAAAATCACAGGGACACAACCGTAGTATATGGCGTCCCCGATTCTAGCCGTGTTTACTTCAAATCCCTTGGCATGAATGCAGAACTTGCTACTCATCAGGGCTTCCGAGTAAGGTGTCTTGAGACGCGAGGAATGGACTGAGATTTCGGTGTCGTTTCCCCAAGTATTGAGCAAAGCAGCACGGACTTTGGAGTTCATTGCTCCGGCATAAAAGGCAAGCTGTTTCCTGTAAAATGCAATTTATAGTTTAAAACGTACCCATATGTCACACGTTTTTTCAAGTGATGTGAATGAATAGTAATCAATTGTATTTGTTTTTGTAATTCCATCGTTAGAGTTTATTACCTTTGTGATGGAAATGGAACTTGAGGAGACCCTGTCCTAGGCCAAATTTGCGGTATGGACACATCCTTGTGAGAAACATAACCTGCCAAGAAATAGCTAGATGAACAAACCACTTGAATCGCATTCAACTTCACTTGAATCGCTTTCTCCATGGCCGTTCTTCCAACTGAATGACAAGCAACGTAAAAATGATCCGCCCCTCCACTTTGGTTCCAAAAGGGGTATCTTCGACTAATGTTAGCAACATAGTCTCTAACAAAATCCTGAATCCCGCCCACACCAACTCTCTTGTCATTCCTTAAATTCGAAATGGAGAAAGGCATGTAAAAAAGATGAGCTTCGGAAGGGTCATTTGTGAGGAAGTGGCTCTTGATGAGGGATCTCTTAAAGTAAGTCTCACTTGCATAGTTTCCCCTTATGTGAAAATCATCACCAACGGGAAGAAGCACATTGGCAAATGGATCGTGTTTGTCGTGAGAATATGCGTAGATTTTCAAGGTTTTGTTCATTTCTTTGTAGTATTTCATGAATAACTTCTTGTCGTGGAATACATCATCTTTTATCTTGTTCACATCTGAAATATCTGAAATATAGCCATGTTACTCATCAAATCATCAATAACATAGCATGACATTAATGATTTCTAAGTTAATGAATTATTAATCTATGCATAAAAAGCTTCATACGTACACACACAAGGCTCAAGTATTGTATGCTACTACTCCATCATGTTTTTAGAGCTATAGTCCGACAATGATACGTATTCCGAAGTTATGGACGGTAATAATTCCAAATATAACTTGGGGTTCTAATTATAAAGCTAATCAAATAAGTAAAAGTAAAGAAGTCGTTCGAGAACATTCCAAATCCCATGGCTTTCAAACTTCCCGGGCACGATTCCTTTTCGGATTCGAACTTCCCGGACCCCTATAAATACAGCCCTTTCCTCTCCTCTAAACCTCGCAATTCACTTCTTCACAGCAAGCAGCAGCAGAAGAATTCCATAAAACCCTAGGACTAGAAAACTCCAATTCTCTCTCTCTCAATCTCAATACCAAAATTCCAATGGCGATTCTCTCCGACCTCGTCGAAGACGACAACACCAACAACAACACCATGGCATTGTCTCCTCCCTCAGCCAAGAAGCAGTTCACCGCCGCCCTCGATCCATCTGATCCGCTAGGGTTTCTAGAAACGGTTTTCGAATTCGTCGGAAAGGAAACCGATTTCTTCAAGAGCGACTCGCTCGTGAGCGACGTCAGTGCTGTCGTCAGAATGGTGAAGAGTAATCTCGATTCTGAGGAGAAGAAGAGGAAAGAGGCTGCTTCTCAGAAGAAGGCTGAAACAGAGAAGAAGAAGAAGCTTAAGGAGGAGGTGGCTGTGGAGGAGAAAAAGGAAGAGGAGAAGAAACCCGAACGTCTTACCCCGAACAAGATCAATGGGCTTGATATGGACAAGTATTCATGGGGCCAGCAGCTTCATGAGGCGAACATTACTGTCCCTGTTCCTGCCGGAACGAACGCTAGGTCGATTGTTTGCGAAATCAAGAGGAATCATCTCAAGGTTGGGCTTAAGGGCCAGGAGCCGATGATTATCGATGGGGATTTGTTCAAGCCTGTCAAGGTTGAGGACAGTACCTGGACTCTGGAGGATAAGAAGCTGATTTCGATTTTGCTGTGCAAGGTTGATAAGATGGACTGGTGGAAGTACTTGGTTAAGGGTGAGCCGGAGATCGACACCCAGAAGGTGGAGCCGGAGGGGAGCAGGCTGTCGGATTTGGACGGTGAGACGAGGTCCACGGTGGAGAAGATGATGTTTGATCAGAGGCAGAAGCAGATGGGCCTTCCCACTAGCGAGGAGATGAAGAACCAGGAGCTGATGAAGATGTTCATGGCTCAGAATCCTAACATGAACTTCTCTGGTGGGAGTCCCAACATGATGAACTTTCCAGGTGGCAAGTTCAATGGAAAGATGCCTCCCTTTTAGGCTTTACAAGTTCTTTTATTGTTTTGTTCCCAGGTTGGCTAGTTCTTTTGTCTAGTTTTGTCCTAGTCGAAAATATACGTTCTTTGTTCTATTAAAGATTAGCTTTCGCGTTATTTCTTTGCTTCGATTATTGCCAACTCTTCAATTTCGGTTTTATTGTTTGATTTTAGAATCTTGAACACCAAGTAAAAAGTATTTTTACATTGGCATTGTTGGTTGAATGAGGTGAACTGAGTTGATAACTAGAGAATGAATATGCTGCTTGATTAACTAGTAAAATAAGTATAATGTTACTTTCTGTTAACTACAGATGGCTTCTAGTTTAAGCTACTTGATCGATTGTTTTATTCAATGTCAATGACAATCAAGAATATTTATAAAGATTAAAGAACAACTAAGAATAAGTTAAAAGCTGGTCAATCGAAGGATACGTTTAACAAAAGACTAAGAATAGGATAAAGCATGCCTCTTTCAGTTAATCCATTGACTAGTAGTAATGTGCTATGTGTATGTCATGAACTGTAGCAGCCAAATAGAGAAGAACAAGGCAAGAAAACGACTTGACACTAAAACGTTAGATACTGCCCCGATCACCTGAATTATACTACGACCGCCATGAAAGTCAGCTTACCTATGGTTGGTCTGAACGGGCATGGCAATACTCTGCTAACTTTTGCAACCGCATCGAGGCCTTCACAACTGCTGTTTCTTGAACGATGGTTAGTATTTCGGACAGTGGTCCTGTTCTCCTCGACTACCTTTGAGATTTTGTTAGGAAACGTTGTTTCAACTGTGGGATGAATTTTGAGCGAATTTGAGGTAGAAGATATGTTGTAGAGAAACATAAAGTTTACTGTGGTTGCAAAGGCTATCAAGGAAAACAGAGGTAAAAGGAATAGGCCTTTCCATGTATAAAATCGTTTCAGCAGGATGGTATGACCTGCTGGTGCCATGGAATTAACCTCCTGGGAGAGGAGGATTGTCAATGGAAATTATAGAGAATAATAATGAAGTTTATGATGATGATAAGAGTGTTTAAATAGTTGTTAGCTTGACTGCTTCTTTAGCTTATTTCACTATCAGGACGGCTAAAGTCACTACAGTGCTATGTGTTTGAAAATAGCCATAAAACCTACATCCTCGATTTAGTTATATCGTATTCGTACACATTTGATGTTTGGAATTGAATCCTTTCTTTTAAGAGGTTTGTTTGTAATATGTGTTAGGGTGTTAGTGGTGGGACCAATAATAAATGTACGAGAGATAAAGTTTGATAAGATAAATACGTGTAGAACTCTAAGACACTGACGAAAATAGAAATAAAGTAAAATTTGTGTCAAAAAGTCAATTTACCAAACTTCTTCAGCTTGATGTTGATACATGTTATCTTATTTGCATTTCACTTGAATGTTTTACAGCTTGGATTTTTGGCTGCAACTGAATAGGCATTTTACATCTCAAACAACATGAACCTATATATGAATAGGATCATTCACACTGATCCTCCCATCAATATGGATCTAATTCGTCTTTCTAGGTGCCAGTGGTGAGTCCATATCCATATGGGAACAATGGATCATAATGTGGATCGCCAACGTTCATTGGAAGTTGATCAACAGTCTTGAACCATGTACGTGAAAGCTTGCCACCAAAACCATAATCACCAAACAAAACATCAGCCACACCTTGTCCTTCGGATCCTGGCAGCCAAGCTGCTACAAGAGCGTCAATTTGTGCAAGATATGGTTGGATCACTACTGGTCGGCCTGTTACGAGAACTACAACACATTTGACAGCACCACAGACATTTGATATGGTTTTTAGGCCAGCTTCTGGTAGTGTTAAGTTTAAGCTATCTCCAGCTGTTTCCGCATATGGAGGTTCACCAACTACAACTATGGCGTATGAGAATTTGTTGGCCTTAACGTATCCAGATTCTGGATTCTCACGGTAAACGACTTCTGTTTTGGCGTCGACTGCATTCTCAATGCCTTCCAGGATAGTAGTACCTAATACATAAAGATAACTTAATTTTCACATTTTAGATCAGAAACTATATTAAAGTGAATTGAGATGAGCATTTGAATGGATGAACTTACCTGATGTAGTATTACCACTTTGTCCCTGCCATGTAATAGTCCAACCACCACACTGGTTACCGATGTTGTTCGCGTGAGTTCCAGCAACAAGAATCTTTGTTGCTTTCTTAGGAAGCGGTAAAAATGGCTTGTCTGTTGATTTGCCGTTCTTAAGCAGAACGAGTGACTTTCTTACTGCTTCTCTTGCCAGGTCTCTATGTTTCTGCACCCAAGTATGAGCATTTAGCATATTCAGTCTGAAATGAGACACTGACCACTGAGAGCTTAAGAACTACAACTACAACTATGAAATCTTCCACTAACCTGGTTTCCCAGGTACTTGATCATGCTATAATCAGCCAACGGATGCTCGAAGAGACCCATAGTGAACTTAACTCTTAGAATCCTCTTCACAGCATCATCGATTCGGCTCATGGAAACAAAGTTATTTTTCACCAAGAAAGTTAGGCCATCAATAAATTCTGTGTAGTTGTACGGAACCATAATCTGCAACATTGAACAACTTCAATGAGTACTTTCTCTTGAATTCCAAATCAAGAAACTCGGGTCTAACTGCACTGACCATATCGATTCCAGCATTAACTCCAGTTAGGATTGACCACGTATAGTTTGCGTGAGGTGGAGAGGTCATTCTGTCTATCCCTTCCCAGTCTGAGATAACAAATCCCTGAAGTTATTCGATAAAAATTCAGCTCATGTTAGAAAGCGCGAACAAGGTATGTGTGCTAAAACTTTTGACATTTACAGTTGGTTAATGATCTTACTCTGAAACGCTGTTGTTTCTTAAGAAAACCAGTGATAAGGTCCCGATTAGAATGCATCTTTATCCCATTCCAGCTCGAGTAAGAGATCATGACAGTCGATACACCCTTGATCACAGAATCATAGTAGGCAGGCATATGGATTTTAAGCAGATCATGCCTTGAAGACAAGGTGTTATTCTCATTTATGCCTTTGGTTGTTCCACCATCACCAACATAGTGTTTCGCGCAAGCAGCAACCTTGTTTCTGAAAAACAGACAAACATTTAGAATTAGCTGGAAAAAAACTAAGCCTAGAACTTCAAATGGAGCATTAGCTAGCCAGTGTTGAGAAACTTACTGCCCAGCCATGTAAGGAACGCCTAGTGAGTTTGCTGGTACTTCTCCTTGTAAACCGGGGATTAGTTCAGTCATTTGTCTGACTACTTTTGGATCTTCGCTATAGCTCTCAAGACATCGTCCCCATCTTGGATCGCGGCAAACCTTTTATGAAAAAAGCATTCATGAGGAATAACTTATTTTAACTGAAAGCAATGTGCGTATTACCAGTTCATAGATATAGAAAGTTACTGCGATACAAGGGGCGAAAACATATTGAATGCCAGTAGCTCTGACTTCAAGAGCAGTTGCAGCTCCAATGTTTCTAACCAATTGAGGATCCCTGTACAATTATACATCTCTTGAGTCTTGACATCAAGATTTAACAATTAACATCAAGTAACTCAAACAGCTGCTTTTCTAACAGGCAACTACTACATGATTACTAATTAAGGCAGATATTCTTGATGAACACAGGTTCTTGATGAAACATGATACCAAAAGTTTTTCAAAAAAAAAAGAAGAGTTATCTGATATGCAAACAAATAAATTTTCCTTTTACAAAGTCCTACTCAAGAATATTCATCATAGAGCAGATCTGCTTTGACCAAAAAGATCTCTAAACAATATGTCACTGGTGACTGGGCTCTAGTGCAGCAAAAGTGGTTCCAATAATATTATAACTCAACTTTAACCCTACAACTAGAGTAGAGTAAGAGTCAACACAAGGAAAGATAAACTTGCCTAGTAGCACCCAGAGCAATATTGTGTGGAAAAATGGTAGCCTTATAGACATTATTGTGTCCATGAACCGCATCGATGCCATAAATCATCGGTATCCCAAGACGAGTAGACAATGACCCTTTCTGGAAATCGTTCACCATGTCAATCCACGTCTTGGCAGACGCCTGCGGAGCAGGCACACTGCCACCACCACTCAGCACACTTCCTTTAACATAGTCTCATAATCATCAGACAATACATTCTTGAAAAATACCAAGACATACTAATAAGACAAGAAGAGCATCAGTTAGTACCTAAATAGTATTTCTTCATGACCTCTTTAGTGGCAACTGTTCTATCAATCTGTGTCATTTGGCCTATCTTCTCAGCCAAAGTCATCCTGCTCATTAGATCCTTAACTCTAACACCCACCGGCTTTTTCGGATCTTTATACGACATGTACTCCGCATTTGCCATGGCTACAATCCAGCAACAGAGTAGTAGAACCAGAGCAGATTTCGCCATTTTTCGCGGTAACATGTTGGATTCACTGCAAGAATAATGAGATTGCACAATGTATGATGATTAGAAAACTAGACCCGGGCGCGGGGTATATGCTGGCAAAAACTGGTCCTGACCTACTACCACTAGCAGAGATTTGTATAAAAAAGATTGATCAAAAGATGAACACGCCAAGGAAAATATGGTCCTCAATTTTGACTAGTAGTTGTAGTATAAACTATAATAAATATAATTAGACTATGAAATACTAAGAAGTAGAGACTTTAAAAAAAAAAAAAACAGTGAACTTAATTTTCTAGTAGAAGATAGCGTAAAACAACTTACAGACTTTGTACTTCCAATTAAGCACCGGCTAGGAGATGAGTGTTTGTGTCCTCCTATTGATATAGTAGTAAGGTAAGAGTATTTATAGAAAGTTTGTTGAATTTTTGTTATCCACTTAAATATCTTGATCATCTTAATCAAAATGAGATCATGTATATATATACACAGTTGAATGAACACTATATTGGTCGTTAGAATTTGTTTTGTAGTCAACATTATACACGCACACAAAAAGGATAGGATCACTGGAATTAGTAGGAACCACATTTTCAGACAAATCATAAATTCGCGCCCACCACTTGTGCAAGTGTACATCTGCGCATTACTGCAGATTGAGTCTCCCATTCAATGCCTTGAGAGACTAACCCCAAAGATATGTTCCGAAATGGCGAAATGTTCTCCGGCAGTTGTACCTATAATTTGGAAATGAGGTGACGGAATATGTTATAATAAAGACATAATACTAATATACAGAAGTTCTTGAAGTTTTTTGTCGAATTTAAGTCTAAAGCACTATTTTTCTTAGAAGCGGCTGAGATCAATAATGGTTCCCCATTTACCCCGTGGTGACTCGAACCCCTGACCTATTAGTTGGGGTGAAAGAGCTTACCAACTGAACTATGCTTCGTTATCAGTCTAAAGCACTGTTTGATTGAAGACCAAGCTAAGAAGTCTTTGATCAATAAACATTATTGGAAGATCAAATTGCGCGAAGGAAGATCAAAATCCAAAGTCTCGAATAAGTTCCAACAAAGTTTTTAGAGTTTTGTTTTTCATCAAATTCAAGTAACGAATCGTTTGATTCTAGAACAAGCACAACACTGCACAAAAGCCCTCAAAGAAACGTCTGTGAAATCGTGGTTCCTCTAAAAAAGTTTCGAGACTCACAAATCCACTAAAACTCATGACAGAGATTGCAATGTTTTTCATGAATTTCATAAATAGCTCGAGAAGTTCGTTGTCGTTTTGCAATACTAGTATTCAAATTGACGCTTTAATTCGAAATATATAAAGTTGTGAATCTCTCGAATCAACGGTTCCCCAAAAGTGAAGATTTTGTAGTGTTTCCCACTTGAAGACTAAAATAAGAGGATTAGATAAAGATTATATTTTTAAATTTATTTAATAAATTAAACAAAATATTATTTGTTAGAATCGTTGTTATGTTTATTTATTAGATTCAAACTAATCATCAACAGTACAATGATTTATGTGGAGATTTATTTTTGAGGTGGATCAATGGCGTGGATGGGTGTTATATTTATCTTTGTATGAACCACCACATGTGCACACGCATATATATTCCATAGTGACCAATATTTATGTGACAATTAAAGTCCTCGTCGTGATATTTGCCTGATCACGACACTGTACCAACCAACCTATCATTTAGCAATTTTTGTGTTTGTCGTCGTCTAATTAGTCAACTTAAAAGTTCATTGTAATTTATTTAAAATAAGGCCGTTTGAATATATATGACTATGTAATATGACTCTGTTTAGTTTTTTAAGCCAAAATGTACTAATAAACAAAAGAATTTACATGGAAAAGGCTGTGCAAAAGCCAAAAGGATTGCACACCTAAGAAAATACTATAATATAACAAAACCAAGACCCAAAACGTCTAGTATCACCATCATAAATCGTTACGGTTCTGGCAGTTCAGCGCTGTTTGGTGCACATGTGGGTTTCTAGGGCAGAACCAACTCCTTTTTTTTCTCCGGTTCAAGAGGTTGACTCGGCGGGTCCGGTCCTTTTAATTCAATGGGAATTTTACATCCACTATCCTTACTAGACACTCTAATTACGTCTAACCACCCCTTAGTCAATCTATTACATATGGATCCAAAATCTACTTATTCCGTTGACCAGCTTCTAACTTACTGTTCATTTCCTTTTATCCAAATGCGGCCTTACACTATTTTCTCTACATTTTATTTTATTTTCTTTCTTTTTTTCTTTTTCATTTTTCTTTCTTTTTTTCTTTCATTTCTTCCTCCTTCTTCTTCATCTATTAGCTCCAGTGACCGGAGTTGCAGCTCCGGTGACCGGAGACCGGAGTTGCAGCTCCGGTCAATCGGAGCTGTGAGAAAGCTCCGATCTGAACGGAGTTGTGTAGCTCCGTTCAGATCGGAGCTTTACAGCTCCGATCTAGTCGGAGCTGTACAGCTCCGACTTGGCCGGCGAGCTGTACAGCTCCGGCCGGCCAGCTGTACAACTCTTTTTTATTTTTTATTTTTATTTTTTTGAAAATCCTTGTGGGTTAATTTTAAGATTTAAAATTATTAGGGTTCAGTTTGCAATAATTTTTTAGACAATTTTGAAATTTAAAAAAGTTATATGCCTTATGTTGAATTAATAAGTGTCAAATTGGTGAAATTAAAAAGATTTGAGGCAAATGTGTAATAAATGAAAATTTGAGCTGTTTGGTCACGGTCAAAGTTGAATATTTGACCAAGGGTAAAAATGTATTTTCATTGATTTAGTTCGCCAAAAGTCAAGATCGTGGGTCTGCATGTAATTAAATCGACTAGTGAGGGAGGTGGGTGTAATTGTTTGACTAACGATGGTCTATCTGTAATAAAAAGGACTAGCAAAGGTACTATATGTAAGAAGCCCTAATTCAATTAAACATATATAAAACTTTCCGGTTCTAGCGGTTTGGCGTACATGTTGTTTCTAAGGCAGGACCAGCCCTTTTTCTTATTTTTGATTAAACCGATCAATCCGTCCGGTCCGGTATTGTATACACTAATTGAAATAGAATACAGTACTCCCTCATCCGTTTTCTCATAAGCTTCGGTATTTAACGAAATTATATTGTGAAAATATATAACCTAAATTTTCATAATATAATTTCGTTACATATTTTATCATTATAGTTTATGAGTAATCGAGAGTCAAAGTTGAAATTGTTAACCGTAAAAAGTCAAACGATGAAACTTCTGAGGGAACAAAGGGAGTACATGATAAGCAATCTCAAAGAAACCAGAACCAACATAACAATTATGGAAATACATGACTTTGAAAATATGCAAGAACAAGATTCGAAAAGTACAGAGAAATCACAATGCCAGTGCAAACTCGCACTCCTATTGCAGTTTTATTTATCGAAGGATCCTCAGTAGTGCACCCTAGGCAGCTTTTCAGAAGAAGCCTCTAGCTCTCTTGCGAGAGTCCGTCTTTTCATCCTCAGTTGTCTGAGAAACCGCAACAGGCTCTAGGGGTCGAGCCCTTAATAGTTTTCTTGCCGAAGAACTTCCTCCACCAGATAGCTGAGTACTTGGGAGTTCTAGTCAGTTGACCATTCACAAAGTCTATGTAGAACGTGCCAAAACGGTGTGTGTATCCCTGGCCCCATTCAAAGTTATCACCGAGCGACCACAAGAAGTACAGCTCCACCTTTATACCCTCACTGCAAGTCATACATAGATCAGTTAGTTATCATATTCTCTAATACATTAATTTAATTACGGCTAGTAATTAGTAGTTCGATCCGAGGTGATCAGATGCGAGTTTGATATATATATAGTTGGAGAAACCATTATACCTGATGGCTTTCTTAAGGAACCAAAGATGCTCTCTGAAATATCTAACCCTCAGTTGGTCATCCCTAGCTTGTGTGGGTGTAAGATCACTATTCAAAAGATCAGCCCATCCTGTACGTATATATTAAATATTTTACAACATTATCATTTGTTTGTTAATTATATATCCAAATCAATTAAAGGTAGTAAATGAGATTACCATTCTCAGTAATGCATGTAGATTGAATTGATGCCATAAACATGGTTCGCGTAAACCAATGCATTATAAATCCCTCTCGGAACGAGGAATAGCCAATCCGCACCACTCTGAACGACATGTACAGGTGATGATCAGCAACTAAAAATAAATTCAAAAAAAAAAAAAAAGAAAAGATGAAGTACTAGAAGAATTAATTAATGTTATCATTTCATACAGGAGTACCGATATTTTCCTTGTCCGTCTCCAACCGTCTCCATTAGGCAGGGTTCTTTCAGCTGTGAAAGAATAGAAAGACATTGTAAGAAAAGGTTCAGTTCGATGTCAGAAGAAAAGTTTTCCGGGTAGAGAGAACTTGGGACTTACTGCTGTCGACAACACCTCGGTCAGAGTGAAAAGTATGTGGATCATCAGAGTGTTTATGCATAAGTGTAGCCCAAAATGTTGTGTAGTAATTCATTCCTATGAAGTCATAAGATCCTTTCACTAGCTTGAATTCATCTTCATAGAATGTCGGGAGACGGTCACAACATGTTTTCCTCATGTTTGGGGATACTACCCGGTAGATACATGGACGGTTGCAGATTTAGTCCCCCAAGTCCGAGTCCACTTCGATTTTGGTCCTAAGTTTTCGTGAACTGACGAATTGAGTCTCCCAAACCGTATAATTCACCCTAATGCACCGTATAAATGTTATAATTCGCCCTAATTCACCGTATTTTGCACTAATTCTTCCCCAATTTACTGCCAAGTCATAATAATGAGATTTTTTTTAATATTAAAAAAAAAAAACCCAAATGGGTTGCTCCGCCCAAATAGTGGCCGCTCCGCCTAGGGCCTGGAACTTTAAAAGCTCCATGACCAGAGCTTTTTAAAGCTCCGATCTGGAGCTTAAAAGGTCCATGATCGGAGCTTTTCTGGAGCTTAAAAAAGCTTCATGATAAAAGCTCCGATCTAGAGCTTAAAAAGCTCCATGACCGAAGCTTTAAAAAGTCTGGAGCTTAAAATCTCCATGACCGGAGCTTTAACTCCGCCTGCCAAGGCGGAAGAGCTCCGCCCAATTGGGCGGAGATAAACTCTGTTTTGTTTTTTTTTTTTAATTTTTTTTATATTATTAATTAATTATTTTTAATATAGTTTTATAAATTTTATAAATTACAATATTACATTTTTAATTAAAATTAAGTTAGAACCAATACGCATACGACACGTGTCCGTATAGGACTGTATATAGATTTTGAAGGACAAAAATCAAAGTGGACTGAGACTTAGGGGACTAATTATGCAATTGACCTAGAGGGGCAGTAAACCATCCAAACATCCAATCAATATTGATTGCTCGAATGCAAGCATGACGGTCGTCATAGGTGTCATCAAAGGCTCGAAAAAATGAATAACATTTGTTATTCCAATCTTGCCACCCTGGCTCTCCTGTTGATCAGGGGAAGGAACCCACAAATCAACCGGTGTTCTTTAAAGTGCGCACTTCAATATAATTGACTAACATAGTCTAATCTTCGCGTTTAACTGAAAATGAAATAGAAAATCTGGAATTCTGGACATCGTCTAGTTCTGGTCTCTTTTTGGATCAAATTGTTTATCTCTGTAACCTTTCATTACCATAAGAATAAGATGATGACTACATATATGTAGTTAGCCTTTCAATTACAATGCAAATTTGGTTCAGATCATAAACAAGATCTGTCAGCTGTACTTGTGTACTCCATCTGTATCCTCATTGCATTCAAATTCAAAATGAAATGCAAGTTATGTCGTAATTCCGAATCCAAAAGGGAACAATGGATCATACTCTTCATCTCCAATGTTCATTGGAAGTTGATCAATAGTTCTGAACCAAGTACGCGGCAGTTTACCAGTAAAACCATAGTCACCAAACAGAACATCAGCAACGCCTTGTCCTTCCGTCCCTGGCAGCCATGCAGCTACAAGAGCGTCAATTTTTGGAAGGTAGGGTTCGATCACCACTGGACGACCTGTTATGAGAACTACAACACATTTGACAGCACCACAGACGTTTGATATGATACTTGGTCCTGGACTAGGAATTGTCAAGTTCATGCTGTCGCCTTGTCCTTCTGCATATGGTTTTTCCCCTACTACAACAATAGCATATGAAAAGTTCTTGGACTTCACGTATCCAGCGTCTGGATTCTTTCTATATTCTATCTTTGTTTCAGCATCGACAGTGTTTCTTATGCCTCTGAGGATGGTTGTACCTAATGTTACAATATGTTAAAATCCATGCTTCGTATGGTGCTAAACGAGACGTGAAACTAGCTGCATACCGGTGGTAATGTTACCGTATTTTCCTTGCCATTCAATAGTCCAACCACCACACTGGTTACCAATGTTGTTAGCATGTGTACCTGCAACAAGAACCTTCAAGGCCTTTTTCGGAAGTGGTATCAATGGCTTGTCAGCTGACTCTCCATTCTTGAGCAATACAAGGGACTTTCTCACCGCCTCCCTAGCAAGTTCTTTATGCACCTGATGAAGTCTGGCCTTAAAAAACAATCACCGAGCGTAAATATTCATAATAAAACCGAAACTGTTTACAACTAACCTGAGATCCAAGGTAATTGGTCATACTGTAATCAGCCAGAGGATATTCAAAAAGGCCCATTGTGAACTTCACTCTGAGAATGCGTTTAACTGCATCATCAATCCGCGTCATTGGAATGAAGTTATGCTTCACCAAGAAGGTTACTCCATCGATAAATTCTGTGTAATTGAAGGGGACCATGACCTGTAAATTACGGTGCCAGAATGAGATTATCATGAATATACTTGTTCAACACTGTTGGAGTTTGTTTGGATATTATCAACACACAATGAACTTACCATGTCGATTCCAGCACCAATGCCTGCTAGAATTGAATACGTGTAGTTTACATGAGATGGAGAAGTAATTTGATCGATCCCCATGTAATCTGAGATGACAAACCCCTGATAGTGTAAAATGAAATGAACCATTTGCTATAGCAAATTCTGGATTATAAATTGATCTATCTGCTTGAAGAAAAGTTGATTACTCTGTAACGTAGCGTGTTCTTGAGAAAGCCAGTAATGTACTCGCGGTTAGCATGCATCTTGACCCCATTCAAGCTTGAGTAAGATACCATGATAGTAGCGACACCCTTAATAATTGAATCGTAATAAGGTGGCATATGGATACTCAGCAATCCATGGAAGCTTGTCACGGTATTGTTCCCATTGAGGCCTTCTATTGTCCCACCATCGCCAACGTAGTGTTTTGCACATGCTGCTACTTTTGTCCTACACAAGACGAATAATAACTTGCTTGAGTTATGTTACATTCCCATCTCATCTAACAAACAAGCAGCAAAGTGTGCTGCTACTTACTTTCCATGAACATAAGGAACGCCTTTACGAGAATGAAAAGGTATATCTCCTTGCAGTCCTGGTATAATCTCTGTCATTGCTTGAACAAGTTTCGTATCTTCGCTGTAGCTTTCGTAACACCTGCCCCATCTTGGATCTCTACAAACCTGTTACATGCAAACAGACTTCAGATTCTTCTTCCTATTTGGAACATTTTCTTCACTATAGTTGCCTGATAGGGGTAAACTAGTTACCGCAACGCAAGGAGCAAAAGCGTAAGGTATCCCTGTTGCTCTGAGTTCAAGAGCAGTAGCTGCTCCAATTCTCTTCACCAATTCAGGATCTCTGATCAAATGACATATAGATTATTTCCTTGCTAATATCATCCCAATGACAGTCAGATGAAAAGTATGAGAATTAAACAACTTAAACTTGCCTAGTTGCTCCTAGGCCAATATTATGAGGAAAAATAGTGGCCTTATACACAGTGTTATGTCCATGAACTGCATCAATGCCATAAATCATCGGTATCCCAAGACGTGTAGATAATGACCAGTTTTGGAACTGATTCACCATGTCGATCCACTGCTTAGGAGATGCCCGTTTAGCCGGAGCACTGCCACCACCACCAAACACGCTCCCTGAATCCCGTAAGAAACACACAGTTTTCAAATATACACGATACTATGTTCATCGTGAAAGGTGAATTTACGCTAACACAAGCAATGCAAGTAGGCCTAATTGGCCCTATTCGGGATCTCTGGCCTAAAGATAAGGGCCGGTAGGTTTCAGTTACAGGCTGCATACATAGGAGTAGCTACTGAAATAGGACCATTATGTTGCTTACCTATAGAGTACTTGTTCATAACCTGAGCCGATACAACGGTTCTTTCGATTTGCACCATTTGGCCTATCTTCTCCTGTAATGTCATCCTTCTCATCAGGTCCTTGATTCTTCGACCAATCGGCCTTTTCAGGTCTTTATATAATTTGCACTCTGAATCTGCTGCTGTGGCTCTTAAGCAGCATAGCACTAGTAAGAGAGCAATCAACAACAAGGCAGAGCATTTCTTCATTCTTCTTGGTTTGAGGTGTAATTAATTTCCTGCAATGTGTTTATAAGATGTTTATACAAGAAAGAAAGGAGCAAATGTGTCATACATATTCAAACATACTAACAGTAAACAAGGAAGAGAAAGCGACAACTTACTATCAAATTTGAACTTGTATTGTATCCATAAGTTGATGATGAAATTGGGAATGCATATAGCCAAGAAAGAGATAGAGGCTTAGAACTTAGTAGAGTTAGAAAGATTATGATAATATGATGATAATGCAAAAAGATTGTCTCTTTCTATAATTATTGGGTATAATAATTGTATTGTAGCGTGGTAGAATAGATAGAGACGCCAACTTTTCAAGTACAGTCCAGTAAAAACTCATAAGATCACCTAGTAAGAGTAGTTTTAGAGAGGAAATGGGAAAGGTATGACTTATGAGACATGTTCTCCTTCTGTGCCGCAGCGATTTGTTCAATTAGTTAAAAAGAGAGCTATTATTGGTCACGAATTTGGACTCACCGGAGAAGAATTTGTGATTATTGCATGTCGCACAATGCAGTTTAACTTGGTGAGCCTGGTTTGCAAGGTATCTAAGCTCCGGAATTTCACCCAGTACGGCTTCGAACGTCATAAAAATCTTGGATCGGATATTTAGTTTTATTTAGTGTATCATTCATGGTCCACTCCACGGATTGTTGGGTAGTTTTTGTTGTTTTCCTATTGAAGAATGAAGAGCAGATGCAGACCCCCACCTAGTGAATGGTCCAAACTCAGAAAACCAAACACTAATTATGGGCTATTGGTGTTTCATAATTATTATATCATCATCTTCGTTAGCTGTTGCACTAATAGTTTTTTTTTTTTTTTAGGATCATAAAATTTGTTCATATGCAAATTCCATGTGACTTTTAACAAACTCGGGCCCCACACTCACGTTTCCTAATTTCCTCCAACACGGAGAGCATATGACACGTTTATTAAGATCATAGATGTAATAGGGTGACACCGAGGAGGAGGTGGGTTCAGAGGTGGGTTCAGATATAGGTTTGCCATCTCTATATCTCTATAAGAAGGTGTCGCAATTGTTAACCTTTTAGCATCTAAAAAAGGCTGATCTGGATATGTGAAAAAAAATTCCTGTTGGAGTTTAAAGTGTAACTTAACGGAGTATTTAATTTAAGCACTGGTATACATAAGCTTATGTTTTCCTTCGGTCTTTGGGTATTCAAATTTTTTTCCTTTGG
This sequence comes from Plantago ovata, assembly GCA_028274465.1. Lineage (NCBI taxonomy): Eukaryota > Viridiplantae > Streptophyta > Magnoliopsida > Lamiales > Plantaginaceae > Plantago > Plantago ovata. Next base: position 96,917,302 of record CM051458.1, read on the forward strand.
CACGTTAAATGATTAACATGTCAAGTTGTTAGTACTACTAACAAAAGTATACCAAGAGTAGTTAGGTGCTACGATGGTCTTGAGTCATCTTTTAAAAATTGAATTTCATTAAATTTATTTGTAGTGTGTGCAAGTGTAAACCAAACAAATTTGAGTACGACTAGACTGAAATGAAAATAACGTTTTTATCTCTTACTTAATATTTCTACTTTTTTTTTTTGGTTTTTTTTAAACGGCTTAACATTTCTACTTTGATTTATGCTTAATCATATTAGGCCGTTGTGCAAGCCATATGGGCATAATTAATGTAGGGCGTTTTTTTTTCTTTTCGAAATAGACTGATAAAGTGATTGATAACTGATAAGGTAACTGAAAATTGATAAGATGGTCTTACTCTTGAACTGACATGTTTACCCTCGAAATCATGGAGGCCAGGCACTTATGATTATCTAGAGGACGTGTTTAAGGAGTAACCTTCACCTATAAATACCAGGGTTGATCATAATCATGCAAGTCTTCTCACATTCGTATCGTCCCAACCATTTACACTCTGGAGTCTTAAACCTCCGACCTAATCGAGATATGTATGAATAGTCTTCCAATCATTCTCCTTCTGGATTAACAGGTTCCCACATTATAAATTATCATTGGATTAGTGAAAACTGATCATGCATTAAGTAAGATTAAGCTTAAGAGTACGGAGAACATTGAAAACGTACTCATCACAAATATATGTCCACATGATTTCACGTAAAGACATAAAGTGTTTTTTCTAGTAGACTCTAATGATCTTCAATCAAAAATGGTTAGCCCGCAATTGAATTCCTCGCCCTTTGTTCTTTCTTTCTTTTGTTATTACCTTTTTCCCTTTCTTAAAAAACTACCTTTGACGTTCACACTCTGCTTCTGCAAAACTTTTGCTCCTTTCTTTTGGGTTTCTTTTGTTTTACTTTCCTCCTTTCAAATGGTTTATTTTTATACCCTGTGAGACACGGACGTATGAATTAGTCTAATCTCTATTTCACCTGAAAAATTTTAAACTAATCTGAACCAAATAAATTTAAAATGAACTTAATTTAATTTGAAATGATTCTCTTTGCCGATGCTATTTCTTTCTCGTTTCGTATTAGCCACCAGAAGAAAATTTGTAATCCGGTTAGGTGCAAGTGTATCTCACTTAATAAATCTCGAATTCGGAACCTAAACTAAGAGATTGTACCCGAGGCCTATAAATATCATTGGTCGATTTCTAAACTCAGATATAGGAACATATAGGATGGTAAATCTTGTCCCGTGACCAAATCTTTTGGAAGGGTCATTGTGTAAACATAACACTTGATTTTTCCACATGTTCCTTCCAAGTGTGTGAAAAAAATGACAAATCAAACAAGGCAAATTAAAAGCTTGTTGGACCATATGTACAAAAGTAGAACAAAAGTACACAATGTGATGTCTACTCGGAAAGCCATGAAGCTATCACAAAACAACAAATCTCCACATACACTTCTCCTATTTTATCAGAAAAAATTCAGCTTTCCACTTTTGCCTCCACCAATTATCTCTTCATATGCTGTATCATGCTCAAAATGACACACTAGCACTTTCAACTCTCTCAAGTGGATGCAGCTTCAAGAATGGAAGATCAAAGTCTCGACTCATCCTTGTCCAGTTTTACAGTTAATCGGTTCGAACAGGACGCGGTTGTTGCTAGGGAGGCTCTTCGGTTGAGCAATGGTGTCAATTACAACGCCTTGATCGAAATATTTACGTGTAGAAAGTCGAGTCACGTGCTTCAAATACTTCAGGCGTATCATTGGAAGTACAAGAGTCCACTAGAACTCGAAATTTCCACCATCGAGCCTCCCCATCCTTGCCAAAAGGTACCTTAGAGGCGTAATGAATTATATGAACATAATACTATAGTTCGTATGTGTTACACGTTCAGAAATTGGTAATAATGCCAGAGTAGAAATTGTTACTGCCATACTAGTTTTTCAAATTTCTCTTGTGTATAAAAGTTCAATTGCTCTGGCAGTAACAATTTATGCACTAGCATTATTACCGCCGGTCCAAAAATAGGCAATTTGTATGAGTAAGTTGATTTCTTCTCTTTGAACAGATATTGATAGCCCTGTCCGCGTCACATAAGGCGCACCATGATGAAATAAACCATCACATAGCGAAATGTGACGCGAAAAGGTTATATGAAACAGGGGAAGGGAAGTTAGGAGCAGTTGATCAATCTGTTGTTCTGGAAATGTTCAGCAAAAGGAGCATTGCACAGCTCAAGATCACATTTTGCAGTTATAAGCACATTTATGGTCACAGTTACACCGGTGTAAGCCAAGCCTAGTAGCCTACTTTTCAAATAGTACTGATTAGCTAATTAACTAGCAAAAGTCTTTTAATTTAAATAAAATTATGTTTTCATGTAATGTACCTTCCAGTCTCTCAAGAAAGAAAACTTTGGAGAGTTTGAAGATGCTGTGAGAGTTGTTGTGAATTGCATATGCTGTCCAGCAAAGTACTTTGCCAAGGTATATACTTCCTACTTTTTAAAATTCTGTTTTATTTAGAAGTGAGGGGGTAATTAGAGGCGTAGTTCGGAATAGTTTTTTTTTTTTTTTTTCCTCACGACATGTGAGAGTTTGTGACACGAACTACTCCACTAACATATTATCAGACCTATTGTATATGCTTTCAAGTTGGTTATGATGATCGCGACTTTTACCAAAATTGCGTTACATGTTGCTAGACTTTGCATGATTGCTTGAAGGGGACTACAAGAGATGAAGGCGCTTTGGTGCGTATCATGGTGAATCGGGCAGAAATTGATATGGATGAAATTCGTAGCATTTTCAAGAAGAAATACGGAATGGAATTAAAAGATGCCATCTTTGAGCATATCCCAGATGGGATTCATAGAGAATTTCTAGTTGGATTGGCCAGCAATGACTCTAGTTGCAAGCAGATCTCTTTTAGAAGTATGGTATAAAATTTCCAGGATGAACACATAATCTATCTCTGTGGGCTAATACTTATGATGCTAGGAGAATTTCAGATGGAAGAACCAAACGTATGCATGTCTCTTTTGATTATTATAGTACTATGTACTATGTTTATGTTTATTTCTTGAATGTATTCTCCATGTATTGTTCAAGCCTCTACACATATCTCACACACACAAATCGATCAGAGATGGAGCTAAGAAGGAAAATAGGGAAAAAAGATAGAAAAATAGTAAGATGAACCATGTGATGTCCGGAGATTGCGAGGTACGTAGTATATATGTTAAGCACGGTGCTCATAATTGTTAATCTAAACAGGTCAAGGATCACTAAATTAAACAGCTGTGCAATTGTTACGGACCTGATTCTGCTCAAAGTACGTAGTTAGGCGTACATTATAATCCCCAAGCAAAACTTATTGCAAGTTCAACCCACACTCCAAACTGAACTTTGATCATAAACAAATCTTGATCTTGAAACTCAAGTATTAAATTGTGTCCAGCCAGAAGGAAATGGTTTCCCGTCAACACATCTTCTTTCTCATTTATAAAACCTAGCTCCTCTGCCCAAATCATTAGAGTGGCTGAAATTATCATCTTCTCATTACTTTTCATTCAAAACAATTATCTTAAACCAGACCACCACTTTAAATGTAATTCTACAGGTAGAAAACATGTGTTTTGCAACTATCCATAGTGCAAAATGAAGCTGCTCTGATCATTAAACTCTAATAAACAAAAAGATCAACAGTGTGGAGTGCCCAATTATGGCCCCATATAATTTGTACAGAGTACCAAAAAATATTTTTTACTGTTCTATTAGTTGAGACTTACAAAATTATTTGGACATATTTATGAAAATATTTTCTGTAAAGGAAGACAGAAACAGAGAAACTTGTTGTAATTGAAAAAAGGATTTCTGAAGATTGGATAACCTAAGAAAGGGGTCATGGTGATGATAGAATATAACTGAAGAGAAAGGGGCCATGGTGATGATAGCAAGAGAATATACATGTTCTTGATATGAGTAAACTCAAACTATAATTCCATCAAGACTCCAAAAACAAAAAGACATGCAGCAAATAGTAGCATTATAGCCTACACAGAGGACGAAAATTTAGTAATAATAAAAAGCGCTGAAAGTTTGACAGAACATACTTCACTATTTAATTTGTTGAGTTCGATTCAACAATAATCGATTATACCTAATTACAAAAAGCTCACAACACAACTAAACCACCAAGAACCAGCTGCACCAATTAAAGACACACCCAAGCAACCAAAACAGAAAACAGAGCAAGAACGATAAGCAAGAAAGACACAAGAGTTTAACGTGGTTCGGTTATAAATAACCTACGTCCACGGAGATCACCAGCTTCCACTATATTATATCAATCCCAATTACAAGTCCCTAACAGTATGCAAGAAACAAGAACAAATCTGTCTCTCAAAGCTAGAACCTATAATCTATATAATATCACCCTTCGAAGTAGTCGAACCGGGTCTTCAAGCTGTGTTGTTATATCTCCAGATCTGGTATGAGCATGCAGTAATCACCCCTTTATATAGCCTTCAATTTGCAGCTATACCTAAAGGAATTCGAATAGGAATTGAAATCAAATAGGAATTGATTTCCTAATGGAGACAATTACCTTTTACTGATTGCATTCGGAAACAATTGTTGAGATAACACCTCACAAATCTCCACCTTTAGCTCAACACCAACGACCTCTGTATCCCTGAAGTTAGGACACACCCATTTGCATCTCTAAGGTTAAGACACGTCCCCATGTACCTCTAAGGTTAAGATACGCCCCCATATGCACCTCTAAGGTTAAGATGCCTCCCCGTTCCATCCCTGCGGTTAGGATGACCCCCTCAAAGTCTTGACACCCACAAGTTCCAGGCAAAACCTGAACTTTGGTCCTGGAAGCGCCTTAGTCATAGCATCTGAAGCATTCAACGACGTATGAATCTTCTTTATCTTCACAACTCCCTTGGCAATGATATCTCTGATGAAGAAAAACCTTACATCAATGTGTTTTGTCCTTTCATGATACACATGATGCTTAGTCAACATAATAGCACTTTGATTGTCACAGTGAATATTCACATGATCCTGTTGGATACCCAACTCATTCAATAATCCACCCAACCAGATAGCTTCCTTAACTCCTTCAGTGATAGCCATGAACTCCGCCTCTGTTGTAGATAATGCAACCACAGACTGCTGACTTGCTTTCCAACTAACTGCCGTGCCAAACAAAGTAAACACATACCCTGTGATAGACTTTCTTCCATTCAAGTTCTCTGCAAAATCTGCATCAACATATCCAACCAATGGATTCTGCAAGTCATTGCTTTTCTTGAACCTCAGTCCCATCATCCTTGTGCCACTTAAGTATCTGAGAACATCCTTCACAACATCCCAATGCCTTCTCCCAGGATTCCCCATGTATCTGCTGATAACACTCATAACATATGCAAGATCTGGCCTGCAGCAAATCATAGTATACATAATACTTCCAACTGCACTTGCATAAGGTACTCTTGACATAATCCTTGCTTCTGCATCATCATTAGGACATTGTTCCTCAGATAACTTCACCCCAGGTGCAATAGGAGTAACCACACTACTGCAATTTGACATATTGAACTTGGCTAGAACCTTCATGAGATAACTGCTGAGATAGAAACAAATTATTCTCCTTCTTGTCCCTAGTGATATCCATCCAAGAATTTTACTTGCATCCCCAAGATCCTTCATCTCAAATTCTTCTCGCAGCTTTCCTTTAAGTGTTTCAATCTTCTCCATTGACCTACTAGCAAACATATCATCCACATACAAGATCCTCCCATCTGCACTATCCTGAAACTCATCATCCAGAGCTTCACATTCAGTACCTGAGTATTCTGGGACCTGATTATAAACATGTTGTTCCGGAGTTCCGGTCAGGGTTGCCTCAACCCCTTGTCCAACACCTAGTGTATCAACCTGCTTCATAGCCCAAACAACTTCTCCTGGTGTTATATCAGTTTCATCCTCAGACTCCACCTCAACTGAAATTCCCTATGCATATCCTTGATCACTTGTATGTTGATAGTTTGAAGTTTCACCAACTTCCTCATCAAGTCGATCATCACCATCTGACTTTGAGCTACTACTAGACTCCTCATTCACTGGTAATATAGGCTCAGCATCCGCAACATCATCCTCCACTGTGGGCTCCACCTGAGAGTGAACTCTCTCATCTTCTAACTCAATTCTAGTATTTTCTGCAGAGTCGAGGTTGAGTACGGGGTTGGGTGAACCCCCTCTGTCAACACATGCCTGCTTGTCCTTTAGAGGTAACACATCTTCATTAAATTGGACATCTCTGCTTATAATACACTTTCCCTTTCCAGGTTCTATGCACCAAAGCTTATATCCTTTAACCCCATTTGGGTAACCAATAAAGATACACCTCAATGTTCTAGCTTTCAACTTATCTTGCTTGATATGTGCTAAAGCCAAGCAACCAAACACCTTGAGTTTTGAATAGTTCCCAATTCCAGTCCATACTTGATCCGGCGTCTTAAACTCCAAAGACACAGCTGGACTCTTATTTATAAGTATTGTTGCTGTAACCATAGCTTCTCCCCAGAAACCTTTGCTTACCCCAGAACTCAGTAACATACACCTAGCTCTCTCCAATAGAGTTCTATTTATTCTTTCCGCAACTCCATTCTGTTGTGGTGTACCTGCAACTGTTCTGTGTCTAGTAATACCTTTCTCTTTACAGAAATTAGTAAACTCAGTAGATAAGAACTCCAATCCATTATCAGTCCTGAGATACTTCAATGATCTTCCTGATTGATTCTCTACCTCAGCTAACCATTACTTGAACTGAATAAATGCTTGATCCTTAGACTTCAGAATATAAACCCAGACCTTCCTTGAATAATCATCTATGAATGAGATGAAATATTTACCTCCACCTTGAGTGAGTGTCCTGGATGGTCCCCATAAATCTGAATGCACATAATCCAAGTTAACTTTAGTAGTATGCTTCCCTGTGTTGACACTGGTCTTGTGCGCCTTCCCCATCACACATGTCTCACAGAATGGTAACTTAGTGAACTTGTCTCCTCCAAGTAATCCCTGCTTGGTAAGTTCCTTCAATCCTTTCTCTCCAAGATGGCCAAGCCTCTTGTGCCATAGATATGTGTTGTCATTCCCATGAACTGCTGCACTTTCTCCAGCTACTGTGTTACCAGATAAATAGTATAGACCATTCTTCTTAACACCTTCCAGCAAGGTTGTCTGAGGTGTTGACCCAACACCCCCCCTGAACCCCGTGCATAACTCGCAGAACACCATGACTACAACTCCATAAATATCCCATAGCATCAAATTGACCAAGTGAGATCAGATTCCTCCTCAAATCAGGTATGTACCTTACACCAGTTAACAATCTAACAGTTCCATCATGCAACTTCAATTTAACATCATCAATGCCTTTGACCATGCATGACTGATTGTTCCCCAAAAGTACAGTTCCACCTTTCCCATATTTGAAGTTTGTAAACCATTCTTTAACTGGACTCATATGAAAAGAGCACCCAGAATCAAGTATCCAGGATAAGTCTATATTAGAAGTAGAGACCGTAAGTACCTCTGAGATGTCAAAAGATTGTGTAGCTTGTGCTATGTCAACTGTTCCTGCCTCTCCCCCAGATTGCTTTGGCTTCCTGTTGTTCCACACAGGGCAATCCTTCTTGAGATGTCCCTTATTGTGACAGTGGTAGCACCTCCTATTCTCCACAGAATCTGATGACCTTTTACTCTCTTGCTTCTTATATTTCTCCTTTGGTAATATTTCCCTTGAAGAACCCTTCTTGGAACCATGGTACTTCATAGCAAGACTCTCAGCCGAATGTCCACCTTCCTGCAGATTCTTCTGCTTATGGAACTCCCTAGTCTTCAATGATTCCAGTACCAAATCCAAAGTTACTTCAACATTACCAAACATCAACGAATCTCTAAAGTTCTCATAGGAGTTGGGAAGGGAGTTGAGCAACACCATAGCTTTGTCTGCGTCTGTAGTCTTATCACCAACATTCTCCAAGTGTGTTGTGATCTTGTCAAACTCTGCTAACTGCTCCAGAATCGGCCTACCTTCATCCATCCTAAAACCAAGAAACTTCTGCTTGAGATACATCATCTGGGCTGATGATTTCCCCATATAAACTTTTTCAAGTTTATCCCAGATTTCTTTTGCATCAGTACAATTAACAACCTCCCTCAATGCTTCGTCGCTCAATGAGTGAATCAGTGTATTGAATGCCTTCTTCTTGATTTCCTTCTTCTTTGCATCGTCTTTAATATCCTTAAGACCTTCATCCCCCAACAGAGCATCGTCAGCTCCATAATCCGACAACAAGGCCTTAACCCTCAGTTTCCACAGGCTGAAATCTGTGTGCTTCGTCAGCTTCTCAATCTCGACTTTAGTTGACGACATTGCTTATATCAAGCTTTGGATTCTCCCGGTAAATTCCTTCGACCCTTCTTCCCACAGACGGCGCCAATTGTTGAGTTCGATTCAACAATAGTCGATTATACCTAATCACAAAAAGCTTACAACACAACTAAACCACCAAGAACCAGCTGCACCAATCAAACACACACCCAAGCAACCAAAACAGAAAACAGAGCAAGAACGATAAGTAAGAAAGACACAAGAGTTTAACGTGGTTCGGTTGTAAATAACCTACGTCCACGGAGATCACCAGCTTCCACTATATTATATCAATCCCAATTACAAGTCCCTAACAGTATGCAAGAAACAAGAACAAATCTGTATCTCAAAGCTAGAACCTATAATCTATATAATATCACCCTTCGAAGTAGTCGAACCGGGTCTTCAAGTTGTGTTGTTATATCTCCAGATCTGGTATGAGCATGCAGTAATCACCCATTTATATAGCCTTCAATTTGCAGCTATACCTAAAGGAATTCGAATAGGAATTGAAATCAAATAGGAATTGATTTCCTAATGGAGACAATTACCTTTTCCTGATTGCATTCGGAAACAGTTGTTGAGATAACACCTCACATAATTAATGCGCCATAACAAATTTAAAAGATGATAACACAGTGTTGAAGAAATCGTTCTTGAAGATAAAAATGTATACTTGCACAGTTATTGCTGACGCGCTGTCACAACTAATACACGAGTACTGGAGGTTTCAGGAATCAGTTTTGACAACTGCTGCCTGATCGTAGTTGCACAGATCTGGTGTTCTACCTCCACAACCATCTTCATAAGACCCAAGTCATGAGAAGGATGACCACCACTCAGGACGTAATTTGGAATGGAATTTACATCTAAGTCGAGCAAGGTAAACTTCGATCCACAATTAAGCTTGATTTCGTACAGATCATTCAAGTTGTTGTTTGACCAGCGGCATACATATTTGATCAATTCAGGAGCGAAAATTTCCACGTATTTTGCATTTGTCCACTTGCAGTTTAGCAAAAGAGTTTCCAGAACAGGGAATGTCAACGATATTCGATCTGTACTAGGAGAACTGTTGCATCCACCATCAAGCGACAAAAACTTGACGTTGGAAAAACAATTCTTGGCCACTAGGACTTTTAGAACACCTGGAAAACAGAGAACTAGTTCTATTAACGACGAGCTAGTGGACAAGCAACGCGGTAACTCAATGCTTTGGCTGCCTGATGAAACTAATATGAAGAGATCCTGAATATGGCGCACCGAAAACAATTCTTGAATCCACGTCTCCAATTGATTCGTCTTCAATTGATTGGTGTAGTTTTGGGCATAAATAATCAGATTATTCTTGATCTGTCAGTGAGGAGGAGTAACCTGTCCATAAAACTCACGAAACTCACTGTCTTATCCTTGTTACAAAGTTCCACACTTATGTTGTACTTACTCCATTTATATTTATTTAGTTACTTCCTAATGTAACTATTCACCGCGACCTTTGATTCCGTATAACTCCTAAATTACATTAGAAAAAAATATAATAAAATTATAACATGAAATTAAATAAAGTATATTTTCATAATCAACTTTTAATTAATATTGATACAGTTTAATTTAAAAGTTATACGTGGTCAAAGGTCGCGATGAACAGTCCCTTTAGTAAGTAACTAAAGAAATGGAGGAAGTATATATTAGTCTACTTGTATTACCAGTTTCGCGACAATACGCTGGTTTTCACTGCACCTTTCGTTGGCAGGCAGGACAGAACGACCGATAACACCGTCTGATAAATTACTGATGAGATCTATGGCTTCGGGTTTGTCGGAATTTGCCACTGATCCATAAACACCGTTTCTGCGTGCCTTATTCATGACTTGCAGTCTAAATTTAATTGAACACAATTAATTTGCTGCGATGCGCCTATTTAAATGCGAAAACTCAGTTTCGCATACAAGGAAAACAAGTCTAATTCGGAAAGAAGTCAAGAACTAATATTTTCTTTTAAAGACAAACAAGTCTAATTCGGAAAGAATTAATATTTTAGTTTAATTATTTACTTTACTTTTCTGATGGACAACATTACTTGATAATAGTGAGTTGAGTAGACCCGACAAAAATGAACCTCAAACCGGAACCAAAGCGAATTGGCAGTTATGGGTTTTTTAATCGAAATTGACAGTTCAAAATTTTGAACCAAAACCGAACGACAATTTTGGATACGGTGCATACCCAACCGTAACTGATGAACCAAGACGAATCGTCCAGCTCCACGGTTTGAACCGCCGGTTTCGATTAAATCGGACCATGAGACTCAAAGGAACACAAATCCCAATCTAGATCAAAATCGGATACCATGGCTTCATAAAACTCGTGGGTCAGCTTATAACCCCGGCTATTCTTATAACCTATGAGTTATAACTAGTACAAAACCTTTGTCCCCAAATCAAAAAGAGAAGAGAAGAGCCAGATCGAAAGCGAAGCAAAATACATCGCAGAAGTAGTTTGTTGGTAATGGTGCTCCAAGTACACCTATGTCTGCGGTGAAAATGGCGATTGTTTCGTCGCCGTCAATGCTCAACGCGAGCGCCTTCTTCCCTTGGCAGTTGTGTAGCCATTTTGAGCCTTGTAGATGTAAAAAAGGGACCGACAACGCTGAGCGAGATTAGTCGTCAAAGCGAATATGTGTATAAATCGAAAGAAGAACATTGCGGGTGAATTATATAAATATTTTGCCTAAAAAAAAGCCCGTTCACTATGAGAGCAAAATATATCTTTCCCCCAACATTCATAACATATGGGTAAAAAAAATCATACTACTTGCTCTCTAAATTAAGCTTTAATTCACCAAAAAAAAAACCGACATCCTGCTCATATGCTGTCCAGCAAAGTACTTTGCTAAGGTATATACTTTCTACTTTTTTAAATTCTATTTTATTTAGAAATGAGGGATAATTAGAGGCGTAGTTCGGAATAGTTTTATTTTATTTTTATTTTTATTTTTGCCACGCGACATGTGAGAGTGTGACACGAGCTACTCCACTAACATATTATAAGCCCTATTGTATATGCTTTCAAGTTGGTTATGATGATTGATGATCACGACTTTTACCAAAATTTTACATGTTGCTAGACTTTGCATGATATTGCTTGAAGGGGACTACAAGAGATGAAGGCGCTTTGGTGCGTATCATGTTGAATGGTTCAAAAATTGACATGGATGAAATTCGTAGCATTTTCAAGAAGGAATGCGCAATCGAATTAAAAGATGCCATCTTTAAGCATATCCCATATGGGAATCATAGATAATTTCTAGTTGGATTGGCCAGCAATGACTCCAGCTGCAAGCATTTCTCCTTTAGAAGTATGGTAGAAGAAGTACTTCCAGGACATGGCACATGAACCTCTGTAGGCTAATACTCGTGATGTTGGGAAAATTTCAGATGTAACAACCAAACATATGCATGTCTCTGAATTTATTCATCAAGCCTATGTCCTCTTTTTGTTATTGTATTGGCTATGTTTCTGTTAATTTTTTGAATGTATTCTTACATGTTCAAGGTCCTTTATGACCTCATATCAGCCAATATTGTTGCCCCAAAAGATGTGTCAAGAAGACTCAAAAGTATCATAGAAATTTGTTTGTAAATGGAATTGACAAAAACATTTCTTCCACTTTTTTTATCACTAATCGATCGAGATCCGACCCTTTGGACCAACACAGTTACTCATGATATGTGTCACATACGTCCCAACGTTATGATATTGTCCACATGGGACATCTATATATCTGACTATCTCTGTTATGATATTATCCAATTTGAATTTGAGATCACGTGGGTTTGAGTTTGTAATCACTCAAAATGACCGAGAATAAAGTAAACTTTCGGCTTTGTTGGGTAAAAAACCAGAGAGTTAAAGGGCTCGTTTACAATTTTTAGATGTGAAGTTGTGGATTGACGCTCGGAACGCAAAAATTCCAAATTTCGGACGCATTAGTGACTAAATTGCCACTAGTTCAATCATTTACTTTTTCAGTTGAGCCCAAAACCTAAAACCCCAACAAGTCTCTTCTTCTTCTAAACCCTGCCTGCCTCTGCTCTCTCTCAAAAACCCACAAATCAAAATCTCATTTCACCATGGATTCCGCCGCCGTGCCCTCCGACGTTTCCACGGCCGTGAATTCAGCCGTTTCAGCCCTCCTCAAGTACAAAACAAAGCAGCAATCCTCCACCGACAAGCTCCAGCTCCTCCCCCAAGATGACTACCTATACCTAAACCTAACCCTCAAGAAAATCCCTGATTCTTCCCGCACCAACCCTTTCCGTATCTCTCTCCCCCATCCCATTCTAGACCCCACTTCCGAGCTCTGCCTGATCATCGACGACAGGCCTAATACCCCCACGCCACCCTCCGACCAAATCAAGAAACTCATCAAGTCCCTGAACATACCCATCTCCAAGGTCATCAAGCTTTCAAAGCTTAAGGCCAATTACAAGGCCTTTGAAGCCAAAAGGAAGCTATGTGATAGTTATGATATGTTCTTGGTTGATAAGAGGATTGTTCATTTGTTGCCTAAGTTGATTGGTAAGGAGTTTTTTAGGAAAAAGAAGCTTCCTTTGGGTGTGGATTTGGGGAAGAAGAATCTTAAGGGTCAGGTGGAGAGGGCTTTGGGGAGTGCTTTGTTGTATATTAGGACTGGGACTTGTTGTGTGATGAAGGTTGGGAAGGTGGATATGGAAGAGGAGGAGATTGTGGAGAATGTGGATGAGGCTGTTAAGGGTGCGGTTGAGATGGTGCCTAGGAAGTGGGATGGTGTTAGGAGTTTGCATTTGAAGTTTAGTGATTCTGTTGCGTTGCCGGTTTATCAGGCAATGCCGGATGTGAAGTTGAAGATTGAAGGTGAGGAGGAGGATGGGAAGAGTGAGGGAGTGGTTGCGAAAGCCAGTGATAGTGAGGGTGAAGTTAAGGTTGGGAAGGGGAAGAAGAAGAAGGGGAGGATTCATGAGGTTAGATATATGGATGTTGATGATGGTGATATGGCTGGGAATGAGGTTGATGAGGCTGTGGCGAAGGTTGAGGAAATTGATGATGATTTAGGTGTTGCTGAAAATGTAGGAAAGAAAAGGAAGGCGGACAAGAAGAAGAAGGTGAAAGGGGAGGAGAGTGTGGCGAAGAAGTTGAAGAAAACTGGAGAAAAGAAGGCGAAGAGTGAGGTTGGAAAGGAGGTAAATGAGATCAGGTCGGAGGAAAGGGACGCGGTGGTTGAAGAAAAGGTAGATGAACTCGAGTCTGGGGAGGGAAAGAAGGGAAAGAAAAGAAGAATGTGGTTGAAAGTGAGGTCGATGAGAAGTCTGGAAAAGAAAAGAAGGGTAAGAAGAAGAGCAAAGTTGAGAAGGAGGTGAAAGAATTGGAGTCTGGAGAAGAAAAGAAGGCGAAGAAAAAGAAGAGCCAGGTTGAACAGGAGGTGAAAGAATTGGAGTCCGTTGAGGACAAGAAGGCGAAGAAAAAGAACAGCCAGGTTGAACAGGAGGTGAAAGAATTGGAGTCTGGAGAGGACAAGAAGGCTAAGAAAAGAACAGCCAGGTTAAACAGAAGGTGAAAGAATTGGAGTCTGGAGAGGCCAAGAAAAAGAAGAGTCAGGTTGAGCAGGAGGTTAAAGAGTTGGAGTCAGAAAAGAAGGCGAAGAAAAAGAACAAGAAGCAGGAAGTAACTGAGCTGAAGTCTGGAGAAGACAAGAAGGGAAATAAGAAGAACAAGAAGAAGAGTGAGGTTGAGGAAGTAAATGAACTTAAGTCTGGAGAAGATAAGAAGTTGAAGAAGAAGAAAAGAGAGCTTGGAGAGGAGATAATCGAACTGAAGTCCGTAGAAAAGAAGGCGAAGAAGAAGAGCAAGAAGGAGATGGATGAACCAGTACCTGAGGTGAAAGTTGCAAGACAAAAGAGAAGAGTGTCAACTAAGTAATTCAAGTTCAGAAGTGACTACCGGATTTGCTACTTATACCTTCTGCTCAAGGAATATCGCAGAAGAAAATAGATCATCTTTTGAAAGTGAGTTCGAGCACTTGCTTTCAGTCATTGCATGATCTTTTTTTTTTTTTTTGAATTAGATTATTTTGATTGCTTCGATGAGTAATTTACTTTATTGTTAAGATTTTGTTGTTGGTTCTATTTGTGCCTCTGTTTTGGTAGTGTCCACTACAATTGATTATAGAACTCAGTTTAAATTAAATGAAATTTCATATCATGAAAATGTTATGCGAGATTGAGCTAGGTCTGTTTTTCATTTAGCTAACTGATTTTCCCGTGTTACGAGTACTATTTTGCATAAGCACCTCAATAGTTGAATGTCTACATTCAGCCAAGTATGTAAGACTTAAGATTTTTGTTGGTAATGAATAAGAACCAGCAATTTCCAATTGATTGCTGATATTACAATTTACAAGATGATATCAGAGATGTTTGTCTCTGTTCTCCAAGGTGTGTTGCACTTTTTGTAGCATGTCACGGTATGATGTCGGAAAAGAATTTCCAGTTGTATATGTATTGTTGAATGATCTTAGAACAAGCAGAACCATATACACCAGAAGAATGTCTCTTTAAACTAGGTCTCAGCTGTCAAAATGAAGCTTTAATACATCCATATTACAGGATTTTCTTCTCAAAATCTGAAGTCGTCAAAATGAGGCTTTGATACATCCCATATTCCAGTATTTTCTTGTCTAACATCTGAAGTTAGTGTTGCTCCATGTTCTAGTTTGTTAAGTATCTTTATTTGAAATTTCTATTTGTTTTGAGGTTTCATTTCATGGTCTGTTTAACAATAACATTGTTTTGCTGTCATGTTTTATCAAGTTCAATTACTGTAGAGAAGCGATTACTTGCATGCATGAAAATATTGAATCTAAAAACCATTTTAGGCGGGGCTGAACATTATAACACTAGTTCTGCGTCTGGTCTAAAACTGATTACAGTCTGATTCTCTAACGTGAAAATATAGATAATAGTAGTACGAGTTGATAGAATTAGCCGGTCTTTCACAAACATGTAGCTCTACTTATGGTAGTAGTCCAGTACTATGTCTTCAATAGCTAGACTGTCATGTGACACTGTAAATGAGTTTGATCTAGTTTGTGTGTATGTAGATAGTACTACTAGTAGTGAATATATTGTTGGTGTGTTTACATGGCAGAAAAATCTAGCTTCAATGCCTAACAATATGAGAGCTGTTCTTGTGACTACGCTTCTTGTGTTAGATTTGTGATTCAGTTTCATATCTTACAGATAGAGGATCGAACAGCCCTGTTCTACTAGACTTAGATTTTAGAATCTGACAAAACCCAAACTCGATCATCTTCTAGCAACACAGCACCTTTCCAAACTATGCACCGCCACCAGAAACATTATCCGGGCGCAAGTTGCCTATTTCTCATCTAAAAAAACGGAGGCATATGCGCAGTTACAACATGCCAATGGAGTCCTCAAACTATAAACCCAAGACTATATTTTGGCCTCATAAAACCCAATACTAAGTGTGTTAGAATTGCCCAACATGGCTCAGATCTCAAATCATTGCCCTTTTTCTGAGGAACATTCAACTTGTATGACTGAGATTAGTATCTCAATTAGTATATGATTTCCTCATCAAACAAACAGAAGTGCAATACTAGAGAGTGGAAACTAACACCAAAGATGAAGTGAACAATGATTGCAAAGTTATTTCTCCAATATAATTTCAACTCTTACAATTTTAAGACAGAATGCAAGTAAATATGAATGAAAGAATAAAGAATTTGGTTTATCTACTACGGACTACATTTATCTTTCTTGTCTTGCTATTAGAAGGTCTTAGAATCTTGAGCGCTTGCATTCAGCAGGGTATCCATGGGGAAACCTTTTAGAGTCGGTGCAGTAGTTGTAGATCATGTGGTTCTGCTGCACCCATCTCAACCTGTTTCTACCTCTGGCATCGAGTCCTTGTGTTTGCCAAGCTGCATTGTTGAACGTATCCGAGCAAGATGTCCCTGCTGGGCATGCATTGATGTTGAAGTTCCTGTAAGTAGCCGTAAATGGAGCTTTAGTCCAGTCTGTCTTCACACGACCTCCTTGTGTTGCCCATTCTTCGGCATCCCACAAGCTGCAGTACACCTTCATGGGTTGGCTCTTTGGGAACGGAGTTCCAATTGATTCGTGGTTGCTGAATACTCTGATTGGGCTATTGTCCACCAAGAATCTGAAATTCGATACAAAATCGACCTTGTCAGTAAACTATTGATGTTTTCGCTAAGTCGTAATGTTGTTAATGGTAGATTTGTAGTAGTACTTACATGATGCGTTGAGAGTTCCAGACAATCGAGTAGGTGTGGAACGCTGCTGTGGGATCGAACCAGAGTTTGAATTGTTGCTCTTTCTCGCCTTTGCCCTGTGCGTAAACATTGGTATGCATTGTGTAAGGTTCTCCAGAAGCATTTCCCAGGAACTCGAAATCGATTTCGTCGTGTCCTGCTCCTAGTGATGATAACTGCACAAGGAAAAATTAAAGAAAAGGTTGAGCATTTTGTGCCAAAATTTGTCAAGTCATGGAATATTAGTTGTATATTTTATCAGGACTACTACATACGTAAAATGTGGTGACGGTTCCAGCAGAGTTGGCAGGAACGAGCTTGAGTTGCATGTCGAATCTGCCGAACAGATACTCGTTCTTGGACTGGAAACCTGAACCGGACATGTGGTCGAGTGTTAAGGCCAAGGAGCGTCCTCCTTCGAGAATCTTGCCACGCCCTTCGCCCCAAGTGATCTCGGCATCTCTGTAGAAATTGGCTGAGGCCGTGGTTGCGAAAAAGGCCACCAAGAGGGTGAGTAGTACAAGAGATAGAGTAGACATTTGGTTAATTTGTTTGTGAGTAAAAGAGATGTAGCTAGTTAATTGTGTGTTGATGAATGAAAATGGATTGGGAGGCAAGTGTATATATACTGCTACTGGTCTTGAAATGGGAGATGGAGGATTTAAGTTGGGTAGGTTAAGAGCCAGCTAAGCGTTTGCTGTGTTGAAAGTAAAAGATGCAGTAAATGTGTGTGTAGCCGTGTGAGACAGGAAACTAAGAAAATGAGCTGTCTTGGCTGATGGGCTGTAAAGAGATGTTTGTAAATCGAGGAACTGTGATGCCACTTTGGTAGATTTTGTTATTTTAATTTTTAAATACTACGAGTATTACTGTTCCATGGAGTATAGATGATAGATCCGCAAAATTTTATTTTTGTACTCCAGAATGGATTTTATTTAAAATATTTAAAATATAAAATATAAAATTTTGACTCGACACATCCATCTGTTTTTTACGTTGAGTATATATATTTCATTTTATCTTTTTTTTAAATTCTATACGTTTATATTTTTGACAAATTTTTATGTGACAGCTTTATTATGGTCCATGACCAACACTACAATCAATATACAAACCTCCTAATTCTGATTCAAAAGTAAACGTATATAATTTAAATAAAATGGATGAATACCGTCATAGCCACAAAATTTATAAAATTAGTGGGATAGAGAGGGCTGGGTAAATTTTTTATTGTAAATTGTTGTAACTTGTAAATTCACGAATGAAAAAGTTGATGATTTTTACCTTTTATTATAAGTTAATAAAAACGTGTAGTGTCATGTAATTGGCCTGAAAAGCGTCTACTGCTTTCCGCGTTAGGTACAGTAATAAATATGTTTAGTTCATTGTGCCACTTGCTTTGCCATGCCAAAATGAACAGCTGGTATTGGCAAAGGCAGGCAGGCAGCTAACAGATTTAAATCTAACTTCACATGCTCCTCCCTCGTCAAGCGAGTATAGATTTGTTTCCCATACAAACATTCCATAGATTTCGATCCATTTTATATGTATTTTTTCCAATCTATGTCAGTCATCCAATAAACAAATTGCATGAAAACTTATAAATTAAATTAATTAGAATATAATTTATTTGAAATATAAATTTCAACTAAACAAATCTTTGAACTGTAATTATTGAAATTATAAATTTAAGATGAAAATCGAGAAGCTAAAAATAATTCACTTTAATAATATTGTTTTAACTATGTATTTGAACCTATTAATTATTCGATAATAACCACATTTCACGTAATTTCACTAATTGTATATTAAGTGAATATATAACCAATTGGAAAGTAGGGAGTACTTATCTGAATTGAATTGATTTGATTTGATGAACTGAATTGGACTGAAAATAATTAATTTTCAAAATACAGAAACTTAATGTACAACATGAATGGCCCTAAAAATTGAAATTAAGAGAATGCAAACCATATTTTCAATTTATTTTGACTAGGACAAAATGATATAGTTCAAAAAAGTTTACAAGAGTTTAAGATGGAAATATTATAAATTATGTAATCTATTACTTGTATTATTTATGTTATTCAATGCTTATAATATTTCGTTTATTAGGCTCTTTTTCTTTTTATCAAAAAAATATTTTTTAATTCAATTTAATAATATATTTCAATTCAATTTAACTTAATTAAATTTAGTCGAAGAAATCAATTCAACTTAGTAATTAATTTCAATTAAATAATGTTCATGTCATCATGTGAGTTCAGTTAGTTCACTACCACTTGCTTTGCCAAAATAAACAGCTGGTATTGGCAACTAATATTAACAGGTTTAAATCCAACAACTTCACATGCTCGTCACTCGCAAGGCCAGTATAAATTTCTGTATCCATAACAATGTACTTCATCGGTTTGGATCGATTAATAAGGGCCCTAATAATAATAATCGTATGTTAGGAAAAACCTTGTGCAGTTGGTAGTATGAAGATTTCAAAATTGAAAAAAAATAAATTATATGGACATTGTTGAGGTTTATGAATTTGAGGTCGGATCAGTAATTAAAATATTAATGAACTTAAATCCAATAGCACCGCCACACTATAGTTTCTATATTAACCCCCTAAATTAAATATGAGGAAGGCTCGTGGTACCAATTCCCAAGTCCCAACCATAAAATACAAACTTTTATACTAATGGAGTACCAAAAAGTGGCTGCCGTGAGAGACCAAATATGACCTACCAACCCACCCAGCCAATTACAGCTCACACTCACACTCACATACCGCTCCCTAGTATGGTCACTTGGTCAGTGTAATTTCGTTCCAAGTTCCATACTTGTCCACTCGTTTAACTCGTTTCCATCACTGCTAGCTCAATCAACTATAGCTGTCTCTCAAGTCTTAACCTATCCGCTCTATATAAGGACTCATTTTTCACAATCCATTTTCATTCATCAACACAAACCAAAACTGCGAACACATACTATAATAACTCTCTAGCTAGTCTCTTCTATACCCAACTAAATTGAGAACCAAACCAGAATGTCTACTACACTTGCTCAATCCAGGGCATTATCAAATTTACCAATGCTTTTACTACTCACCCTCTTGGTGGCCTTTTTCGCAACCACGGCCTCAGCCAATTTCTACAGAGATGCCGAGATCACTTGGGGCGAAGGCCGTGGCAAGATTCTTGAAGGCGGACGCTCCCTGGCCTTAACACTCGACCACATGTCCGGTTCGGGTTTCCAGTCCAAGAACGAGTATCTTTTCGGTAGATTCGACATGCAACTCAAGCTCGTTCCTGCCAACTCCGCTGGAACCGTCACCACATTTTACGTAAGTAGTAGTAGTCCTGATAAAATATACTGCTACTATTCTTTGCCTGACATATTTTAGCACAAAATGCTGAACCTTTTCTATAATTTCTCCTCGTGCAGTTATCTTCACTAGGAGCAGGACATGACGAAATCGATTTCGAGTTTCTGGGAAATGCTTCTGGAGAGCCATACACAATGCATACCAACGTTTACGCACAGGGCAAAGGCGAGAAAGAGCAGCAATTCAAACTCTGGTTCGATCCCACTGCAGCGTTCCACACCTACTCCATCGTCTGGAACTCTCAACGCATCATGTAAGTACTACTACAAATCTACCATTAACAACATTACAACTTAGCGAAAACATCAATAGTTTACTGACAAGGTCGATTTTGTATCGAATTTCAGATTCTTGGTGGACAATAGCCCAATCAGAGTATTCAGCAACCACGAATCAATTGGAACTCCGTTCCCAAAGAGCCAACCCATGAAGGTGTACTGCAGCTTGTGGGATGCCGAAGAATGGGCAACACAAGGAGGTCGTGTGAAGACAGACTGGACTAAAGCTCCATTTACGGCTACTTACAGGAACTTCAACATCAATGCATGCCCAGCAGGGACATCTTGCTCGGATACGTTCAATAATGCAGCTTGGCAAACACAAGGACTCGATGCCAGAGGTAGAAACAGGTTGAGATGGGTACAGCAGAATCACATGATCTACAATTACTGCACTGACTCTAAAAGGTTTCCCCATGGATACCCTGCTGAATGCAAGCGTTCAAGATTCTAAGACCGACCTTAATAACAACACCAGAGATTGTAGTCCCAGTAGATAAACATAATTCTTTATTCTTTCATTCATATTTACCTGCCTATCTTAAAATTGTAACAACATTAATATTTCTTCATGGATCAAACTACTTCAAATTGTTAAGTGGCTTCCGTTTAAAATAAAATAAAATTGTTAAGTGGCTGATTACATACCAGTTCAAGTCATAAAGCAATTAGGATCCATGTAATTTTGTTGGTATAAGTTCTTTGTATCTGCAAAATGATTGTGATAATACGTATCCCAGGGTTGTTTCGAGTCAGGATACCGAACTAGCTGTACCTCTAGTTTGATTTAATGGAAAGTTTGGTTGTTCAAAAAAAAACAACAAAACCACTATGTTTACTCATTAGACTTTTCTATGCATAAAAACATCATTTCAGCCCACTGGACATTTTAGTCATTCGATTTTTTTTAACGGTATTCGCTACGTGTAAGTAAGCTACACTATGTTTACTCATTAATCCAGCGGAACTGTTATTCTTTAATTTCTCAGCTACCAATCGGGCTCTATGGCTTCCAACAAGTGAACAAACCTTCGATTAGGGGTCGTCCCATGAATTGAAATGGAGAGGAAGGCGGAAAATTTCATATTTATACACTAACTAATTTGTAGGAAATTTTTCATGTAAATTTGATCAAAATTATTAGAAAGATAACTAATTGTTTGTAATTAACGAACGCCCCCAATGCTCCCTGTAGATTCCACCCTACCTTCAAGGTTAGAGTTCACTAATCACTATGAATAAGCATGCAACGAATTAATGTGGTCTTAGAGCACTAATGAACATTTTTTTAAAGCGTGATAAAAGCGCTCTTCGAGTTAGTCGCTTTATGTGATACTACGTATATTCTCAGGAGTACGCCTCTTCCCACCACCGGCGCTGCTCCTCCCACCACCACCGTGAAGGTCCTCAATCTCGATTAGTCGGTCTCCTTCCTTACTGCGCATCCACCATATCATCACCTTGCGCCTCTCAATCACCTGCTGTTGTTAGTCGGTTAGTCTTTCTTGTGCTAGAATTAATCCTGTATTTTTGCTATAACATTAAACCCTTAGTTTAATTTAACAGCTGAGCTGCTAGTTGGTAGATTAACAAAATGGAGCTGGTTTAGTTTCAGTTTGCTTAGTAGTGCTAATTCTGTTGCTCATCATTTAGCCCATCATGTATTTGGTGAGCATAGATAGTGAGAGAGAGAGAGAGTTGTAGGCCTTAGTTATAACTAGTTTATAATCTATACTCAATAATCAACTGTTTGTTTTAACTATTCAGCACTGGTAGGTCATACCAAATGCCATAAGATACTAATGAAAATTTGAAATTAGGCCTTTATAGCTACCATGTGTGGCAGTGTAGATTGTAGCCGGTGTGCCATTGAGTAGCCAAACACACTATCATAAAGTTTGATAGTATCTTTAATGTTATTTTGATATTCCTGAGATTTTTATATATGTTCTACATAGAATGTGATTTTATTACCTGTAGGAACAGGATGAGAATAGAAGAACTGGCCAACGAAGAGGAGAAGCTGGAATCTTTGCACATATCATCAA
Source organism: Plantago ovata (assembly GCA_028274465.1). Lineage (NCBI taxonomy): Eukaryota > Viridiplantae > Streptophyta > Magnoliopsida > Lamiales > Plantaginaceae > Plantago > Plantago ovata. The sequence goes on from CM051458.1 coordinate 96,939,850, forward strand.
TGGATGATGAAGATGAAGCTCCCGATGAAGAAGATGTAAGCGCTGAAGAAGAAGATGATGATGATGATATCAGTTCAGAAGATGATGAAGACCGGGTACCAATGACACTGGGCTTTGCAGAGAAACCAAAGAATAGGTGGTCATTGTTGCGCCAATATTTTCCGAGTAAAGCTGGTGGCTCTCCGGTACTTCACAAACTCAATCAAACAGACTGCATTGTTTTACTACTACTATTTTTCATGCTTGTCCTCAATTTCCTTAAAAAAGGAATTATATCGTTGAATAAGTACTTTTCTCAGGACATGCCTTTAGTTTTTTGGTTTTCTTATAGAAGAGTTTCTTATACAAGTTATAAAATTTGTTACCTTGTCACATAGGCATGGCTTGACCCCGTAAACCTGCCTTCTGGAAAATCAAGTCTTTGTGATTTTTGCGGTGAGCCTCTGCAGTTTCTGCTCCAGGTACAAGTCATGTCAATAGAGTTTGACCTTAAACCAAGGAGATTATCATTAAGTTTTCTTCTGTTCACTTTTTTGTTTTTTATTATTATGCAGGTGTATGCACCGTTAACCAAGGAATCAACATTTCATCGGACATTGTTCATCTTTATGTGTCCATCATCTGCTTGTCTTATCCGTGATGAGCAGGAGCAGCTGAAGCAGACCCCACATACACCACAAAGAAGGTATTTTGCTGTTTTGGCTTCCATGATTGCCTGTCATTGTTATATCTTTTTTTGTACTGTTAGGAGTTTCACTTTCACATAAGTTTCAAAATATGGACGGGACTAAAAATTTATTAGCCTAAATATAAAATTTTGGGGATTAGATACATGTTTTTCTGATAGGTAATGTATCTTGTTGACCCTATAGGTGTGTAGTTAGATTTGGATTCCCTGAACCAGAAGATGGAAATGTAGCGTACTTGAGAGGTTAACCAATAACAATCCATCAACTCTCCTCTCCCCCCCCCCCCTCCAAATTATACCTGCACCAAATATTGTTTGATGCGACTTTTTTGGGTCATATTAGCTTCAAATTATCACTCTCTGATCTTAAGAAGTGCTTACAGTGTCAAGGTTTTCCGGTGTCAATTGCCGCGGGTGAATTCCTTTTACTCTTCTGAGTCACCTGCATCCGATGGGAGTACACAACCTCTGACTGCTGGAGGTAACTTTACTTCTTATGTTATATTTTAACGTTAACTGGTAAGTTTTGCGTAGTTTGCGTTAAAGTGTTTGGAAATACAAGATGATATGATAACAAAATAAGAGATAGAGATAGAGGGCAATGTGTTTGTGCAGCACTAGAATGCATACCAGCGCCTTTGATTTCCACCACTGTCTCATTCGATGATTGATCATTTTATCCTCTAATTTTTCACAGCATCACTTTGTAACTGGTGTTGTACATGGAAATGGGATAAAATTTGTGGTGGTTGTAAAAGAGCACGGTATTGTTCTGCTAAACACCAGGTAGGTATCCTGCGCCGAACCTTAATGCTTCTGTATACATGAAACAAGGTTTAATTTTATTGTATTTAAGGAGTTGTTCCCTTTTGCAGACTGCGCACTGGAAATCTAGCAAGTCAAGTCACAAAGCCTACTGTCAAAAGTTCGACGAGACATCTGGCGAACAATCTGAACCAGGTGAGAGTTCAAGCAAAAGATATAAGGGGTACATTATCTGGAATCTGGATAGTGGCATTGGTTTTTTTTCTTAATGTTGAGCGAAGCATACATGAAAGCGCAGGAGTTGTCGAAGTCAGATAAAGTGTAGAACCAATTGTGCCAAAGAAACATTAATGTATGAGTGGCATGTCAATGTTTTTCATTATTGCTGGCTATATGGATGGCAATTTCTTTAGTAGGGTAAATTACTTAGTAAAATTCAACGGCCTATTTCCAAATGTTTGCAGTATAACATTTGACAAATGTTGTGTACTTGATGCAATTTTCTGTAAAAATATAATATGAACTGACCTCTGACCAATTTCAATAAACTTCTTTCTTGCTATGAAGTTTTGAGTAATTCTTAGATGTTTGTTTCTTTGGAAAGCTGCCAGCAACTCCCTTTGGCCAGAGTACGAGATCACCAATGAGGATGAATGTGAACTTAGTGATGTAGAGATGCTAAATATTGATGGATTGGTTCCTGGAGATCAGGTCGACGATTCTATTAAACAAGTTGAGGAATATTTTGAGGCAAGTCTCGTATCCAATGATTCTATTAACTTTTATAATGAATAATTGAACATGATCTATATCTTTGCTTAAATGTTTAACAGGGAAATGTAGATGCTAGGAGTTTGTCGACTTTCCAGGAGAGAATCTCTCAAGCCCCAGAACAAGTTTTGAGGTGATATCTTCAGCTACTTGTATTGGGATTTTTTTTTAACCTCTCTTGCCTCTTGACAAATTTTCAATGATCAGTGATCAGACAATTCATTTAATCTTGTTTCACCATCGAGCAGGTACTCTAGTTCTGCTCGAGCAAAACCATTATGGCCCATGTCTGGTTGTCGGCCATCTGAACTAAACATCCGCAAGTGTAACTCTTGTGGTTGTGATCGCAAATTTGAATTTCAGGTGCAATGTTTTTGTTTTTTTTTTCTTTTTTTGAACGCATGGCTTTATAATATCACTTTCTGAAGTGTAGAACTGAAATTTGCCCGTGTTTGGTCTGTACTTCATATTTCCGTCCATGTGTGGTTCCAGGTTTTGCCACAGCTACTGTATTTCTTCCATGATGATACTGAAGATTCTCTCGATTGGTCAACTATTGCTGTGTACACATGCGAGGCATCTTGTGGAGAGCGAGTGGGGGGTTACAAGGAGGAGTTTGCATGGGTGCAACCTGCTTCACAGCAGTGAGATGAAGAATTCCAGATATACTGTAGTTTATTTTATGAAACCTGATAAGTTCTGCAGTTCAATTCACGAACAATATATATGAATTTTCATGTTTTGTATGGTGCTATCATGTACCCAAGATGAACTAGGGAACCATAAGCAAAACTGTGCAAGTATAGTTGGTGTTTAAATGTATCATTTTTTAAGCGCATGCTGTGTTGTGCAAGTTTTGAACCTATGTTTTGAAACCGGAAACCGGAAGCCGAGCCGGCACCCCCAAAAAGAGGTCGGACCGGGGTTGAAACGGATTAGACCGAGGTCGAACTGGAATACTGTTGAACCGCCCATCTACTGGTTTACAGCCGAACCGGATTACTCTGGTGATAAGTGTTAAAATGGTAGTATTACAGATTAATCTGTGTGAAATCCTGTCAAAAAATATATATATTATCTATGTATTTTTTTGAAACGTGAAATCCTGTCAAATTCTCAAATGATGTGGTAGAAATGATCTGGTGTAAACAAATGAGGAAATTAATATATACTAACTGCATCATCTTTTTAATTATTAAAATAAAGAAGAATCATGTGTAAAACTCAGATGATTCATCAACACAACCAAGTTTAGCCACTCAAGATTTAGTAGGTATTCAAGTTTAACCAGTCTGGATTTAGTGGGGACCTTAAACATATGACCAAACAAACATTCTTATGCATAATTTATACCAGGGCCACCGTTCAGTACTTATGATGAAACTATAGGCCGAATTAATACTGAACTCTCCTTTTAGGGTTCCACAGGGCAGATCATTTTTATATTGTGAATTGTGATCCATTATTCCATTTTTTTTTTTCGTTTTTCTCAGTACTTCATATGACATTAGACCGATTTATATGGGTAATTTCCGTAATACTCATAAAATTAATCCTAGGACAACTTACCAGCAGAATAATGGTCATATGCTAAAAAGTAAACGGATGCAAAACCTTTCTTGTAATTATCATCAGATGCAATATAAAACATCTGGACGCTTTTCAGAAACAAATCAAAACCCAAATTGCCCCTATTGGCAACCGAAACCTACTGAATAAAAATTCAAAGCAACCAGAATTATTCCATCGATGACGTGAATAATCCTTTCAATTCGGGAACAATAATAAAACAGGGTATAGCAGAATTCCAAAATGCGTTAAATGGCTTATTTGGAGCTTGCGAGTTGTGTGCGGAGGAGCTTGGCAGCAGAAACCATGTTTTCAAGTGCCGGTTTCACTTCACCGTACTTGCGGGTCTTGAGACCACAGTCAGGGTTCACCCACAAGATGTTGGTTTCTAGCACGGCAAGCATCTTGTTAATTCTATCGGCAATCTCTTCTGTCGAGGGAATTCTTGGTGAGTGAATATCGTACACACCAGGTCCAATTCCAGCACCATATACTACTCCTTCACGGAAGACGGACAGAAGCTTCTCATCAGAACGGGAGTTTTCAATGGTGATGACATCAGCATCCATGTTAATGATAGAGTGAATGATGTCGTTGAAGTTGGAGTAGCACATGTGTGTGTGAATCTGTCAGGTATAGAACAACACGGTCAGTACTGTTAGTATCTCAAAAATTAAGGCAAAAGGCAACTGGCAACTATATAATCAATAGCTTGTATTGAGCCCTTAAAAATAAATTACAATGACACCCAAATCCTAATCTATAGCTTGTATTAGGCCATATTTTAATATAAACAGGACAAAGGAAAGTAAAGAACCTGGGTAGTGTCCTCAACACCAACATTGGTAATCCTGAAGGAGTGGACAGCCCAGTCCAAGTAAAATGCATGCTCAGACTTCCTGAGAGGCAAACCTTCTCTCAAGGCAGCCTCGTCAATCTGGATGACTGTAATACCAGCTTTCTCAAGATCCTCGACTTCATCCTTGATAGCTAGAGCAATCTGATAGCAGGTCTCAAATCTGTGAGCAAAAACAAGAAGTCAGTTTTTTCCGTGAAGCTTGAAGAACTGGATGCAGAAATGGATAATAACAATTGATAACAAGAAAAAACTACACTATATGCAACTAGCTTCATGTGATATTTGAAATGCACAAAATCCTATATTTAAAAAACAAAATGAAAAATAAAAACGGAATAAATCCTTTATATCATTCCAAACCTCGAGGACACAATAATTACTCAGGCATGTGGATGAATGATGCGGGATAGAGTAGACAAGCTAGTTAAACAAAATAGTTCTATATGAAATATATGGGTTTCTGTTGCATGGTTCTTTTTAGCAGAGTCCTCAAATGCAGAATGGTTTCGTGCATAGAAATCAGATGCGGAATTTGCTCCAGTTTTCTCAATATAATACAGGAGTACCGGTGCACTCAAATGTGTCTCCTTTGATGAAAGTCAAGGCATACCTCGGTTGGTCATTTCTTACAAACGACCAGTTCAGAATGGTAACAGGACCGGTAAGCATTCCTTTCATTGGACGCTTGGTCATGCTCTGGGCTGCTGTGGACCAGAAAACGGTCATTGCTTTGGGACGGCTCACATCACCATAAATAATTGGTGGCTTCACGCAACGAGATCCATAAGATTGCACCCATCCATTTGCGGTGAAGGCAAAACCAGACAATTGCTCTCCAAAGTACTCAACCATATCATTTCTCTGGAATTGAGATGACATTATCATTATACCAAATACAAAGGTGCAATTAGATGAATATAATCAACAGATTAGGATCCTTTACCTCTGGCTCTCCGTGAACGAGAACATCAATATCAAGCTCTTCTTGGAGCTTAACAACCTTGCTAATTTCCTCCTTAATGGACTTGATGTATTCCTCCTCTGAGACTCTACAAGGAACAATTACACTTTCAATATAAACACAGCAATCAAGGCTTCAGACAGAAAAGTTGAAAATTGGGAGAAGTACTGACTTCTTGGCCTTGTATTCACGGCGAACTCTTCTGAGTTCAATGGTCTGAGGGAATGAACCTATAGTGGTGGTTGGGAGGATGGGAAGGTTAAGTTTCTTTTGTTGAGCATCAAGTCTGGCACTGACATTTGTAGCACGACGGTGATCTGAGCCCTTCAAAGCAGCAGCCTGGTTGAACATAACAATAGGTAAGCCTCTAGTTTTCAGAAGCTAAGGCTTCAGAAACAGCTTTAAAAACAGAAGCCTAAAGATCAACACTTACAGCCTTTTGAACAGCTTCATTGTTCACCCTTGGAGAGGATTTCCTGGAAGCCTGAGCAGCAGCATTGGAAGAGAAGAATTCCTGAAAAGTAAAGACATCAAAGAAATATGCACGTCAAAATAAGGTACAGCCCAATTTATATAATATAATAATTTACAGGAAAATTTAAGAGTAATAAAGAATCAAGAAATGTTGCACCCCACCCTGACCCAATCCATAAACCAATCTCACACCATAAACTAGCCCTTAAACAGTTAAACCCTCTATGGAGATTACTTTGATATCCACAAAAAGGGAAGGAGAAAAAAGAAAAAAGAGACACTTAGAAAATATTTTAAACCCAAAGAGAAAAACTAATCCATATTCTCAGACTTAGCTTCTTGCCCAAGAACCCAATCACAACATTAGCCAAGCGTATAACAGCTCTTGGTGCAAGCAAGATAATAAGTTTTATAAAGGAGGGAAATGTGGACAAGCAACAATCAAACCACCAACGGAGAGAATGACAGCTGAAACGATATCTCGACAATATCACTATACCTCATAGCCTAAAAAACAAGACGAAATAAAGAGATCGTCCCATTCAGTTATAAAGGGCAGAGGTGAATTATAATATCCAGATAAACATAAAATTTCAAGATAGTGAATCAAGAGTTTTCATGCAAGTGCTGATAGCACTGGGTGAAATATGCATTAACCAGTTGTGGACCAGAGCACAGCATATATGTTTTTTTGAATGAAGAAAGAAGACTAGTAATTGACTGAGTCTAGGTGTCATGTTTCAGCAGAAAGCTTTACAGTTTGTAATTCTCAGATATCAAATGGGCTTATGTGTGACAGATTAGTGGAGGGTTCTAAGTTCAAACATCACAATTAATATGGAATTAGTGGAGAAAGAGTTAAAGTCAAATTTACATAAGAGTAAGAATAGTTCTGGCACATACCCCATCCTTCTCTCCAGCCAATGCCTTGGCCAGAGCATTTACTTCTACAACCTTCTGTGCAGCAAATGCAAGCCACGATTTGATTTCTTTGTCCAACTTGGGCTCATTTACCAAATCAACAGCGGTGTGAAGCAGTGAACTGGAGGTGGAAACAACAAGCTTGTCTGCAATGGAAAAACTTTGTCAGCAAATAAAGAACCCTTAAAAGAATCCCAAAAATTCAGAGTAGAGTTTTGCCAAATTACAAAATTGCCAACACACACCTTTTCCGACAACGCCCTCAAGAGCCTGTAGGGTAGCCAGAGATGATTCCAGATCATTAGCCCAGATGTTCCTTCCATCAACCACACCAGCAAAGAGGTACTTGCCCGAGGGGAATTCACTCTTGATCAAATCAAGGGTCTTAGTCCCACGAACCAAGTCAAAACCAAAACCAGTAACTCCACTGAGTGAGGTCAGGGTCTTGAATGCAGCAGCAGGCACATCGGCAAAGTAAGTCTCAATCAAAACATTAAGACCGCTTAAAGATGATTCCAGATCAGCATAAGCTTTGGTGAATGCTTCCAACTGGTGAGACTCAAGATCCATGACAAGGGTTGGTTCATCAAGCTGAATCCATGAAGCACCTGCTGCCTTCAATTCAGCGATAACTTCCCTGCAAGATTATGTTTATGTTTAAACCCAAAAGCACTAAAACTAATGGTTAACAGAGAAAATAAGACTAGTTAACCTTAATGACAATTTTCTTTTCTTACTTGTAGATTGGAAGAATTTTATCCAGAAGAGAAAGAAGGGAGAAGGTCTTGTCGACCCCCTTTGCAGGTTTAGAAAGTATCAAGTATGTAACAGGGCCAACAAGTACTGGAACGGTATCAACACCAAGCTGCATGAACAAAAACAACGTGACAGTTAGTATGCAATCATACTTAATCACTTGTTATTTTGGTCTCCTCACTCAATGGAGAAGTAATATACAAGGTATTTAGAAACCACAATCAAGTAACGTATATAGCTCCTCATACCGCTTTAGCCTCTTTGTATTCATTAACTGCCTTGTGGGAAGCATAAGAAAATTTGACATCTGGGCCCAATTCAGGGACAATGAAGTGGCTGCATTGGTAAAGCAGCGATGTTAGTCGAATTAGCACCATTAATCTAATTCAAAACCACTGGAATAGAAGATATATAATCTGTCACTTACTAGTTGGTGTCAAACCACTTGGTCATTTCCATAGCAGGGACAGAGGCATTTCCTCTGGCCATGGAGAAATAAGTGGAGTGACCAATCTCGCCACCAGTCCAGTTGTATCTCGGGGGAACGGCACCGAGCATTGCGGTTGTGTCAAGAACCTGATCATAGTAAGAGAAAGTGTTGCTGGGAATGTACTTGATCCCTGCGGCAGACATCTGCTTCCAGATGGATGCCCTCAAATCTACCGCCACCTTTTCCAAATCCTCAGCACTGCTCTTGCCATCCCAGAATGACTCGAGAGCAAACTTCAGCTCTCTCTTGGGTCCCATACGGGGATATCCAACGATATGTGATGCCATTTTTCTGGTAGAAAACAAAATCAATCAGCCATCATAATACTATCACATGAATCGATCCATTCTCAAACTAAGTGCTCCATATTTGTAGTTTTGACTTCAATTCAATCAGAATTAACATCACGTGAATGCAATCAAATGCATTAGACCAAAACAACTTACTGACAAATGCATTAGACCAAAACAAGCAATGACAACAAATCAACAAATGCCTACAGGACTACAATGACCATATCAGAGTTCATACATGTTCCTCCCTGGAATTAGGCTAATCAGATCATAACTTACTGATTGTTATCTTACGCTTAACCAAATCAGATAAACAAAATCGTCAAAATATAATGCATAATTCGTAAATTCAGATCCGAGTGCAGGAAAATTAAATAACATGATCAACATCAACGAAGCTCACATCAGATCTAAACTAAGCAAAAGAGCAAATGAAGATCAGAATGAGCTAATAGCATGAAATCAGATTGACATTCAGATGATCGACAAACACAGAGTCTAACGGTACAAGGATCACGCATCATCAATCAATCAATTCAAACACAGACACAGACTCGTCTTACCAATACAGAAATGGTGCTTTGAAAAATCTAAAACGAAACAGAGTAGCAAATAAGGAAGCAGAGCAGAATATAAAACAGAAAGCGAAATGGAATGAATGGCAGGAAACAAGCAGCGAAGCGAGAGGGACGGGAGTGACTACGTACCTGTAGAGAGAGGATAGATCCGATGGAGAAGGAAGGAGAGATGATGAAGAGAATTGTTGTTTGTGAGTAGAGTTTATGGGTGATTGGATTGTTATTTATAGATACGAGAAGCAAATTAGCGTTCGATTTGGGTTGGTAGATCTAAATCTTAAGCAGGCAAAAAGAAAAATACTTTGGATTGGTGAGCTTGATGGTGATGATGATGAGTGAGAGTGGTGAAATAGTTGGCGGTGGGCCAGGTGGTGTGAGCGACGTGTGACCTTGGGAGCGTGACTTCACGCGAAGTTGGTTTCACCAACCCTGCCAAACATATACGTGCGAGGTGCGACTCTTGTTTCTCTTGGGGGGTGGGGTGTGTTCCGCCATGGACTCATGTCTCATGGCCATGGGGTGCGTCATACCCTGGTTCCGGAGGTCAACTGATCTAGCCTATGTTATTCTCTACATTAACTAACCGGTTAATCTTTATTAATTCTAATGTCGTGTAGTATGATTGTTTTTTTGTAAAAGGAGTTAATTTTGAATGTTATAGTATCATGTTAAGTTGGTTCGGAATTATTAAGAAATCAATCAATGATGTGTATTTAATATTATATACTATATGGTTTATGAATCATGTTAGTCATTTATTCGTAATATATGACAATCTCGTCATTAATGACTCTATATTATATTATGTAAAATTTTGTATAACCGACTCTCTCAATTCAATTATATTCTATACGAATATATGTTATGGGAATTGAACAACCATGTTACCATAGAAGAAAATGCAATTTGAATTTGAGTATTATGTATTTGTGACTGTGGTCGTAGGTTACATTAAGATTATACTTGTTGACATGTGCAAAATCATATGGATACGATTTTCATTGTTTATCGTGATTAATTGCATCGTTTTTTCTGTATTCTTATAGAAACTTTTTGTAGATGTCTCCCATAGAAGATTTGTCTAATACGCAAACCGCTAACAATGTGTATTATCAATATATATATATATATATACATGTGATTTGGTGTGAGACATAAACTTTTCATATTTCCTTCTAGCAAGAAAGGTGAATATTTGTTTTTTTTTTTTTTTTTTTTTTTTAGCGTTGTAGTTGATAAACTAAACCATATAGTAATATTTTATCTTCCTAAAATTACTTCTTCGGTTGGAAAACGCATTAGATATTTCCCTAGAACCAGTAGGTCATTCCGCAGATCCTATGTTAGCCCCAAGGCGTTAGTCTCAAACTAGAAAAATAAATACTTGAGCTTGAGTCTTGAGAAGCATAGGACGCTCAAGCTTTTCATGGGGTGTGGCGTTGCTTACTTGGCCACCGTTGGGTACTCAAACATTGGCTCGAGTCACTTTCTTATATTCTTGTCGATTGAGATCGAAATGGGAGGGTGATCCTCCCACAAATGGCCCTACGAAAACTTCACCCCCATAATGTGTTTCACTTCTCCACTCTTGTTTTATAGGTTACGAGTTTCGATCTAAGAAATAGTAACAATCAAATTTGAATGTCAGTATTAAAGTATGAGATATAATAAGGTTTGTTTGATTCGTGTAAAAAGATCAAATATTCAATGCAATTTAGTTTAGAGTTGTTTGGTTGAATCTTTATATTATAAATAAGTTCAGTTTAGTTATATTATTTTTTCAAAGGTACCATGACTTTAGAGGTCATGGGTTCAATTGTCGTCAAGTGTGTGATTATTTATAGTTTAATACTAGCTTTGTAATACTTGTGAAACTGTAATGATTAGATCTATGATAAAATGATATATAAGTTGACGATGTATGATTAATGTAATATCGAGATTCAAAAAAGAAAAGAAAAATCCTAAAACAATTAGTTAATGAATTAAAACTTAAGAGACCAATTCAACACAGTATGAAAATTTACTATTGTTCAAGAATAGTGATGTATAATGGACGCTAAAAATATAGTATGAAAATTTACTATAATTGGAATAGTGATGTACAATCGGACGCTCAAAAATCAAAGTGTGTAGGAAAGAACACATGTTGATTTGTGGGGCAGCATATCATCCCGAAGAACAGTTACGGAGCAACTGTGACGGCCTAAATGGCCGGGCCTTCGATCCATAAGTAGTTGATCATGCATTACAATACCGTTCAGACACATGTGATGTAAGAAATGCATTTTTTTAATGCTTTTTTAATACAAAAATTAATGTGGACTTTAAAAAAATTCCTTAACTTAACAAGGCACATGTCGGTATGACATGATTGTACAACATATATTTTTAATTTACACTTATTATGAAGTCAATTTTCCTTATATTTAGGGGTGGTAGTGAAAACAATTGAAGGAAAAAAAATAGGTCACCTATTCAGTTTATTAGCTTATTAGTGACTCAAGTGTTACAATACCTTTCATAAATTAATGCATACTTAAAAAAAAAATCTTTAAGGCACATGCCAGTCTCACGGGATTGTTCAACATATATATTTCTAATTTGCACTTATTATGGAGTCAATTTTTCTAATATTTAGGGCTAACTGTTTGAAAAAATAATTAAAGGAAAAAAGGAAGGAAAAAAAAACAAAATGGACTGAGGACAAAGAAAAGTGGGCTCTTGAGTCTTGAGCATGTTTTCCCACAGATGTAATTAGCTTATTGCCCTGATAAGTAGGTAGCATAGTCCACATGGACATATGGGCCATCATGCAGTAGCCCAGTAGATATATAGTCCTAATAGCCCAATAAAATTTTCGCTCTGGTTCTTCTCGAGGCCCCAAACCGAATTCTACACATGGATGATATATAGTATCAACGCCAACGGTACCAGTAGATATAGTCCTATTGGCTATTAGCTCAATAGTGTTACGGAAACGAGTAAAATATAAGGTTCGAGCTCGAGCCATATTTTTCATACTCGAGCTCGGCTCGTTGGCTTGAACGAGCTCGAGCAAAGCTCGTGAAATAAAAAAAAATGAAAATTTCAAATTTCAAATAAGATGTTAATATTAAAGAATTCAATATTACACATTACGAATCATCCCAAATTTGGTTAGGGTTTTTGTATTTTAGATGGACTATAATTATTATTGGGGTGGACTATTGGGCTTGCAAAATTGTATTATTGGGCTTGATAATATGTGAGCTATTTAGTATTTGTGTTTGTTTGGACCGAGCCTAACGAGTATTTAACGAGTCGAGCCGAGCTCGGCTCGTTAACGAAACGAGTATAAAAGTAGGCTCGAGCTCAGCTCGTTAAGCTTATCGAGTCGAGCCTTAGCGAGCCGAGTACTCGATAAGGCCCGGCTCACGTAACAGCACTAGGGGTACCACTAAGTAAACCATGTTAATGAAAAAAAAACTCCCACTTCTTTCTCCAAATAATTATGATTTAGCTAGTAGCAAGTGGGTTAAAGTGTAGATAAACATGAAACTAAGAGGACTATGCGTATATACTTTACCACAATAAAACAATATCACCAAAAAGTCTACGTACATCTCACCACTCCCGTTACTTAAACAAAACAATTGGTATGTTGGTTAAATTTTTTATCCAATATAAATATCTCACTTAGAGCTGTTAGCTTAAGTGTTGTAACCTATTCCACTTTAAGCCAACATTAGTATAAGTTGACCCTTTAGAAAGTATAGTTTAGAGGATATTGTTGGTTATCCTATTAAATTATTTACCCTTTAGCAAACTACCAATTTGTTGTTGGCTATTCTGTAGTGTCTAAAAACCAAAATAGAGAACCAAGGCAAGAACCCTGTTTGAATTATTCCTAAGGTGGAGTAAATTCTTGCAAATGAGGAAACAAACAAACAAAATTAAATCAAACTTTGCATAGTTCAAACAAAATTCATTCTTCGAGTCCAACATTTTGCAAAATATTTACATATATGAAATTTTAAAACACCAAAACAAATCCACTCCAATTGAAATTTAAATCCACACAAACTCCTCTGTCCCGTCTATTCTCCTCCACTGTCACTGTCACTCTCGCTCTCACTTTCACTCTCATCTTCTTCATCATCCTGCTCTTCCTCTTTGCCCTCCTCATGTTTACTCTCACTTCCCTTTCTATTTCCTCCTCGCTGCTTCTTCTTTCCACTCTTCTTCTTACCACCACTACTAACTTTCTTCTTGACTTTGTGCATCAACTCCTTGAGCTGCTCGCGGTGGCCACCATGCTCCACCTTTTTCTCTCGGAATTCTTCAGCCTTGTCCTCACATTTGTGGTGCTTCGCCGCATCCTTGTGGCCGATGTGAAGGGCCGCCTCTATCTTTTGCTCGATCTTGTGAATGATTCTTGACATGATTAATTAATATCTACTTTGTTTGTAGTATAGTAATTAGTAAGTATCTTGTATATTTTGGAATGCGTTGCATCTTGATCTGACTTCATATATATAAGCAAGCAAGATCAGTTGTGGCAGAAAGGAATTAATAATATATAAATTTTTAATCCACAAATAATTTACTTATATTCATGGTCAAATGGAAATTGGAACGTGAGGTGAAGTGGTGTACTTGAAAAACTTAGCTAAATTAATTAGACCCGCTAACAGCCTAATTATAGCCTGATTATTTACTTACCCCATGCATGTATATGCGTATAGCTGACCCTCGAAGCATATATAATATGATTATGATCACTGAGATAAAAAATAGTGCTATCATTGCTAGCTACAAGCTAACGCCATTTGACCAGAATATATTATAGGAATATATAATACGGTTGGTTGGCAAAAAAACATCATATGTAAATATGTCCCTAGAACTCAAAAGAGTCCTGAAGACTAAGTTAACAAGTTAGCTGGACAAAGAGCTCCACCTATCCGACAAACTATCTCGAAGTCAAGTCACTTTCCTACATAAATATGGACGACACTTGGAAAATAGGGTCAACCTAGGACGGAGTCCTGGACATCATTAAGTCCAACTTGAAGGGTCCAACTTGGAAGACACGACGGAAAGTCAAATTAAATTTGATCAGTCATAAAACTATGATCTAGGTTGGAGGTCTCTTGGATCACCAGGCCCGGAAAAGGCAAGGCCCATGTTACATTGGGCCCAGCTCACTAGCTAAATGGGTCAAGCCCATAGAGAGCCCATGAGCTTATATGATACGTGTGGCGCGATCTGGAGCGGGCACTTGTCGGCGGTCTAGAAGCCAAAGAACACTATAAATACTTGTACTTGTCCATAGAGAAAATGGGTAACTAATACTCTACACTCATACTACTCATTATATACTTAGAGAGGTCCAAGAGGTTAAACTCTAATATAGTAAAGTTTACCATCCGGTTTTGCTAAGGCAAACCGGTCTTGGGGCAAGACGAGGCCCTAGAGAGAACTACAACGTGGAAATTTGGTACTTTTTCGACGCTCTCTAAAACTTAAGGCGTTTTAAGGCGAACTACCAAACACACCATCATCAGAACATAATTTAGTGAAGAAACAGAAACTCGTAAAATCAGACGTCTTATTAAAGAGATAAGAAAATAAGTATATCGCGTCAACATAAATTTTCTAACTCCACCCCTGGTTTGGCATCACCTTTGACCGTTTGTTGGCGGGAAGAACGGAAAATCAGTGGGACTTGGGGGAAACAAAAACTTGCAAAACCGAGCGTCTTGTTAAAGAGAGAAATGAGAGAGTAGAAAGAATATAGAAAGGTATAAAAGGGCCAAAAAGAAATTACCAAAAAAGGGTCGCATTATGATACAACTAGGTCTCAGATACATTTCAGCACTAAAAGCAAGAAGGAAAAGGTCCAAATCAATCGGTGATGAACTGATGGAACTTCGAAAGGGAAAGACCACTCACCACCGAAATTAACTATTGTCAGGTCTTCCATTTAAAAACACAAACTCTTCAATCAAAAATATATTTTTACATAATTATTAGCTAGAGTAGCTCAAATTGAATTTGAATATAAATGGCCCCCCTACCATACTAGACAGTTTGGTCCTGCAAAGAAAACAATAAACCAATAAAACAAATATTTCAAACTTTATCAATTACTAAATTTTGGAAATTACACAACCTTTTCCACAAGATTTATTCAAGATATTACACCTAAGACCTCTTACATCGAGGAACTTTTTATTTAGTCCTCCCTGGCCCCTGCAAAAGGTTTATCAATACGTCTAATATACTGTATTTTCGATGTTATTTGATTCAACATTGAAAAAAAAAGGTACTTTCTCCATATTTTAATAATTGAAGTTTTGAAAGTTTTAACTATTTTCAAAATATTAGATGTTTTGGCTCAAATTCATGCAACTTTACAATTTTTTATTATTTTCTTTCTCATTAACAATCATAAAATTGGTCATGTGGATTCGTTTATTATTCTTTTTCTCATTAATTATAATAAAGGTAATGACCTTAAAATTTGTGCCTTTCCCCAAAACTTCAAATATCATAAAATGGAGGAAGTATTATATCCGTTGTATATTAAATGTATATTGACATGAAATGAACGACCATCCTATCATATCATTCCACCTTATTTTACTGAAATAATGTGATTTAGTTATAATATATTTGATAAATGATGATGATATGACTGAATTGAAAAAAAATGATGGTAATTTATTCGTCCATATGGGCAATCAGTCAACACATAAGATTATTTCGAAGGGTCCATTTGGTTATGAAATAAATGAACAAATATGAGTTCACATACTGAGTAACAAATGACAATGAACATAGTTTTGGGGATAAAGTGGTGTATGAGTTATGTTTGCATTAGTATAATTTTCATATGTTTGTGATATAAAGTGGTCGAGTGGAATGAAGTTAGAATTAGGAAAGAGAAGGTGCAAGGATCGAATAAAAGTGAAGTCAATAAGTAGTGGTAATGAAGTATTGTTAGCTTCGAATGAAGTCCATTATAATTACTACCTATTCAAATAAGAAGAAAAAACTAATGAACACTTGAATTTCTAAATAATATTAATAATAATAAATGTAAATGAATACTTCAATTATACCAAACTGTAGGGGCTGCACCTGTAAAAAAGAAGAAAGTGAAAGAAAAAAAAAAAAAAAGAAAGAAGACAAGACAAGACAAGTGTGTAACTGTATTTTGCAGATCATAGTGAAGATAATGCTGTTATGGAGAATCTCTCTTTATCTTTTCTTTAGCAGCTGTAGCTGATCAGCCTCTCAGTCCCACAAATGGGTTTGGTACCACTTAAATCTGCTAAAAGCACAATCAAACACACATGTACACTCCACTTTGTAAAATACTATTAAGCCCCATTGTTTAAGGCTTCAAGCACTGAGTTTCATGTTAAAAGCGTCATTCACTTTGAGCAGTTCCGTGCTAATTAAGGTAACTAATTTACTTTTTGCATCAAACTGTGTGTGTCTAACTGAGATACTATACAAACATTGTTCTTCTTTCTTCTTTCTCTTTGGTACTACATTCAAACAGATTTAAGAGAATTTTTGTGTGTGGATTTGGATTATATGTTGCTTGAAGGTTAATTAGTTACAAGTAGTTGGTGAAGAAGTTCAGTGATACCTTATTTGCATTTTTGATTATTGAAATTCCTTTCTGATTTTGGTTGGTTGCTTCATTTGAGGGTAAACTACATTATGCTATTTTTGTTTTCTTAAGTTTTCTTAGTCTTTTGCCAAGAATTTGATTTGATGGCCTAATTATGTTCAGGGGTTCTTCTTGGACAAGTGGATTGGGCTAAAGATTGTGGCTTCAATTATCTTCTATCAAAGGTATGTTTTTATGCATCAGTTTCAAATTTCAGCTTGTGTTTAGCTTTACTAGTTTCTTCTGGTGGTGCCTGTATTGTGTATGTAGCTGGTTTCTTGGAAAAGATTGTGAATTTGTGATCCCTTAGCATCAAGAAATAGTCACTTATCTAGCATCCCAGAAAACCAACATAAAAGTAGGAAAAATTATGGATCAATGTAGCCTTATTAGTGAGAGGAGCTCGAATTCGAGACCTGGAAACAGGCATTTGTGAAGCTGTCTGTACAGCACAATGCTTGCCTCTAGTTTCTTAAGTTGCTTATTGCTTTTGGTTAAATGCTAATGCAGGATCCCATTGAATGATACAAAGTTCAGATTTCCTTGATTTGCAAATAAGTAAATTGTTCGCCTACTATTTGTTGTTATGCTGATGGGGAAGTATTTAACAGGAAGAGTGATCCAATCATTTCTGTTTGTGTTTTTCATTTCTATCACATATACAGAACAGCTCCAATCATCCCAAGTACAAATACTTCTCAGAATTCAAAACCTTTTGAACTATCCTCCTTTTCTCAGCAACTGGAGTAATCAAACAGATTTCTGCAATACAGAACCAACTTCATCTGTCACACTTGTTTGCTACCAAGACAGCCTTACTCAGCTCCATATTGTGGGAGAACTTCAATCTCCTCCATTACCCAGTAATTTCTCCATTGATTCTTTTATCACCACGCTTGTGAGGGTTCTGAGCTTAAAGGTCCTCAAACTTGTTTCTCTTGGTCTATGGGGGCCATTACCTACCAAGTTTATGCGGTTATCTTCGTTAGAGATATTAAACTTGACCGGAAACTTCTTTCAAGGCAACATACCACCAAGTATAATGTCGTTGAATCACCTTCAAACTCTAATACTTGACAGCAACAACTTCACTGGTACACTTCCACAACACCTTGGTTCACTTTCAGCTTTGGCGGTTTTGAGTTTGAAGAGCAACTTGCTGTATGGATCTTTACCTCATTCGTTAGGAAGTTTGGGAAATCTGAGGGTCCTTGTACTGTCTAATAACAATTTTACTGGAGAAGTGCCTGATCTTAGCAGTTTGACGAATCTTCAAATGCTCGACTTGAGAAACAACACTCTTGGGCCTCGATTTCCTGTACTGAGCAATAAGATCGAAAACATAGTGCTCGAAAACAACAAGTTCACTTTTGGTATTCCAGAAGAAGTTCAATCATATCGTCGCCTAAAAGTATTGGACGTCTCTTCCAACAGATTTGTCGGGCCCTTCCCAGTTTTTTTATTATCTCTGCCATGGGTTACTTATATGGATATAGCTGGAAACAGGTTCACTGGCATGCTCTCTGAGAATCTTCCTTGCAATAACAAACTCACTTTTGTGAACCTCACTTCAAATCTATTGACTGGACAGCTTCCTAGCTGTCTCAGGAAAAGGGGTGTATTTTACGGCGAAAACTGTTTGGAACCTGGATATGGAAATCAACAGCCGGTTTCCTTTTGTAAAAGGGAGGCTCTAGCTGTTGGGATTTTGCCACGTTCGGAGAAGATAAAGCAGAAGTCGAAAGTCGTTCTTGGTCTAAGCATATGTGGAGGAGTCATAGGGGGTGTAGCTTTGGTTTGTGCAGCACTGTTCGCAGTAAAAACATTTCTTGCCAGAAGAGCAATGCAAAAGCCTCAACCAAGATTTACAGAAGAGCATCCATCAACTAACTATACATCAAAGTTGCTTAAAGATGCAAGTAAGCTTTCTTCTTGACTTATTGTAGTGTAGTCCAAGTCAGATTCAGTGCTGAAGGCTGAAGCAATTTGGTTTTACTTTGATGATTCCAAGTACAGGATATATAACTCAAGCAATGAAAATAGGAGCATTAGGCATTCCAGCTTATAGGATCTTCTCGCTTGAAGAGCTTGAGCAGGCCACAAACAATTTCGATACGTCAACTTTTATGGGAGAAGGCTCTCATGGTCAGGTACTTGATCCACACCAAACACAATAAATGTGAAATTAATCCTGCATTCCACTTTGAACTTACGATATTTCTATGGCTCAGATGTACCGAGGACAACTGAGAGATGGCTCCTTTGTAGTAATCAGATGCTTGAAACTGAAAAGATATCACAACACTCAATACTTTATGCCTCATATAGAGATGATATCGAAGCTCAGGCATCACCATTTGGCCAGTGCTCTTGGACACTGCTTCGAGTACTACTTGGATGATTCAAGTGTCAGCAGTGTGTTTTTAGTCTTCGAGTATGTACCTAATGGGACTCTTAGAAACTGGATATCAGGTAAATAAATAGACTTCTAAAACTTTGACTGTACCTTCTTTTATCCATGCATTTTACATATTTGTGTTTTTCTAAGAATTTCTGTGTATTGACTCTGATACTTTACAGAGAGGAGGGTTCAACAAAAGCTTACCTGGGCTCAACGTATAGCAGCTGCCACCGGGACTGCAAAGGGTATCCAGTTCCTACATGCAGGAATTGTACCTGGATTGTTTCGCAATAACTTGAAAATAACAGATATTCTGCTGGATCAAGATCTGGTAGCAAAAATAAGCAGTTATAACCTTCCTTTGCTTGAAGAAAGTACAGGAAGAGTACGTGAAAACCAGCTTCAACTATTGAATATTGTGTTTTCGAGTTTATCTTTGGCACATTAGTTTCTAATACTTCTCAATCGACAGGACCATCCCCGAAATTCCCTACGAGAATCCAAGGAGTTAAATAGAGCAAGGTTTGTGCCTCCGCATGTTCCCACGTCCATTCCTTGCTTAAGAAAGTCTTAAGTCTTTACTAGACCCTAGTTTCTAAAAGATAAAAGGCGCGTATAATTGCTAAAAGCCCAGGCTTGATGTGCAATCAGGTGCATGTGGCTTAACAACCTTATATAAAAGCTTCCCTGAAGCTGTCTTATATAAAAGCTTCACTGAATTAAGCTGTTGTACACTATTGTTCAGATTCCTCGGAATGAAAATTTATCCATTCTTGTGTTCCACAGGGTGAAGGACCAGGACAAATCGGATATATACGATTTTGGAGTGATTTTACTTGAAGTGATCTCTGGAAAACCTATAACATCCAGGGATGAAGTGGAGATCATAAAATATCAGGTACCAACAGAACCAGAATACAGCCCCTTAATTTTCTCCAGGAAGCTTGCAGTTTTCTGATGATTTCCTTTGGCATTTTTTGCAGTTGCAGGCAAGTATAACAGGTGATGATCCATCGAGAAAGGCTGTAATTGACCCAACAATTAGAAATATGTGCTCAGGTGAATCAGTTAAAACAATGCTGGAGATGTGCTACAGATGTTTAGTTAAAGATCCAGCTGAAAGACCTTCCATCGAAGACGTGCTGTGGAACCTGCAGTTTGCTGCACAGGTTCAGGATGCTCGGAGAGGTGACTCTCAAAGTAGCGACAGTTCTCCCATTACGCCTCTTCATCCATCACCCTTAAGACGATCAAGTAGAACATGAAACGTCTTTTCCACTGCTCTTGTAAAGCCATCTCCAATTCATAGCAGTTCTTTTTTTTTTTTTAGATGAGGCCTAAACTTCTAAGTTACAGTACATAACTACATCCAAAGTTTAGATCCAGGGCAGAACTCAAAGAACAATGAAAGAACTTCATTATGTCAGTATTTATGATGATTCCGGGACTGAATAACAAAAGTCCATAGTAGATTACAATCAGATTAACATGACTCTTATCGATCACATTTCACATTTGGTGCAACAGTGGTATATTTTAGTAGAAATCCAAAATACATACGCATTAGCCATTTAGCCCTAAGGTAGCATCCGAGTTTTCACAAGTCAAATTTCTTCTTCTAATTGATAGACATTATTCAGTGAATATCAAATGCGTTTCCTTTACATTCTTCAATTACAGAACATAAGCTCAACTCTTCCCTAAAAAAAATCGAAAATGAACAATAATAGGCTAGATTTAATGCGATCACAGCAAAAGCAACATCAGCCAAAGCATACAAAACCTTGACGCTCTTGGCCTAGTTGTTATCCCGTGCCGGATCCAACAGCTCCAGCCCAATACCCTTAATAATGCACATCCTATTGACCCAGCCCAGAGTACACTGCAGGTGAGACGGATCAGGTGACGAGATCCTGCATGGATCTGATACCCGGTGGAACCAAGTATAACCTACTTCTTATTTGCATAGAACTTCTCAATGCTACAATACCAGGTCCACTGGAAAATTAGGCCAGCTAGACGAAATAGACCAATAGTCATTACCTCCAAAAATGCCATCAGATATGATCTCTGAGGGGACAGACCAGCAGTAGCTATGGCGAGTATGAACCCCTCAAAGTTGCAGGAGACAATAAAGGTACCCAGCTTTATTCCATCCAAGGATTTGTTGGCAACTTCCTCCGATTTCATTGCACCAGAGGAACCAGCTATAATACTGGTAAGTTGTGGTCTTCTTTTGTTCTCTGACACAGGAAGATAAATTTCAATACCAGTTGAAACAGGGGAAACTAAAAAATAAGCTAGATTTAAAAAAAATGCATATGCAAATAGTCAAAACAGAAGCATAGCAAGAAGAGGAAGATGCAAAAGTATGCAACTGAATAATTAATCAAGTTGTGCAACTGAAAAGAAAATAATGAGGATCCTTTTTAAAGTTGTGATAGGATCGTTGTCTGATTCAAAGATGTCTAAATCATACAACAAACATAATGAATCCTGATAGCATTAAAGGTGCCAGGCAATATCTTCTGCATCACTAACTTCACAGAAAGTCAAGTCATTAAGATCCTATCTTTTGCTGTCTAAACACCCTGATAAGCTATGTATACTGCATGTCTGTTCAGCTGAAGGACTTTAAGTTGTATTACATGTGTACTATATATGAGTAATGCATCAAATGTTGATCATGCACAAAAAACTACACGCACAAGTATATGTTCTGAGTAAGGTGGGATGACAGGAATGTTTAAGACTTTACATAAAGGACCCCTGATGCTAAAGGATACAAACATGACAAGGATTGTCTAACAAAAGCATGTTAAGATTCAGTTCACTTTCGAAAGTTCAGCTAAACTCAGTTTCTAGAATTGACATATCAGGGATGAAGAATCAATAGTTTGGAAACAGTGAATAACACATCCAACAAACACCAAGAACAAAGTATCTCAGACATATATTAATAGCGATAGACTGCAACCAAGAAGAGAAGTAAAGGTGATGCAAACTTAAAATTCTCTCTAGGATTTACACAAGTGGAGTAGAATGTAAATATTTGGACCTTCTGCAAAGCCTGGAGTTTCAGTGTCTGGAGGGAAGATGAGGGAGATGTGGATGTTGTCTGCTATAACCTCTTGCTGAAGTGCTTCTGCCAAACCCCTTAGCCCAAACTTACTAGCAGAATAAGCCGTATAACCATAAATCCCCACCTAAACAATAGTCAACCAACCATGAGAAAATTAACAACAATCAACTAGAATATTATTATCATGGACCAAAAATTTGGTACTTGAGCTACAAAGAACGGAATCATTTAAAGATTTTCCCAAGTCGTAAAGTTACATAAGCAAACTGAAAAGCTCTCGAAAAAGCAGACAAACCTTTCATAATGTTTTACACAGTATTAGAGTTTGGAAACTTTTATACCTGACCCGCTTGTGAGGACATGATAGCAATGGAACCAGGCCCCCGCTCAGCCCGAGAAGTCTTCATCCCAGGCAATGCGGCCCGAATGAGATGAAAAGTCCCTGTCAAATTGACATCGATCATGAACTTAATCTCGTCCAAATCCTGATCCGCCAACTCCTGGGGAACGAAAACCCCCTGGTTGCAAACCAAAACATCAATCGGCCCAGCCTCATCGATCACATGCTTGACAGCATCATAATCCCTGACGTCAGCGCTGAAAATCCTGACATCAACGCCAGTGGCAAGCTTGATGGCCTGCTTGGCCTCCTCGAGCTTGCCGAGGTTGCGGGCAAGGAGTGAGACATTAGCACCTTCCTGGGCACAGAGGTGTGCGAGGGCGAGGCCAATGCCGCTGGAGCCTCCAGTGATGAACACGTGGCGGTTCTTGATGGCAACAGAAGTGGGTTTGGGGCGGACAAGGAAGTATAAGGCTAGTAGGAGGGCGAGGGGGAGGAGGATTAGAGAGAAGAAGGAGAAGTATACTCCTGCCATTCTTCGAGTTGCAAACTGTAGGACTGTTTAGTTTTTGGTTGGTAGGATCTAAATCTTAACAAACAGCTGATGATGAAATGTGAGTGGTAATGAGAAAGCAGGTCCACACCTGACCTACTATGGGTGACCTTGACCTGCACACAATGCACTGTACATTGATCACATAGATAAAATTGGACAAAAACAAGCTAGCACAAAACAATCAGAAAAAATGCAGCCTATAATAACATTTCATAATTAATCACAGCTCTAAACCTAACGCCAACGAATGAACAAATAAGATGAACCAAATCAGGAAATAGAAAATGCAGAAATTGAGATCGAATGCAGAAAAATAACTCGAAATTGAATGAATCTGACACATGAGATCTGCGTTAAGCAGCAACTAGCCCTGTCAATGGGCACAATCCGCCCGGCACCGTACACCACCCAATTAAAAATCCGTTACTTTGAGAATAATGGTTCCAGTCTAAGTTTTAAAGCCGCAACCGGCGAGTAACCGGTCGTTTATGCCCGGAACCGAACCGGACCAGCCTACCGGTCCGGGTCGGTTCGGTTTCTGAGTTCTGTAAAATTAAAAAACTAAAATATTAAAAAATTTACAAACCTTTTTCCCAAACTGCTGGAATACACATTATCGATCTCAGATTCTCAGACCTCAGTAGTCAGTACCCCCTTTCTTGACCCAAATTTGCAGAGAACACAGGTACGATACAACCCCCAAACAAATTCTTCAACTACACTACATTAACTCCCAAAATCCCTAATCCATCTTCTTCCACCTCGATGTCAAGGCCGATGATGCGGTGACTGTTGGATTCGGAGAGGGCGAAGAAGGCTGAGATCCACTCGGACTCAAATGGAATCGCAGAGAAGAGAGAAGGAGAAGAGGGGCCGTACGGAGAGGGCGAATGAGACTTCCATGGCGGAGATCCACGACGTAATTGGAATCTCAGAGAAGAATGGAGAGAAGGAGAAGAGGGGGCTATAATACCTAATTAGAGATTTGGAATAATATACCATCATCCATGGGTTTCTTATTTACCACCGGGTATCCGGGAAAATCTCCGAAATTGCATGGTTGGGGTTGCGGTCTCGGGTTTACTAGAGACGGTTTGGTTCCGGATATTAAGCCCAATACTGTTTCTATGGTCTGGGCCTTGGGCGGATTGTACCCATTGACAGGCCTAGCAGCAACTATCCAGATCTAGCCCACGCTAACACCATGAAATCATTCATCAAACACCAATCAAACAATGACTCTTCTGAGACCAATAGATAAACGGCATAAGAGTATCAAACAACCAGCGTGCACAAGAGAGCGAGCGAGAGTTGCTACGTACCTGTGAAGGGCGACCTAAAAACAGAGAGCGATTCCCATGTCAATTTTTATTATTATTTTTTTAAAGGAATATTCCGACGGAGAATGATGAGATTTCTGAAAAAAAAACGGTTTATGGGTGAAGTTTCTGTGTATAGTCGTTGGTAGTTCCGAAATTCCGATAGACGATAGGTTGCCTATAAAATCGAAGTATGACTTGAAAAGTCAAGCAAAGTCCATGGATAAATTTGCCAAGCAGATTCTTTTGTCATTATGATTAAAGTTAATCAAAGCATTGCCATAGTTTTAAGAGGGAATTCTGTCCATCAAAATTCATTTAATCTTCGGTTTCGGGTTGGATATAACTTATAAGGGTATTTTGGATATATAGGTGAGAATGGTCTAGTAATTTCAGACCAATTCATGGATTTTATCCGATGCGCCCCGATCCGGACCAAAAGAAAATTACAACTCATCGGGTTCGATCCGAGCTCGGACCTGATTGGATGGATCAGACAAAAAAGTATATTTTTGTGGTGATATTTAACAAAAAAACAAAATCGGCGAACCCGGATCCAATCCGGACCGGTCGGATTGGATCTGATTCCGATCTGAAAAATATAGAATTGATCAAATCCGTACCATCCGGACCGGACCAATTGCGAGGCTTAGGTGAGATATAGAACAACCGTTGTTGCACCGGTGTACCACTTTAAAAATGAACATGAAGTAATTAAAATTAAATTAGGAAGCAGATCGTCAACCATATCACTTGGGAAATGAAAAATGATAATTTCAAACTATAAAGTTTAGAACCAGATGTGCCACCAGAGAAAACAACTGACATACTTCTACGCGTCCGTTTGGTTATGCTTCTTCATCAGATAAAAAATTTCTCTTCTACAATGAATTTAGATAATACACATGATGTATTTTGGATAAATTATCTCAATATTCCCATTTGGTTCATTTACAAGCATTAGATAAATACTCCCAGAGACCAAGTAAATAAAAAAACCCATCATCTCTTTCTTTCTTTTTATGAGAATAAAAAATGAACTTCATCAAGCCATGTGACAATCCAAGTAGGGGTATTGATTGAAACTAGAACCACCTTAAAAATCTTCTGAACAATCAGAAGGCAAATTAGCCACTCCATTCAAATCGAACTTGAACTCATGACATGAGTCATGAGTATGACACAGGTTATGAACTAAGTAACAAAATTGCCTCTCTCCTGTGTTGGTTCACTTCTGCACTATAGAACTCATATGAACTCAGATTCATTACCAAAAAATAGAGAGTTGCACCAAATAGTTAAGCAATAATTTGATATGATTTTGAAGGGAAAAAAAAAACCCATATGGAATAAATCACCTCTCCCGTGAGCATCACAATTTCAGAGAATAAAAATCAAAGCAAATCTTTTCTTGAAAACAAAAGGCAAAAGTTAAAATCAACAAAACTATGATTGTGGTAGAAGAAGAATCCGAGTAAGTAATTCATGGGAAAAATGACAAGGAACAACCGGATGATGATGAACGATAAGGAGGTTCTCAATGGCAGAAATGCCGGTGATAACCAAGAAAATGAAGGCAGCGATGAAGATGAAGAAGAAAGAATTCTGGAAAGTATATATATATATGTGAGCTTAGTAGATTTAAGAATAGATGATTAATTTAATATAAAAGTGGGGTGAGTTTTACTTTTATCTGATGGGATAATCAATTCTCCATAAATTTTTGGGAGAAAGGATAAGCTGTGATAACTTCTCCAGAGAGCCATGTCATTCCAACCCACCAATCACAAGCTTGCCCGGTTGCATTATCTTGGGCAGCAGAGAATTAATATCTGAATTTATCTTGGTGACCAAATGGAGGTAAAGTATTTTCCAACAGTGAAATATCTATCTTATCTGCAGAACCAAACACTCTCTACGTCTTTCATAAACTGATATGAGGCAATAAACAAGAATGCTGGATGATGCGCCAGACGATTTTTACTTTCTCGCCATAACATCACTATGTCGGTGTAAGCTATATAGATCTACCGGCGAGTAATGTGATTCTGATTTTGTAAACTAAACATGAGACCATGGAGGAGGGAGCAATAAGATGCAAGTCAGAACAGCTTAATCGATCTGGGTTTGTTTACCACATAACATACCCTACAAGTTGTGGGATACGACAGTTCCCAATGATAAAGCTAGCGGTTTTCTCATACATCATCAAGTAGTCAAACCATTAACCACGTATAAACAAGAGGTTATGCAAAGAAGCAAAGGTACTTCGGATTGCAATGAAAGTGAATTGTGAACAGGAACTGATATAAGCAAGGTCAGAAACCGAAATAGACCTCCAACAGCTAAAACCCACACATATTGTTACCTATACACAGTCATGAGCACTGAAGCAGCACTTGGCGATTATGGAAATTCAAAATCAACTATCAAACACTAGTATTCAACACCACAACTCAAAATGCAAATATAAAGAATTCAATAAGGACCTCGATGAGAATAGAGGCTCTATTACTCGTATCCGAGTATAGTGAGGATCAAACTCTGACAACCTGCTGAACATCCTAGAGTTCTAGATTCAGGCCAAATCATCATAACTCAACAACATAAAGGGTTGTTGTATTTGTATGGAAGTATTGTGCTGATAATGTCAGGCTCTATCAAAACATGGCCCCTGATATGCACAGCATATCTTTGAAGTTTGAACTATCACATACAGGAAATAACGAATTAGTATAGATCATAAGTACCAAGTATATACTTACATCGTCCAGAAAATAGTTTAATACATCTAAATTCTAATAAGTGATCACTGGGAAAAGGCAGACCAGAATAACAGGATCAGGATGGAAGTTCTAAAAGGCACAATTAAGCATACTGACCAAATTTAGAGTTATTAAAAAAAACTGGGGTAAATTTTTATGACAACTTGGATGCGTTAAAGAATGCACAAACACAATGAGCTCAGAAAATCTAAGAAGCCAGCAAAAAAATTAACCTCTGCCAAGAACAAAAGTGAATGGAAAAAACAAAATTGTCCCAATGTTTAACTATTCTATCATACGACTTAATCACTGATAGACCAGGCTAATCAATAAACGCAGAATGTAGCATGTGATGCGAAGATCCACATTTTCTGAAAATAAAAGCTACCAGTCTCACCCTTAAGGCCTTTTCTTAAGCAACCTAATAGTATTATCTACTCTGTAACAAGCAACAACTGATCGTCCAGATAGTATTTATGCCTAATTAACACGTACATTCCCATCCCATATCGAGCAGCTTCTCTATCATCCAATGTATAGGAACTCATTTCAATTCTAAATGCAAAATCAGACACCAAATGAACTCTGATATCAAGCTGAAGAAGTCAACAGAACCAGCATAAGCCGAATATTGCACAGTTCAAATACTTTGCTTCTACATAATATACTAGTACTATATATTATCATATTTCAGTAGAAACCGAAAATTCATAGAAACTGAAGTAGCAGCCGAGTAAAGTAAGTTTAACAGGTCAAGTCTCTCCTTCTAATTGACATTAAGATATAGATAAATAAAAGCGTTCCTCTACAATCCTCAATCTCAAAACACAATTGTCAAATTCAAAATCAGCGGAGATAAGCTGGAATCTTAATGCGAATAAAGAGCATACTCATAACATACGAAATCACCACAAACGCAACTCCAGCCGAAGCATACGACACCTTCACGCTCTTATCCCTGTTCTTATCCATCGCTAGATCCAACATCACGATCCCGATGCCACCGAGCACGAACATGAATCCAGATGACAATCCTTCAATAATGTACTGCCCGTTGACCCGACCCGGTAGGAACACCACGGGTCGGACGGATCCGGTGTGGCGATCCTGAGTGGATCCGATGCCTGGAGGCTCGACGATCACGTCGTAGACTATGCCGGAGACGACCATGAAGTAGGTGAGGAGGATTAGGGAGTAGACGGTCATGGAGGAGGGGAGGGTGAAGGAGGGGAGTTTGAGGCGGAGGCGCGGCGGGCGGAGGAAGGAGAAGGGGAGGATCCGGATGAGGTGGAAGAGAGGGTCCATGGAGTCCGATGACGGGTCGGATTGTTTGGTCGCTGTGCCGGACATTGTTTCAGGTGAGGTGAATGATGGATCTGTGAGGAGACTGATCTGCTGTGTTGGGTGGGGTTTTTGGATTTGATGAGTATGGGTGGGTAAATTGTGTTTTAACCCTTGAGTTTTTGTAATCTATCATTTGGTTTTACGGTTTTACTTCCTTCGTCTCGTTTTTAAATTTTGGTGGTTTGTCGAATTTCCTGGAGCACAACTAAAAATTGTTCAAATTACCGAACGTGGGAAATAAAGAAATTTTCATACGACATCTCTCGAGAACCTCTTAAATAAGCTTACTAGTTTAAATCACTCCCCTTAATCTCCATTCCAGTGCTTATAATAAGTAGACAATATGTTAAAATTGTTTGATAGTGATGGTTGAGGTTGTTAAATATTGATATTTGTAGGGATTTCATAAATCTCAACACGCTTGGGTCATGACTAGTTCGTGAACCATGAAAAATCCGAGAAGTATTTGGATACACTGTTGTTTAAGTTTATCAGTTGATGTATTTAGTTGATTTGTGGGTCTGTGTGAGGATAAGGTTGAAATTGCATTAGATTTATAATCTATGTGTGATTAGACCGTATTAATTATAGACTTTGAATGTCATGAGGTATCTTCCTTATAGGTTAACTAAGAACCGCGTCACACGCTAGCGTAATCTTGTAAAATATTATTGTTTTATTAAATAATATATTGAAATAAATGGAGTGAATATATAATTTTCACATAGTGACTTCAAACGTAATAAAGAAAATAACTAATTGAGTAATTAAACTTAATATAAATGGTGTGCTATAAATGTATATAGTTTTTGTAGTTATGCAATTAATAATTTTGAATTGAACTATATTAGACATACGAAAAGTATTATTCCGATGAGTTAAGAACCATAAGATACATCTCTAAATTTTGGAAACATTCAACTTCAAAATCTGCAATGCATCTTTTTCGCATGTTAATTGGTATTCTTCATCAGTTGAATATATTGTCAAGTGCTTCATATAAACACTCTAGTTTCATAATATGATGTTTTTAGTTATTTTTATCGCATGATTTAAGAATAATTTAAGGTCAAAATGACCATCGAAAAAGTCAACAAAATCAAGTGTTACATTTATTATTGGACGGAAGAAGTATGTCTTTTTTTATAAGAACATATCATGGTTATTTTTAAAATTAAGTATAATACGTCATACAACTTTATGTTAAAAAATAAAAATTTAAGAAGAGAATAAATAAAAAAAAAAAAATTTACGTCAATAAGATTCGAACCCAACACCTTCAACTAAAATAATGATACAAATAATAGAGAAAAATCATGCCAACAAGATTCGAACCAAACACCTTCAATAAAAATAATGGAGAAAAATCACACCAACATGATTCGAACTCTACATCTTTTAATTAACTAATGACGCATGTACACACCAGATTGAAATTTAATAAGCAAGATCAACATATTAAAATTGATTGGTAGGTCAATCAACTGGGTAAATCAACCGACTTATTATATTACTTTAATTCAATTATATCTTTGAGATACTCTATAAGCTCCACCAGAATCATTGATTTATTTACGCTTTTGATTGATGTATAAAAAATATTCCCTAAAATATATTTTTCTAACTCTGATTCACTCTATCTTGTTCAACTATGAACGTTCTTAATTTTTCTGTCTTTATTGACGACCTATCATTCTTTTTTTAGCCAACTAACACTCAGTTCGTCCACTTTACAATAAACTACTCAACAACCAATGTAAAGATCCCCATATTATTAATTTGGTTGGAATGAATTGTTTATTCCTAGATGCATGGGAATTATGTATGTCTTGTTTGTTTGTGATGATTCACATATGTGTGCGATTCTTTGTTAATTGATGCTTGATAGTATTTGTTCGAGTATACATATGAAGTGCCCTTTGTTATAGATTGGGGTATGAATAATGTTTATATTGTGGTGCTTCGGTTGTGTTGCTTGGGTCATACTCCTTGTTATTATAAGTTGCATGGGTGATACTTTATGTATATTTATCAGATTTCATTGGATAATGTAATGTGTGATAAGTTAGTGTGTTGGTTGGAGAGATTTTACTATTTTAGCGATGTGGCTTGAGATTAATTAATTATTTTGAACAATCTCAAATTTGCTCAAATTTGTTAAATGGTTATTTGTTTGAACAGGAGTAAGTTACCTGTTTTGAATATATTTCATTGGATTTCGTGTTTTCACCACTTTTAATATGTATTAAATCTCATTTCATTCATGATCTATTTTTTTTCACTCTCTAAAACTATGTATTTATCCTATTTACAATAGGTTGGTTCACGTTTTTTCAATTATTCTATCAAAGCAATATTGATGAAACAAATGTTTATTTAATACGTGTGAAAATTTCAAAACATATTATATTAAAAATAGATTGGGAGACGAGGCTTTTTAGGCTTTGTTTTTTATTCGTTTAAATAGAATAGATCTGGGTTTAACTTATTTGTAATATAATAAACAAATAAATAAATATGAATCAAACTGAACTTAAATATTATCAGATGAAAATAATATAGCAAATTATTTGGATTTTCTGAAGAAAATTCTCGAGGAAGCTAGTGCGCGTGACGCATAGTGTAGATTATAGAATCTCATTTTAATCGCCAAAACCGGAACTGTGCAATGACCAAATACTACTGCTCACCCACCGTTATCAATAAATCCTGCACCTAAGGCTATTTATTCCGGGTGGAATATAATCTAAAATAAATTTTGTTTCTTCACTTTTGGACTTTACTCGAGAATATTGCAAAGATACCGTCGTTTTTTTTTTTTTTTTACTAAACACTTCCATATATATTCAATGAATTGTTAGCCTAACTAGACACAAAAGTAAATTAGTAATAGTTCATGATTTATGAATAGTTATTCTTGAGGCTAAAAAGAATTCTTATCTAGCATCGGACACCATGTCAATTATGAGTACTATGGGGTGGTTATTTGCAATTCTCTAATATTTCTATTTTTATGTGCATGCATATGTCGTCATGCACTAGCTACACACAATCAACCAGCTGTGTTGTGGTTGTCTCTAGGTGAAAGCTGTTTTAGCTGATGTATTGATAGTTCTCAATCGGTGTGGCATTGTATGTTATAATGCCATAATACAAATGGAGACAAAATGAATTAGAGAAAAGGAGAGAATAAGGAAAAAGATAGCAAATTGTTTGTTGTGCATTGAGTATTTAAAGAGATAGTTGAAACCCACTAGTATTTATTTCTTCTCAAGCAAAAGTTGGAAGTATATCATTTACTCTTATAGAAAAGAAAAGGATACTACTAAGAAAGGAAGAAGAAAGCAAAAAAATGGTCGTTGATTTGAGGCAAGTAACAGGTGGATTTCTTACATTTTCCATGTTCTTAATGCTTGGCAACATGGTAAAGAGAGACCATATTGATCCTCTCTTGGTAAGTTCTTTTTTTCGCAGCTCATGGTTCAAGTTATTAATTTTAACTCTGAAATCACTGCATCTCTTTTTATTCATGAAAGTCCATCTTGACTGTATACATTTATCCACAATTTCATTCAAGTAATTTCAACAATTATATGTGAGAATGGTCAATTTCTTTGAACGTTTGCACATATGGTGATTGTTTTTCCTTTTCATAGCTACCATTTATTGGAAATTTTTAAGTTCAGATTAGGTGTGTTATCAGTCGAACAAACCGAGCCTTAACGAATGTTCTTTCATTCGAAGCTATGTTCCGTTCGCATACATGTTCGACGAACTTTATAAATTTATGTTCGAGATCGTTTGTTATTTGTTTCCTACAAACCGAATAGTTATGTTCGAACATTTGGTTCGTTTCAGTCCGAATAGTAGTATATTGTATTATTGTTTACTCCCTCCTATTATTTGTAATTGTCGTTTTAGAAATTTAACACATTAAGAAGAAGAAATCTAGTAATAGTATTATAGTCAAAAATATTCTCAAGAGCCTTTTAATAGTGAGATAAATTATTTTGATGAGAGAGAGAGAGAGTATTAATATTATCATTATGGCTAAACTACATGTATTAATAAAAGAGCAAAGTTTCTAAAACGACAAATGAAACATAGGCGATAGTAGTAAATTAGAGCTGAGTCCATTTTCTAAGAGACTACGGTATTAAAATAAAACTCAAACCAACTAATTTTGGACCTGGACCATGGTTCGGAAATACTATAACACTTATAGTGAGTTTCCTCTTCCTTTCTTTCAAACTATTTTGCCTCTTTTGTGTATAGTTTTTTATTTTAAAGCCAAAGATACTTCAATAGATAATAAGAACGATTACGAGAGTTTACATACGCAGCTTAAATAGCTCAGACACGTACAATAAGGAAAACTTAAAGTTTCACAAAACGAGTAGTGGGTCTAGACACCAAAGATAAAATTACACCAAGCCAAAAATTACACCAATCCACATCGGAAATTCATCCCACACAAAATGATTTGCTTCCATGATTGGGGATGTTCTTCCAAAAGTTTTGCCTATTTTGTGTATAGTACTAACATGTTTATATATTAATGTAAAAAGTACACCTATATAGCATATAATCATAAATAAAAATATATGATGTTCTACGTTGTTCGAAATGCGTTCAATATATGAACTCCAACGTTGACCAAACGTTTTTGAGAATATTTTACGAACATTTAGTTCATTTGCGACCATAATCCAGGTTGTTCTAGTTATAGTTTATTTTCATACGTGTTCTTCACATTATGAAAAGTTTCAAACTTACATTAGATTTCTATATTTCATATGAGGTAATCTTTTAAGTTAGTTTTTAATAAGTGACAAGATAGCTTATAATTGATCAATTGTACTTGAAGGAACCCATGTCAACAATATCGGTAATCCATTATGATGCCCTTAAGGGCACAAAGCCTGGACTCCTGAAATTAGAAATCAATTATGGCCCCTGGAAGGAACGTAAAGAAGCCGGTAAACCTTGTTGGAGAAAATCTTCCTCGAGTAAGTTCTTTGGCATAAACACGCAGTGATGTTAACATTTGATTGTTTTCATCCTCCCCTTGCTTCATTAAATGTATGTCTTTCAATCAAAAAGTTGCATTTTTTAAAAAAGATTATTGTTTTCTTTTATGGAAACACGTTCATTTTACAGTGAGGAAAGATCAATCCAATGGCTACATTTTCTTCTCATTGGCTAATGCTCCGGAATACCATGCTTCTCAGGTTCGTTTATTTCAGTATAATAAGTAGCATATTCCACTTTGACTGGTAGTAATTTGCATGTTTGCATCATAGGTGGCAAATGCAGTGACGATTGCTAGCTACTTTGGAGCAACGTTAGCACTTCCAGATATCAAAGGAACCAAAGCAGGAGAGACAAGGTGATAATCACGAACACTACCTCATTTTCATTTCCACATGAATTCTAGCTACCCTCATAATGTGGTATAATATGTCCATGTAATCAATAGCCTCATTCACTTTGATAATGAGAATGCATCATTCTTGCAGGAAACTCGAAGAAGTTTATGATGTCGAGAAGTTCATCACAAGCCTTAATGGAATAGTCCAAGTTGACAAAAATCCACCACCATATTTATCAAAAGAAAAGCTCCCTGTCATCAAAGTTCCAAACCGAGTTTCTGTAGATTTCATAGCTTCTAAGATTAAGCCCATTTTCCTAAACAAAAGAAACTTGAAAATTGCCACCATGTTCAATTCTTCTGTGGCTGGCCAAGGAAAGATAAACAAGCCATCGAATACCCATCACTGTTTGGCAATGTTTGAAAGCCTCAAGTTGAACACTGAAATGCAACAATTGGTCGACTCAATGGTTGGAACATTGAGAAACCTCAACCAGAGAATGCACGGACGATTTGTTGCTGTGGACTTAAAGGCCGAGATGTTGGAGGCAAAGGGATGTCAACAAGCAGGTAATGCCACGTTGGAGAAACGTTGCTACAACGCCGAAGAGATTGGCAAGTTTTTGGAGAAAGTTGGGTTCAGTAAAGATACATTCTTGTACTTGACTCAGACAAGGTGGCACGCTAGTCTCAACACGCTGAGGGATGTTTTTCCCAACACCTTCACCAAGGTGCGTAGTATGTTTGTTGTTATTTCTCTAAAAAGTTCGCTATATGTTAAAGCCATGAAGATTCTCTCATATACCATATATATGAATGTGAACTCCGTGTGCATCTAGAAAGTCTACCAGCACTTATATGTGCTTTCCAAATTAAGAAATTTTATGAATAAGGCATTTTTCAACAATTACGAGTAAAATATAAATTGAGCTTTAAAAGAAAAATTTAAAAATCTATTTTAGCATGTTTTGGCCTAATAAGGGAAAAGTTATGCCTTATCCAAATGAATTAATTATAGGACGTAATAATGCCTGCGGATGAGAAGGCGAAGTTCATTGGAGCGGAAGGGCTCAACTACGAAAAGGTCATCGATTACTACATGTGTGCGCAAGCGGATGTGTTTGTTCCAGCTTCACATAGCAGATTCTATGCCGGTGTTGTGGGGGAAAGAATTGGACTTGGTAGAATGCAGATCCTGGTCCCTTTGAACAAAGATTCCAATTCTACCAAGGATTATATTTCTCCTTACATAGCACGGAAAAGCCACTTTGCTCATTCTTGCTTTTGCTAGAACGTTTTTCATGGTGACTGCTCGGACTTCCGGTGATCTGTCTTTGCTACAAGTATAAATATAATTAATCTTATGTTTTTTTTAGCTATATACAAATAAGATGTTGTGTGTGAGCATTGTTGTACTTCTGTCTTGTAACTAAATAGTTCATCATTTGTATGTTGTACGATGTTCGTTGTTCTTTTTTACTTTGGTTATCAACGCTCCATTTGTATGTTCCTACGAATTATTCTCGTGGTTTGTTGTTGCCTTGTTGGACTCAGTCATTCGTATTCGTATTTGTTATCAAATCCTCATTAGTTATTGCATCATTTGGCTGACAATTCAGCTTATGTTGGATCATAACAAAAATCAGGTGGTCGGAGTACAAAATTTAAAATGAACTAAGGCGGTAGAGGAAGGTTATTGGTCTGACATGCAAATGAAATTAACAATTGTAAAGCAACACCACCTAGATATTAGTTACAATGGATAACAAGGGATGTACTGTAGTACTAACATTGAACATTTGGCTCAGAGATGCTTAGTTGCTTACCTTATATGGAACCCAGAGAAACTTGCAAGCGCAATTAACCAGTGTCTGATAGATATTAGTCCCAAATGTTACGGTTACCGATCCATCAAAAACTTATTAAAAATATCCACACATGACACAACTTGTTTTGTTTACGCATTGGGCCTTTAGTAGTATAATTCATTATTGGGCCGCTTATTGTAGAATATGGATCATGGGCTGTCTGGTACACCAAATGGGCAGATAATACCGGACCCATCCAAGACCTAAGCAGCAGCTCATTCTATAGATATAACCTAGGGTTTTCCTGAAACCCTCTTGAAACGCCATCTTACAGCCGTATTCTCAGTTCTTCCCCAGAGCTTGTTCGTCTATCAGGTAATTTACCGATTTCATTCTGGATACGGTTACGTTCTGCTACACTGAGATAGAATGTATGTATTCTCGCTTGTTTCCCTGTTTCTTCACATTTTCCATGCTGGAAATCTGTTGACTGAATACTCAGAAAAGCTCGGTGAATGTTGAAAATTAGCTCATCATTTCTGGATTTATCTGTTTTCTGTGATCCTTTTTGTTGTGTTTTCTGGTTTGGAGCTGAGGGAATTAGTCTCTTAGGTTATTCATGCTTTTTGATTGAGATGTTCGTTTGTCTAGTCACTGATGGTTTGAGATTTACTCTTTTTAGTTTTTGGTTTTTTTGTAATTTTTTGTGTGCTCGCTATTTGTATCAACAATGATCACATGAAGAATTGATTACATTTAGCTATGTTAGGCATTGAGAAGGAAATTGATGTAGCCATTGTGGTGTGGAAATTGTGAACTGAGTGGGATCTCAGATTCTGTTATCTAGCATATAGCTATTTGATTTTATGTTATTTCTGTGTTCTGTTTGAATTCTAATGCCACAGCGAGCGATATTGATTAGGTTTAGGAATCAGTTTTGAGACTTATAAACTCCTATTGAGCTTTTGTTGTAGTTTTATTTCTGCAGTAATGTTGTAGTCTTTCATGTGTTTGACATATGTTTTGGTTCGTTGTGCTTGTGCAGAGAAATGGCCGAGGTAGCAAAGAGTGGTGTGATAGTGCCTGAGTCTGCACTGAAGAAGCAGAAGAGGGCTGAGGAATGGGCCCTTGCTAAGTCAAAGGAATTTGAAGAATCAAAGAAGAAGAAGGTTGAGACAAGGAAGCTGATCTGCCAGAAGGCAAGGGACTACGCCAAGGAATACGAGGAGCAGGTACAGTCAACCATCTAATGTTATTGATATCCAAGTTGATTGTCTAACATAGTTTGTCATAATTCCTGACATGGTTTCATTCTGTCTTTATAGGGCAAAGAGCTCATTCGCCTGAAGCGTGAAGCCAGATTGAAAGGTGGTTTTTATGTCAACCCGGAAGCAAAGCTGTTGTTCATCATCCGAATTCGCGGGTAAGGCGATCACTTGCGTTTGAAATTGTGAACTGTGCAGTTGAATTGTAACTGATTCTGTTGATGAAATGTTTTCAGTATCAATGCTATGCACCCTACTACCAAGAAGATCTTGCAGCTTCTCAGATTGCGCCAGGTGCTTGCACTACTCTTACTATCACATTCTTCTGTCCTGTAATGTGCACAGTCATACCCTCGCATTACATTCCTTAGCATTAATAGTCCATGTCCAATTGGCGCTTTCCCATGCTTTTGCTGTGTAAATTGACTATATCTGAACTGTTATCTGGTGCATTTACACCATAAGCATCATGACTCTTTGCTTGCTTTTATGTACTTCTGTCTTTTAATTCTAAGCATATCTATCTATCCAAAATGTTATGATGTGTTCTCATATCTGACCCTGTTTTCTGATCTATGTTCTTATATCTTTTCTTGATATAATTCTGTTTCAGTACATTAAGTTATGCAGATAAAAAAATATGGATGTGTTTAATTTTCATGCATGGTCGAGTGATTTATTGAGACCTTGCCTTTCCTACCTATGGCTTGCTTTGTTATCTCTGTGCAACTTTGCCCAACTATGATCTTACATCACCTATTGAAGTCATTGTAACGATAGAAACTCCTATTCTGGTTAACAACCTCTGATATTGTTTCTTTCGTTTTTTGTTATAGATCTTCAATGGCGTTTTCCTGAAAGTGAATGTAGCTACAATGAACATGCTCCACAGAGTCGAACCATATGTGACATATGGGTATGATGTCTGACGTTCATATTTTTTTTTACTTGCAAGTGTTGCATGAAACCATCAGAATAAACTCTGTTTGTTTATCTCTCAGTTACCCCAACCTTAAGAGTGTTAAAGAGTTGATCTACAAGAGGGGCTACGGGAAAGTTAACAAGCAGAGAATTGGTTTGACTGACAACTCTATTGTTGAGCAGGCAAGTTCAGACTTCTACATAATAATTTAATACTAGTATAAAACATGTTTGTGTTGAAGATTTTGTGTTAACATATGGTTAAATTCTATTGCAGGTTCTTGGTAAGCATGGAATCATATGCATGGAGGATCTTATTCATGAGATCATGACTGTTGGACCCCATTTCAAGGAAGCGAACAACTTCTTATGGCCATTCCAGTTGAAGGCACCTTTGGGAGGGCTTAAGAAAAAGCGCAACCATTACGTTGAAGGAGGTGATGCTGGTAACCGTGAGGATTACATCAACGAACTTATTAGGAGAATGAATTAAACCCAAGAAACTTTTCTTTTATTGGATATGTTCTGCTTAAGATTGAAGACTTTTGAAGTACCAACTTTGTATTTGAGTTTTGTAGTCACCGAGTGTGAACATCTAAATTATATCAGCATCAGTTTTGGATATTTTCTTTCCATGACTGTTTTGGTCGTGTTCTATGTTTCTGTGTTGTCCAAGCCCCATCCTAGATCAATGTCTTGCACCCAGAAGTCCAGAAGTGGTTTTCTGAGAAATTGTTTATTCCAGCTCACATCTTTTACCAAGGATTTTAATATTCCTGAGAAAGATTAGTATTGATTGGGCTTTGGAGCCTGATACGGCTTCATGAGGACTTTCGTTTTTCTTCAGGGCAATGTAAAACATGGAGTGGCTTGTGCCTGTGACACATCATTTGAACCCAAGTGGTAGTAGCCTAAATCATAATCTAGTCTTCATCTATATATGGTCTTGTACTCTTTGTTTCGTCCAATTCTTATGCTCTATTATAGTGTACCTGTGAGTATGAGAGGGGAAGAGTTTAGCCGTTTTGAGGCTAAGTTGGAGATTAGCTTTGTAGTAGCTCAGAAGAGCTGTAGCCTGTAGGAGAGTTGATTGGTAATAAATGTACTAATGATCTTTATCTATTTGATCTTGATTTCAATTATGCTCTAATAAATGTACGAAGGGGGATTTTAAAGCAAGTTGGAGTAGACTTTAGCTGTAGTTCCAAAGAGCTGTATGAGAGTCAATTGGGTGAGAAATGCATTATTTCATAAATGACGTGCATACAATTTGTAGGTCTTACTACTTCGCCTACATTCGTATATACATGCGCAATATTTATATAGATAGAAAGAAGGTAATTTCCAATAATAATTATTATTATGAATAAAAAAAGAGAAATAAACTAACTACACACCTCAAGTCCATATCGCAGCATGTCAAAGAAAAGAATTATCGCGAGTTTAAGAATCCAATTTGATCTGTAGTACGACTGCAAAATTAAGTACACAATTAAAGGAAAAGATTTGGTGACAAGGCAGGTGTGGCACAGTTGATCACGTCTGCGTGTCGTCTTCAAACCAAAAAAAAAAAAAAAAAAAACGACAAGAGGAAAAGAAGAGAAGCTCTTCTCCCTGTGTGTGATCCAGTTCACCTCAGAAC
The DNA here is from genome assembly GCA_028274465.1 of Plantago ovata. Lineage (NCBI taxonomy): Eukaryota > Viridiplantae > Streptophyta > Magnoliopsida > Lamiales > Plantaginaceae > Plantago > Plantago ovata. Next base: position 96,979,458 of record CM051458.1, read on the forward strand.
CCGACCCGCCCAGATTTTATTCAATTCAATCGAAATCACTCACCGAAGCTTTTGCCTCGCCATATCTGATTCTGATCCCAATCAGCACCGTATATTCGACATATTCTGTTCACTATAATTCAATTCAATGCCATCGCATATCTGCTGGACCAAGGCTTAGATTAAATCCTCAACCACAAACCCTAGGGTGAATTCAACCACAATGAGCTGTTGCTGAAGATGAAATTGATGTGATCAATAGCTCCTAGAACTATGTGGCTTTCCTTCTGGAGATCTCGGGACCGTTTATCGTTAGATTACTTCAGGTACACTTCATTTTTGTGCTCCTTTATCATTTGTTACTGGTGTGCGTGTCTATTTTTTTTTTTCAATTGCTGTATTTCCGTGTGCAGTTTTGAATTAGCATTGCGTTATTTCATTTACAGTTGAGTTTAAATTTTTTGAGGAGATTAGAGGAGTTAGTTTTAGGAGGATGATCAGTGTAGAGTAGTTCCTCATTTACTTGCAGATACAGTGGAATTTAACTATAGAAAGGTTTTTAGAAGAGAATTTGAACGAGGTGGGGGAAGGACACCTTACTGTATTCGAAAAATTGTCATTCAGTCTTAATCACTCACTCTTGTAATTCGGTTTTTAGAAGAGCATACTGAATTCGAAAAATTGTTATTCAGTTTTTACCACTTAGACTCTTGTAATTCTATTTATATTATGATATGATGATTCTAATAGTATCTTGAGCTGCTACTGATTCCGCTAATAGCTAGTATAAGTTAGATAATATATTGAGCTGGTTCTGATTCTGCCCGTATTTTTAAGTTGGTAATATGTAGTACGGAGATGCTTCTTGGGACGCTTAGTCGTCATTGTCAATGTCAATGTCAATGCAATTGCTGAATGGGTTTTAGTATTTGGTGGTACTTACTGGACAAGCTCAGGAGGCCATGTTATTCCTCCTGTTCAGGTTGTCTGGATGCATTATATGGTGATTGTGGAGGGAGAGAAATAGTAGGTGGTCGGGAAAATATAGTGCACTGAGTGACATAGCTTAATACTAATTTATTCTAGACTCTATTATATAGGTTTAGACATTTAGGATTGTAACCAGACACTATTATCTAGTGTAACTGATCAGTTTTTTTTTTTCCTCTCCCTTTTATTGGTCCAGATTGTGTACTCTCTCCGTCCCACTAATAATGTGGCATTTGACATTTTCCACGGTTTTGAAAAAATCTAATAGAGCACTGAGATAGTACAAGTGGGGGTAAGTTGTGGTAAAGAATCAACAAAGAGTGCGAGTGGAAGACTTTCTAGATAAAAGAATGAATAAAGAATTGATGAACTGTGTTAAAGTTGTATATATGTTTGCTTTATGAGGGTAGCTGTTCCAAAAATGAAATGTTTTCAAATGGCACATTTCTAACGGGACGCCTAAAATGGCAAAATGATACATTATTAGCAGGACAGAGGGAGTATACCTTTTCTTTTATCTATTTTAAATTTCAATATATCTGTCTGATTAGCATTCCCAAACAAAATAAGAAAGGAAGGAAAATAGTGGTTTTTTTTTTTTGAAACGGAAAGGAAAATAGTGGTTGACTGCACCAATTTAACTAAAATGCTGGATCGTCTTATCCTCAGCTAGTGACCGTAATGTCTTACATGGAGTAATAGGCTAATAGCACCACCAAGTATAATTAATGTTTGTTGATGGTCGACCAAAAGTTGATGCTCATCTCTTTACTGTTAGGATGTCTTGATCTATATCTATTGTAATCATTTGAGTCCATAGTTGACCTATTACATAAATTAATAGCATTGTGCTGGTCTTGTTTGTGCAATGGGTTTTTGAGGATGTTTATGTCGTCTTTCTGTATTGTTAGAACATTGGGAAAACATTGATTAATTGTATTTCTATCCTGGTCGAGGACCTCTAGTCTTTATACCTTTCTATCCGTGAGTCTGACCTAACTAAAACTAGATTATCCAATGTAATTTTTTAAACCATCTGCAAATATAATCTTAGCTGAACATGCATTGGTAAGTTTGAATGGCAAGAAACATGCACAACATTTAGGTATTTTATCATTTGTGGAGTATTTGGGCTATGGAGGCGTTTTGGCTCAATACTGCATGTAGAAAAATATACAGGATACATATTTTGTCCATTGTAATTCTATAAAAATGTAGTGGAGATGTTCACATAAGCAGTCCATTTGTATTTAATCTCCAACAATTATGGGAACAAAATCATCCCGAAAGTGCATTTTGGCCAACCACATCAGTACGAGTGACTTAATCAATTATGTAAGTAAACAACTAAACATCATCCAGTCACACATAATCCCTCTCACTAATGAGAGCTGTAATGGAAAGGTAATTTTCCTACTTGACATGATGTTGGGAGGTATGTTTCTGATTCAATAATGTTGACTTATATGCATTCCATGAAGTTACATGAACTAGTTTTATGGGTGGAATCGCTATTTGACGGTAACATATTTTCAGATATAAGAAGGTTTAGTGCTACATCTAATATACTGAAGTGGCAAAGTGCTATTGGGATAAAGGCCGAGAGTTTTACTGCAACCGGGACAAGATTAAGAGACATGTAATTTAATATGATCTATTCGTATCAAGTAATCTTAAGCACATAGATGGTTTGATTAATATGCTTTTGCCACACTGCTTTTTATCTGGCAGTCTGTTTTAGTTTAAAGGGCCATTATGAACTTTATGTTCTTTACTTCTTGAAAAATTCTCCAAAAGCAGAGATGGTGTACTCATCCCATTGGAGGTGCTATTTGTTTGGTGCTTAGTTATAGACATGAAATTCCGGTGTATTGAAGTGTAACCTTGTCTGTGTAAATTGGTTCATGACGATATTTTTCAACGTTTTGCTATCATTTCCACACATTTTCTAATCTAATAGTTTCCTCACTCATTACAGATATCTTATTGATGAACTGATAAAAGTCCAAACTGTAAATGAGGTTAACAAGGTAACTTATACTCTTGCTGGCTTGCCACTTGGACTAGGTGGCTGTCTGTTTATTCTTGACTTATTTGATGATATATATTGGATTTGTAGGATTTTGTGATTGAGGCTTTGCGATCTATTGCGGAGTTGATAACTTGGGGTGACCAACATGATGCTGCCTATTTTGAGTGCGTGCTTGTTGCCTGTTCAGTTTGATACCATTTATAAACACTATGCCCGAGTATATTTCTCTTGGATCAAATTTTTGTTATTTTTGGTTCTTTCAGGCTCTTCATGGAGAAACAGGTGACAGGCGAGTTTGTACGCATATTAAAAATAACTAGAACTGTAATTGTGTCACTTCAGCTCCTGCAAACCATGAGCATAATGATACAGAACTTAAAAAGTGAACATTCGATTTGTAAGTTACCCCAATGACAGATGTTTTTTGCATAATGCATATGTTACTTTATTGACCATGCTGACATCTTTCCTCTCTCTCTCTCTCTCAATTCTGCAGATTATTTGTTTAGCAACGAACATGTTAATTACCTCATAACTTATTCATATGACTTCCGGAATGAGGAGCTATTGTCTTATTACATATCTTTTCTAAGGTCTGTTGACTCTGTTCACTTTTCAGTTATTTCATGCTACATTTTTTTCTTTACATTACTTAATTTGTCTTCTTGTCCTTGAGGTTTTTATCTCCTGATTTTGATTTTAACCATGCTAACTTTGGTTTTTCAACTTGTGGTCTGAACTAGAGCAATAAGTGGAAAGTTGAACAAGGATACTATTTCACTCCTTGTCAAGACTGAAAATGTAAGAAATAAAGGAGAAAATACTTTCTGCTGTCTTAAGGAAATATTATCTCATGTTTGTTGCTTAGCATGATTTTCTTCTTGTTTCTATCCCCTGTTAGGATGAAGTAGTCTGTTTTCCCCTTTACGTTGAGGCAATAAGGTTTGCCTTTCATGAAGAGAGTATGATTCGAACAGCTGTCCGCGCTCTCACGCTAAATGTTTATCATGGTAAAACTCTGCTGATAGTTCTCTTAATATTTATGAACCATTATTTAGAATGTTATCCACTGAGCTAATTAGTAATTTCTTCTGATTTGCAGTTGGAGATGATGCTGTAAATGGGTTCATAGCAGGAGCTCCTCATGCAGATTATTTCACAAACTTAATCAAGTTTTTCCGAGATCAGTGTATAAGATTGAATCAGTTGGTTTCAAATGCTTTAGAGTAAGAAATTGAACATTAGTTCTTGATAATGGGAAATGCTTCAGTAGTATAATGACCACTATTCTTATCTTGCAGGGATCGAGGCCTAGAATCAACGTCATCCATTGTTTCTGCCATAGATGAGATTGAAGACCATCTATATTATTTTAGTGATGTTGTTTCTGCTGGAATTCCGGATGTTGGGAGGTTGATAATGGACAACATACTGAGGCTTTTAGTCTTTCCGTTGGTTCTTCCTTCGTTGAGGCCTGGAGCTGTCAATGTACGGATATTCTCTCTTTTTTTAATCATTTTTTTCCTGCAATGCTCTGTCTCATGTCTTTATTATATTATGTTAGTATATACATCTTATTCACATACATATGTCTATATGTGTATGTATACATATTCACACTAGGTGTAGCGGTTGAACTTTTTTTTCCTCCTTTATTTTATTTTATTTATAATTGTTTGTTCACGATATGTGATTGTCTGTATGTGATAAATTCAGGAACGAGGACTTGGTGCAGTCACTTCATTATATATACTTTGCTGCATTTTGCGCATTGTGAAAATCAAAGATCTTGCGAACACTATTGCTGCTGCTCTTCTATGCCGCGCAGAGACATTCGCGCAGAATGGTGAAGCTAAGTCCAATGGTGATGTGCATGGACTTGATTCTACAGATGCAGATAGCAAAAATGCAGCCAAGAACAACAACATTATGGAGTGTGGTGCTGGAACTTTGCAAGTGAAGATTCCGGCATCTGGTTCTTCTCAAAGGGAGTCGCTAAATGGGTTCTTGGAACATGACTGTGGACAGTATGCACTAAGGTTATCACACTGTTTGATCACCTTTAATTTCATTGTTTACTAAGTTGACTTGGTTATACTTCATTTTGGCTTCGTGTGCTGTTCACCGCTCTTATAAAGTAGATGACCTTTTTTTTCCCTTTCCCCTAATTCTTGGTCATCTTCTGACGCTGATGTTGGTGATGATATGATGGGAAGGAAAATTAAATGTGAAAACACTTTCAGAACCTGCAGTTGGTCACTCACCATGGTTATAATAGCATATGCTTCGTGTGCTGTTCACCGCTCTTATATGCATTTAGTGGCATTTTGTTTAGTGTGAGAAAGAAAGTAGATGACCTTTTTTTTCCCTTTCCCCTAATTCTTGGTCATCTTCTGACGCTGATGTTGGTGATGATATGATGGGAAAGAAAATTAAATGTGAAAACACTTTCAGAACCTGCATACTTTTTATCTGCAATGATACTTTCCCACTTCTGAGACTTAGTCTCCGACACAATAAATTTTGTTATCATATAAGAATGTAGCCCATGTAAACGACATTCCAAGTATGCTATAGAGTAAGCGATGTTACTGAATTTTCTGGTTGCTCTTTCATTTTTCCTTTCAATCAGAACTTTTTTGTCATGTACTTCCCCAAAAGAAAGAAAAGGACAATCTTTATATTGCTGATGATGGGCATTATGAACTTCCCCTTTCCTTCTTGACACAAATTCTGGTGCTCGGCTGAGAGAAGTATGTATCTAATATGTTTCCCTGTTATTACAGGGAGGCTTTGCTTTCATTCGTTACCAGGGGAGATGATGTGTTGGCATCCGGCTCTTTAAGTGTGTTGGCTACTTTGTTACAGACTAAAGGTTATACGTCTAACTTATTGGTCTGTTACCCAATGCTTTTACGGATTGGCAAGATACTGATTAATTTAATTTGCAGAACTTGATGAATCGATGGTAGATGCTCTTGGTATACTACCACAGAGAAAGCAGCATAAGAAGAAGCTCCTGGTATGTAGCTGTGATATTTCTTCTTCATGGTTTCTTACAGAACAAGCTTCTATTTGGCTTATTGAAGCATACTGAAGCATACGATGAAGTAGAAAACAAATTTCTGAACCACGCTTGGTCTGTTTGGGTGAACATTGTTGCGTTGTTGCAGCATGTGTAGGAGACTTGATTACTTGAACAAGAAACCTCGTGTTTTCTTTTTCCGTTTCTGTTTACCAACATAATAAGCATCGCTATATTGCTCTACTTCATTGGTTGAAGTGAAATGCACCTTTGTTGTATGCCTACAGAAAGCCTTGGTTGGTGAAGATTCCGAGGATGAACAACTTTTCTCCTCTGAGTGTAGTGCAACCAAAGACTGCATCAATGGAGAACTAGATATTTATCTGCAGAAGCTGAAGGTACAAGTGTTTTTGCATCTCTTATATCATTAGGGGCAGTGCCATGCTTTGATGTTTGAATTGAAACAACATTTGTCTGTCATAGTAGACATGCCCCCTGATGTTATGTTGAAACTTCATGATTGTGTGATATGCTTGAATATTGTTTATCAACTTGTAAACAATCTATGTATGTGAATTATAAGGTGGTAAAGGAGTAGTGTAGGAGTAGAGTAGGAGTAGAGTAGAGTAGAGTTAGATTTGGCCATTAAAAAAAAAAAAAAAATCTATATCTTTGAATGACAAATATAACAACCTAGGGGGTTCAAATTCAATGGTATAAATTAAATTACACTCTCTATTCAGGTAACTTAGTAGTAACCATTGCTCATGGGCCTTATGGAGAAGCATGATCAATATAATATACTAGTATATTTTTGCTTTCCCAGTGTATCGGTCTCAAACAAGAGAATAAACTCAAGATGAAACTGTTACATTCATAGAGTTCTATTAGCATTAGAAGTCCAATAGACTCTCATTAACACAGTAATATAAATTAGTACTTATATTTAGGTATCTTATTAGAAGTTTGAGTTATATTACATATTAGAGTTATATTAAGATTCTAGTATAGACTATTATATAAGTTAGGGCTGTTAGATTATTCATCCAGAATATTCAGACGTTAGAATAGTGGTTCACTCGTAAAAGTTGGTTTCGCCCTTTTGGGTTGGCGTCTCACCTGCACTTTCATCTCACAACGGGAATGCGTTGAGATCAGAAACTTCACTACTTTGAATAAGGAAATTAACAAAAGTGAAGTGCAAAAAGAGAAGGTTCCATTTCTATTCTTGGTGCATGCTTGGAGATTGGCTGTCCATTATAGTTTATTTATTTTCTGTCAATAAACTCCAGAAAACGTAACTTTGCTACACCAAAAATACTCTTATCTTGGCATTTGAACCTACAGTTGTTCTCTATCAGAAACACTGCATGAAGATAATTAAATAAATCTGGGTAAACATAGACTTACCAAGTTTCCATTAGAAATCTTGCATACACACAGGATCCTCTGTATACTTTCCATGAAAAACCAACTTTCTCCGGTTTCTTCTGATATTTGTGATTGTAAAAGACTAAGCAATTCATACGTCGGTGAATGTGAGTAAGATCAAATGGTTGGATCATGTAGTTGCTGTGAGTAAGATCAAACGGTTGGATCACATAGTAGCCAGGTGCCTGTTTGTACACCTGCACATGTATTCTTCTATAGCGAATTGTGTTATTAACTGAACTTAACTTCATTGCTATCTTACTTCCTACGAATTGAGTACAAAAGAGGGAACATTCAAAAGTGGGACTTACTTATCTGCAGGATTTCTATGGCATTTCAATCACAGTCCCAGAGGTTGGACCAAGCCCTCGCGTGCATAGATTTCAAGTATGTATTGATTTGAAAATATAACCTTTTTTTTTTTCCTTCTCCAAGTAGTTGCATCCTTCAAACTTCTGTTGGTTTCCAGATTATACTTATGCATTTCCACCAGTGTTATGATATTTTAGTGGCTTGTTACCTTTCTCATTTCAATACAGTGTTCATCTTTACTGCTTTCCATTATACTGGATTAGTATGCAGAGCCAGAATCTTCTTAAAGGTGCAATAATACCTGGTTACTATTAAATACCTTTGTGTGAATTTAGTATCTTGTAAATGTTAATCCACAGTTAGCTGGTAAAACATTAGTAGTAAATCCTTCCCGCTGGTTTCTGAAACGTTGGTTGATAGCATATGTTTGACTTGTTCTGCTGACATCTACTTGGAGTATATAGAAAAGGTGATATATGACATTTACGTATCAAACATATCAAGATAATGTCTGTTTTAATTTTTTTGTAAAGTTTTAACAAGGGTTACATGGGGTGCCTTTGTTGAAGAGGCAAATAATGTAAACAATCAGGCTGCCAATATTTTTTGTAGAAAGAGCAGTACTTATGAAGGGAGGAAATAATGTAAACAATCAGGCTGCCAATATTTTCTTTATAAAGAGCAGTACTTATGAAGGAGCCCTACGTCTAACTCTAATATCACCTACATTATGTGTGAAGATTAGCATCGAGTACAATCATGTGCATTATTTGAAGGGAATTCCTTTTTTATTTTTTATTTTTTATTTATCTATAAATTTTGTTTTAGGATTATTTATTGTCTTGCAAGTACCTTTTCTCAAGAATATTTCTGTTTGTTAGGTACTCGATGCGCTGGTCAGTCTCTTCTGCAGGTCAAATATTTCTGCAGAGACACTATGGCACGGTGGTTGGCTTTTACGGCAGTTGTTACCTTACAGTGAGGCAGAGTTCAACAGCAATCATCTGAAGCTGCTTGAGGCAAGTCTTGTAAAGTAAATGTTACTCATCTGTTTTTTTTAGATTCTTTACGTATTCCTTTTTTGTCCGTTTTTTTAGATTCTTTACGTTTCCATTTTTAGTAGCTTTCTATCTCACAACTTTATTGTGGGTCCTGCCACTAAATCAAACACTACACTCATCATACCAACCTCCTAAAAAACCGTTCCAAAAGCAAACGTAAAGAATCTAAAAAAACAGATGAGTATGATATAGATATAACCCTATATATAAAACATCAGGAATCCCGCTTATGAGTTATGACAGTAGTTGCTATGCATGCGCTATTAGCTGGTGCATTTGGAACATAAACCCTTGGTTCTCGTTATAATACTACAAATTGACACAGGTCCATGCCACGCTTCAATAAAAAAAAGACACTAGTAATAAGATCTTTATTTATAACGTAGGAGAGAGTACGGTAAGTATATGACCTAATATATTATTGACACAGGTCCATGCCACGCTTCAACTCGTACTCTCATGATTTTATTATTATTATTATTATTATTATTATTATTATTATTATTATTATTATTATTATTATTATTATTATTATTATTTTATTTATCTATTTATTTTGTTATAACTTTATTATTCTATCTAACATTCACGGACACCTTGTTTCTTTAAAAGTATCAGTTTCTTTGTGCTATTTATAGTCATCATGAGCATATTATAGCTTGCTCTGTGGTAAAGATGCATCATGTCCTTTTGGTGGTCCACATCTAAGGATACTCTTATCCTGCTAGGAATCATTATTGGATTGCAGTAGTCGTGTTTTGAAGGAGGCCAAGGGAAATTGGCCTGATTTTTTGGTGACTGTTTTCGGTGATGAATGGAGAAAGTGCAAAAGAGGTATGTGGTTTTACTTAGTTAAGGTTGTTGCCATATGCTACCCATACTGGATAATGAAGTTCTTTTCTGCAGCAATTGAGGCTTCTTCTCCTAAAAGGATCCAAAATCGATTCTATTGCCAGTGCCGCTAAACAAGTCTGCCTCTGAAGGTATTTCATTCCTTTATTCCTTTTCCACCCCCCCTGCACCCAAAAGATAAAAATTTATCTATAATGCCTTGGAGAACATATTTATGCTTTTGTTTGCTGGTCTGTAGAGGTTGCTTCTGGTGAATCGTCCTTTACAGCTGCTGAAAGAATGTGTGAGACTGTTAAGGTTGCACCTACTCAAATCTTTCCTTGAATGAAATTTAATTTATGCCTTTTAATCATGTATTGAAATGCCATAAAGCAGATCCATGAATGGCAGTTTTAAGTCATGAAGCATTAACGTAATTTGTGTGTTTTTTTTTTGGCTAATATTTGTATATCCTTACTTAGGTGTTCGTATTGCTTCATCATCTCCACATTTTTTCGCTTGGTAGAGTACTGCCAGATCAACCCCCTGTACTCTCTCCACCTGGCATTCCAGAGAAGTCCAGAGCATTAAGTGCAGGTTTGCTACAAGGACCAAAACCAAATGCTGAAATAGATCTTGGTAACGCTACAATCATGGTTTTAAGTTCTGCTGGAATTTTGTCATTAGATCACTGTGTATGCTTTTGCATTCTCCAAAGTTATCGATGCACTTATGCTGAGAAAATTGACTGCTACCTGTCACGATTCTGAATTCGATTTTGTGTTGGCTTTTCTTTCTACCATTCTCAGTGGATGCCGTGCCTTGTCGAATTGCATTTGAAAGGGGTAAGGAGCGCCATTTTCACTTCATACCAGTCTCTATAGGAAGTTCAGGATGGCTTGTCCTTGCGGAGGAGCTAGCCACGAAAGACCACCGTGGTCTTTTAAGGGTTGCTGCTCCTTTGGCTGGATGCAATGTACGTATGCTTTCTCATTCCTATTCATATAAATTGATCTGATCGTGTATTTATACTAAAGGAAAATCTGGTACTCCAAATTGCTCAATAGGAGTAGAATGTCAAAAAAAGGAAGCCCTTCCATAATATGACGCCTTATTTTCTTGACACGTTTGAACTGAAAAGTAGCATGTAATTTTATGCATGTGCAATGGTAATTACATAGGTAGAATTACATATTCTAAAATAATTAAAATGATAGCCTCGCTATGGGGCAGAACTCTGCATCCTTTTGAATGGAGTTGTAAGGGGATGTTTGCAACAACTTATAAGCTAGTACAACTTACAACTTAATTTTAAGAAACTGGATTTTTAGTGTTAGCAACTTAGCATAGTTTGTAAGTTGGTAGATTATCTAAAATTAAGTTGGATAAATTGAAGCCGGAGAAGCGTTGGACCTTGTAAGTTTTTTTTGTTTTTTTGTCCAAAAAAGTCGAGTTTGCAAACACAATTTTTTAAACTTCCTTAATTTTTAAGTAGTTTTTGCAAACCACCCTCAAATTTTCTGATAAGTTGATGCTCCTTAAAATTAACAAATTCACCTTTAAATTAATCTCCTTAAAATAATTTGAAGCTGTTGTAAACACCCTTCATCGAATCAATGATGAGAGGTCAACATGTAGCCTAGACATATTTAGTTTGATGTTGTATAGGAAGCTTTCCGAATTGCTTGCTCTTCTAAGTTGTTACGTTATGAACTGACTGCCTTATTTTTTTTTCAAAATTTATGCTAGGGACTAGGGAGTATTCTCTTACTATTACATTTGATTAACGGTTTGTTTTAAACTGAAGCATTACTTACACATTTTCCTTTTTTCCATTTCAGCCCAGAATTGATGAGAAGCAACCCAGGTGGTTGCACCTCCGAATTCGTCCATCCTCATTTCCATTTACAGATACTGCCAAGACAGCCCAGGGAAAAGTAAAATCAAAAGCTTTGGTTGATGGAAGGTGGACTTTGGCATTTCAGGATGCGAAATCATGCAGTAATGCTTTGTCCATGATTATTGAAGAAATGAATTTCCAATCCCTTTCCGTGGAGAAGACTCTAAAACCGTTGCTTGAGCTCGATACAAGTTCACAATACTCGAGCCTTTGGTCTTCATGAATATCAGTTCCTAACAATAATTGTATAGCCTTTTTTTTTTCTCTCTCTCCTCCTCTTCTTCTTCTTGTTTATTTTTTCCTAATTCTTTCACAGTAGTTACATACAAGGGTGAAAGTTTCTTCTCAAAATTCACCTGTGTCCGTGCTCAGGTTAATTCCTTAGGTATAGGTATATAGATATACTGATATAGAGAATGTATAAGTTCGTGACATTTTTTGTACATATTATGTTGTATAAGATTTTCGGGGTTTGTACACTTTGGAGCCTACTGGTAACAGACCAATAGTGAAGGGGAATTTTTGTGTTCTTCATTTTCTTTTCACTTGGAGCCTACTGGTACATATTATGTTGTATAAGATTTTCGCGGTTTGTACACTTGCTTCTGTGTTCTTCATTTTCTTTTCAAGCACAAATCTTATTTCTGCAAATTAGCCTGTGTGCTGTTTAAGAGTCACATTGTTAGCACTTAGAGCACCAGAAGGAATTTTATCCTTTCCTTTAACTGGAACCATGTTATTCCAAATTCCCGATGAAAAAATTCTTAAAATCTTGCTCCAGGCTGTTTAGTTTCCAAATTTGTTGAACTTGACAGATTTATAAAGAAACAGCTCCCGTTAAGAATTAAAAGCAGGTTGCTGAAAAAGGGTTTATTCTATGCGAGATTAGGTGTAAAGCACCAACTCACATGTGTCTTGTGGGAAAACGGGTTTACACCTATGCGAGATTAGGTATAAAAAGGGTTTATAGGTGCTAAACCGTGAATAAACCATAGAAAACGGGTAGTTCAAATAATTTATGTATGAACAAAGCAGAACAACATAAACATTAGTAGAATGTATAATATTACTTCTGATTTTCACCAATCCTTTAGCAATTCATTTGCCATGTCTTTGTAGCTGACTTTCTTTTTCTTCACCGGCTTCATGTCGGCATCCACGGGCAAGTTAACATCTTTCTGGGTAGAATCCCAGCCCCTAGATGAAAACTCTTCTGGGATAGGATGCATTTTAACATCTTTCCGGGTAGGATCTTCACCCTTGGATGTAGACTCTTCAAGGATAGGATTAATAACCGTCTGGGTAGGATTTCCCCCCTTGAATGTAGACTCTTCAGGGATAGGATTAATAGCAGTCTGGGTAGGATCTTCCTGCTTGGATGTAGACTCTTTAGGGGTAGGATTTACATCAGTTTTCGTCGGAGCAAGAGATGGCATCAAGCTAAATAGCATAGCCTGAATTGGACTAATAGTGTCTTCAAGTTGCTCCTTATATGGCACTTTGCTCTCACTCCCAGAGCCAATTTCATTTATTTCACCAAGCGACATTTCTCTCCCATGTTTAGCATGTTCTCTAACACCAGCTTCAACTTCTCCACCTACTGACGATGATCTAGAATATTTGTTGACATCTTTCATCTGAACATCATTTGTTTTACCAACTTCAGAATCTTCTTTCACAGTTTTCTCATCTGAAGCATGCTCTTCTTCTGATTCATTTCCGGAGATCACAGCACGCTTGTTTCTAATCTGAGCCCTTTTTCTTTGGGGTTTATTGACATCTGCCCTTCCTTTACTTTTGCCCACTTCAGAATCCATATCATCTGCAGAAGCACGCTCTTCTTCTGATTCATTTTCAGAGATCACAGCATGCTTGTTTCTAATCTGAGCCCTTTTGCTCTGGGTTTTATTAAGATCTGACCTTCCTTTAGTTTTGCCCACTTCAGAATCCTTATCATTTGGTCTACTGGCAGCAAAATCTGTCTTATCGTCTGAAGAAACACTATTATCTGATTCATTTTCAGAAATCTTAGCAGGCTTGTTTGCGACCCGTGGCCTTGTTCTTCGAGGCTGGTTGACAACTGCTTGCCCTTTTTGGGGTCTTCCCCTTTTTCTACTTGCTTCTCTCTTAGGCAAGCTAATTACTCTAGGCTCATCTGACATGGATATGCTTTTTGTGCCACCTTTATGGGAAGAACATGACTCCGTCTTCCTGATATTATCCACGATCCCATGCTCTTCTCTGGGACCAGTGAGATCTTGTTCAGTACTGAAGTACACAGAATACAAATAATTAAATGCAAAATAAATCATACACTGAACATAATTTGCAGTGAGATCCTGTAAACCAAATATGTTCACACAAGTGCGTATCAAGAGTCAATCAACTAACAATAGTAATCTGCACCTCTTAATTGAAGTACACAAATAATCTTATGAAAGCACAGCCTCGTAATGGATCACTCGGGAAAAGAATGAAGCTCTCTGTTGGCTTTTAAGATGGAGAACAAATTTTTGGAATGTGTCTTAAAAGAAATTCCATCACTTCCAACCTTGCCAAGTAAATTCAAGAAATTTATTGAATATGAGGAAGACCGTGACACATCCATGATTTACAATTCTCTCTGTTAGTAGAACATTTTGTACCAATAAAAAAGAATTAAATTTATAACACGGCAGTTAAATTTATTCTTTTGCCTGGCGTATTTGCTCCACCCAATTTAAAATTTAATATGAATTTATATCTACAAAGTACGGCATAAGTTGAAGAATATAAGACAACACCACAAGATAACTTATTATTTTGAGGAAGCTTAAAGAATTAAGTTAAGCCATGAAGAAACACAGAAGACATATGATATGTGGTGTAACTTTGTACCAGTTTAAGACGCACATCAGAATTCAAATAACTTTCATAAATTAAATTAAATGCACATTCCAACAATGAAGACATGTATTAGCTTCAACGAAGATTTCTGATTTCACCAAAAAGTGCTTGGCACTTCAGCAGGAAAGGTAAATAAGACGATCATGTTTCTTCCATATTATGATTGAGCTATAAATTCTGGGTATACGGTCTAAAGAATGATTCTTAGCCATTCCTAATGTAACAAATTTTTATTCGATTTTTATTCTTTTTACAGAAAATACTGCAGATGCACAAATCCAGAAGATATGCAGAGTAAGGACATGTAGCAATAGTGTTCTCCAATTCTATTTGCAGAGAATCCATATTGACCACTGACCACTTGCATTTTTTTCCTATTATCATGCCATGATAGCATCCACTATAGTAATAAAGCATACCTGTCTTCAGTCAGAGTCTCCTCGGACCACAGGGGCTTCAGTTTGTAACTCTCTTCCGGCAGCTTCTGGTTTTGCTGAAAGCTGTCCTCCAACCACTCAGATTTAACAATTTGCAACCTGCTGCTACGCAGAAGACGCTTTTCTGTCCCTGAGAAACTGAAAGTGTAAACAGAGTGAAAACAGTCCCAAGATAAAAATGATCTAATTTCAAATCTGAAATAATCATGAATGCATGCAGACGTTTACTTAACAAACAGTAGGAAAAATGATATCGAAAGATGTAGAAAGCTAAACTTCATATAAACATGGAAAATCCCATACAAAGTGATGAATACCTCTAAAATTTATTGACTTTATCATATGACATGCAATAAGATTCATTTCAACTACCAGGCAGACATCACATCACCATATAACTTTCAGGTGGCAATCATGATTTATATCATAGAGCAAGCCTTGCTCACCTACTCAATAGCTCATCGAAGTCCACATCAGCTCGTGCACCAGAAATGACCACCAAATGAGTAGCACCAGAAAGAGTCTCTGCAACAGTACCACCAACTCGAGAAATTTCAATCTTCATCCTTCTAATTGCAAGGTCAAATGGTACTCTCCAGTTCGTATCTCCACTACACAGCAATAAGCAAGAAAGCTATCAGGTCTAACATTGATATTACTCAACCACATATGCGTTAGAATCTACAATGGAGAGCCACAAACGAAAAATGTACATGTAAAAATAAAACAAAATGAACTAGAGAGGAAAAGAGATTGCCTTGGAAGGTGGAAATAAATGCAGCATCCATGAAAACGAATCCATTCTTCTTTAGGGCAAAACTTTTTCTTGTAGTAATCGATTGCTTTAAGATCTCCAGCCTTGTGAATATTTCCTAACATCTGAAAGTAACAACAACTCAAACCAGAATATGAAGACAATAAACTTTGAAATCATTCATTGCACAGAAAACGAAAAAGTGACAATATAATTAAAGTTCCTTATTCTCTAGAACTCCGCTGTCATGGCAAATCTTGACACAGAGAATTCCCATGACTCCAAAGTACTTGCCTGTTTGAGGTCTACTATGTTAATATCCATGTAGTACGAGTCAGAAAGTTCATCAATTTCTTCCTGTAGTTTTTCCTTCGACTTATCGGAGAGAGAAAGGAAGTACCTACAAGTGGGAAGTAAGAATGAGTCACTAAGAATAAAGTCTGAAGGATATGATACAAAAAGAGATGAATAAGACTAACTTTGGCAGCAAAGGGAGAAGCTTCTTCTGTGAGCAACAATCAAAGAACCAAGAGTAATCAATAACATCTCCATGCCGCTTTGCTGCCTGAAACTTGATCCCTGTTAATAATAAATTTTATAAAGTTAATCCTTCTGGAAAATACGCATTAGTGTGTCTGTGAGTTGGTGCATGTATTTTACCACATTTATATGTTATTTAGGTGGACCAGTACTAACATGCAATAGAAAGACTACTAACCTTTACTCTCAGATGCAATAGAATGGGTAACTGTATTGTTCAGATTCATTGAGAAAGTGCCACCATTTTCAGCCACCATTTTGTGCAAGGAATCACGAGAATACGGTGAAGGAACATTCACAAAATCTTTAAATGTCAAGGAATAAACATACAATTTGGTAGTTTTGCATAGCTTGTGAAAGCTTTTGAAAAATAAACAAACAAATCACACCAAGAGATATTTCAAGATTCCCGTTAATCACAACTACTGGCTTGCTAGGGAGAACAGTAATGGTTAAATAACTTAAATTAGTTTTTGGATGATTAGTTCTGCTGCTTGAAACTTTGACAGAAATGAAATGGATTAGAGTAGAGACGAACCCCCTCTCCTAATAATAACAGTTACGTAGGATACAGAACACCATACTTGAGAATATTGTTGTGTTTCCCTTGACTTGAGAGACATCAGTCTGAACAAAGTGGGATGGAACAGCACTCAGATTTTTCTTATCTCCCCTAGGCACTTTTTTACGTTTTGGTTTCTCTTCCTGCATATCATCATTGGCTGCCCTCTGTGTAGTTCCATTGCTTGAATGTACTAATTCAACGAAAGCTGCATTGATTAAAGCGAAATGTAAACATAAGTATCTATTGTCTCTTCACTGCTGATATATATAAGCTAATCCGTCCATAGTAACTAAAAGGAGATGAATAGCCATAGTGTGTGAATATGCATTTACTGACATTGCACGTCGAGGCATTCATGCCAAGGCTTATCATATCTCACTCGATCAATCCGTGGAAATCTCAAGCCATACGGAGCAGCAAATACCTTCAACAATGAAATAAATGGGGGTTGTGAAATAGATGATATGCACATTTGTAACTTTAGATAACTAATGCAATTTCTTAGTGGTGATAGCTAATAGCACAAATTGCACAAATTAGTTCGTAAGACCTGGGCCTAGAAAGAATGCCTACGTTCAAAACCATACCTCAGATCTGATTGTTCGAATGTCACTAGTGATGGAAACTATTATTGATCTGCGTATATAGATAATGAGTAAGAAAAGAAAAAAAAAAAAAAAAAACTAGATTGTAGCACCATTAAAATGTTTTTGCTTACTTCTCTGGGCTCTCAACCCAAACATCAGGTCTCTCCTTAGAATTGTTTGTGACCTGATAAAAGCTCGGTGCTGCCTTCTTTGGGTATTCATATTTCCTGCATAATATCACAAAACTTTTATTTATATTTGACACTATAAATATACAAAGCGGGTGAGGCTGAATCAACAATACTGACGACTGTCAAAATCATTACTACTGATACACCATTCCTCAAGTTAATCCCAAACCAAGTACCGCCATTTTTTCAGGAAAAAAAAAGATAAAAAAATCAATCAATCAATCAATTAGAAGACACCTGAGGTAAGGCTTCAATTTGGTCACAACAGCATCAAGCTCCTCATCAGAAAGTCCTGTACCCACCCTACAGAAAGAAACAAATCTGCAATACAGAAGATCAGAATCTGAATCACACATGCTGAGTCCTTGAAATGCCAGTACAAAATTTGTGAAGAAAGGTTGGAATGGAGTTCTTGCTACAGCATAGTACCACAAGAACAGGGTCTGAAAAACAGCACCCTTAGTTTAATCCTGAACAATAGATGCCGTCAAAGTATCTGTTGTTCCTCAACCACCAAAGACACCAAACAATAAGGGTGAAATTATTTCAAGTACAAATTATAGGATAAATAGTTCCCAGCCCCATTTAAAAGTATATCTGCATTAAATTTTCTATTAGACCCTTTTATCTCATCCTTAATAGTATTATTAGTAAAATGTAAATACCAACGGGTGGTACCAAACATGAATATCAAACATTTACTAGTATGAACCATCGGTGCCATAAAAACAATTGTTGGTTGTGTTAATACATATTCGGTGAATTGTATTCGAAACCATATATTGGTGCCGCATCAAATACTGAATAAAATAATAATTATACTGACTATTGGTGCCAAACAAAATTTTTGGCACCAGAAAACGGTGCCTAAATCAATGAACTCATGCACAATATCGGGGTGCCTCGCACCAGATGATGGTCCAGGACGAGGGTTAAATTTGTCAAATAAAGTCTGAAAATGGGGCCGAGAGGCGAGAGCAATATAATTGGATCTTATAATAATGCTTTTTAACGGCTGGTTCTGATAGCAGTAAAATGTGATAATTAGGGGCTGGGAGCAACATTTATGAACCCTTTACATTTAAACTTTCTTCCCCACTAATAAGATTCTCAATACTCCACGAAAGCGTGCAAGATAAATTTTGAGAACAAAAACTAACTCCACAGCAGACAAACAACTTTGCCATGAGGTTATACCCAATTTAAACTAAGATCTACAATCAAAGTATAACAAATAGAATACTATGGTAGGGTGTAGGCCATATGTAGATGTATATGATTTCATCTTGAATGACGACACTATATTTACACCAGAAATTCAAGACTAACCTTCTAGGGTGTGCATTTGACGAAACACGCTCCGCAAGGCCAACAAGAAACTGGGCGATCTTCAAGCATGAAAAGAAAAAAAAAAGAAGTAAGAACAAGGAAACAGTTCACTTTGGTGGGGAAAAAGGGAGAAATGATACAACCAAAAACAAAAGCACTATGCTCACCTCACCTCCACGACGTCCTGAACCGTAGTAGCCACCTGCATGAAGTGAACAAGTGTTATAGTACAAAGTTGAATTCCTTTTCCAGATACGCAAAGGAAAGGACAAACCTATAATAAGGACATCTAAATCGGAGCCAGCACGGATGTACTCAGGCTTTAACTTTAGCCACTTTCCACTACGATCACTAGGTTCCCATTTGGAGCCAAGGTCCTTTAATACAATTCCTTCATCTCTAACAAAAATAAAATAAATAAATAAATAAAATAATAATAATAAATTAAATTAATCAAAGATGAGAGGCCAGATCAATGACCATCTAATTTGATTCAGATATCTATAACAACTATAATGCAAAAAAACGCACTATATGCATTATGGTGACATCCATGTACTCCTTTTCTAACTCTAGAACCACACCACTTTATTTATCCAACCACATCCCTATGCATTATGGAGACATCCAAGCGGTTGCTGCTAAAAGCTTCAGAATCAGCTAAAGCAGCAAATCTGAACTGTGAGAACTGAAAGCTGAGCAATCATTCATGATGAATGCAACCTAATTGAAATGGCTATGTTACACAGGATCAGCTCTATGTACCCAACTGGGGTGTCTATCCTGGTGTCAGATTCAGCTATTTCAGGAAGGAGAAAAAAAAAGGACCTAAAATGAAGTGTCCAGGTATCAAACTGATGTCAGAGTGTCAAGTGTCCAACACGAGTAAGGGGAAGTGAAGATTCTGGGTAACATGGCCCAACTGGTAGGACAGAACATATAGAAATGGATAGTCAGCAACGATGGAGTCAGCAGCAAAATTAAACACTACAAGAATTCTTTATGGGAGCTCATATGTTGCACATAATTTTTAGTTTGTACTCATCTGTTCTTTTAGATTGTTTACATGTTCCTTTTTCGTCCGTTCTTTTAGATTCTTTACGTTTCCTTTTTGGGCAGATTTTTATGTCACACCTTTATTGTGGGTCCTACACCACTAAACCAAACATACACACATTATATAAACCTCCTAAAAACCGTTCCAAAAGCAAATGTAAACGATCTATAAAAAAAACGAAGCGAGTACATAACATGCATGAATCCCCCAATAGGCAACAGCTAACAGGATGACTTCAAGATGGAACACCAGAATAAACGATGATATGCAGAAAAAATAATTAGAATTACCTATTTTCAATTGTTTCTTTGAAAAATCTTTCAACACCGTCAACATCATGCACTATCAATGACCAACAGGGTTCACCTGTGTCATAACAGAATTAAAAAAGAAAAACATTGTAAATAAGTTATAAAACTAATGGAAAAATGCAAAAGAAATAACTAGTTCTAGTCCAGGCTAAAAACATTTTCAAATTTCATTAAAAAATTTGCTCGATATTCTGATTACTAGAGTTCATATGATTCACTGATTTCCATTGCAATGGTGTGGCTAAAAGACAGAACTATGATTTATATTCCCTTCTTAGAAACTACTACGATCACCTTAGATTAACCAACTATATGCAGTGCAAACCAAAGGATCCTTCCTACCAGCAGAATGGTGAGTATTAAGACCACCATTGGGTACCAAAATCTCCAAACGACCTGCTATTGGTTTGACAACTCTCTGTAACAACTGGTGCCTCTCCTTCAGGGTTTGGTGAATGACACTGGTATCTCCAACATAAAGGACATCAAATGCAACATCTAGCGAAAGCTTGTGTTAAAGAAAACTTATGGCATTAACAAACTTAAACATCAACTAAAATCATATGTTTGCTTTTGAATATTAAATATGGACCAAGCTAGAGATTTAGATCCAGATCTGCAGTCATCGACCGATGCCGGCCTAAAGTAAGGATACAGCATAACTGCACAAGAATGAACTGAATGTCAAAACTTGAAAAACATTAGTTTCTTCTAGAAACTTTCATGAGAATGATACCTGGCGATCACTTTCAAGGCCCTCCCTTGCAGCCTTGGCTAAAAAAGAAAAGAGAGAGAGAGAGAAGAATAAATATGGAAATTAGTAAAACGAGAAATCTATAAATCAGAAAACAGCACAGGGGGACCAAATGAGAATGAAACCTATTTCTTGATTTGAACCAAAATCTGCAAATCGATTTGCGGATTTGTCCCAAACCAACATTTCACCATCAAGAATACACCTGCGAAAAAAAGATGGTCACTTCTTATGCCAATATGCTCATTTAATCCACATGCAGATTGAAGATACAGTATCTTGCAGTAAGTACAAGGCTAACATTACAAAGCATTCTGAACGTTATCTCGTCGAAATTCATAACTCCTTCATTCTCTATATTTTGGTGGAAACTTTGTACTCCTGAAGATGCTTGCGTATAAAATTATAAATAATGGTCTTTCCTTCTTTATTTTTCAAACACTGTTTGAGCAATAGGAAATAATCACTCTTTCCATTACTAGACTAGACATACACATGAACTGAAACAAAAGTTAGAGGTTTCTGCCAAAAAAAAGGGGCTAAAGTTTGTGTGACCAAGAAGACTTTGAAGCGCACAAAATTCTGCAATTTTACCTGTCAACCATAACATTCTCTCTTATAACAGCGGACATGCCATGCTCATATTCTGGATGATCATGAAAGTTCCTGGCCATATACAATAATAAATTAGGCAATAAACAATATAAGGTCGATTGACGTAGACAGCCTTCTAATTGGATGGACATATTAATATCAGAAAGCGAATAACAGTTGCAGTAGCACAACAATGACAAGAA
The DNA here is from genome assembly GCA_028274465.1 of Plantago ovata. Lineage (NCBI taxonomy): Eukaryota > Viridiplantae > Streptophyta > Magnoliopsida > Lamiales > Plantaginaceae > Plantago > Plantago ovata. Next base: position 97,001,227 of record CM051458.1, read on the forward strand.
AACTACAGCTCTTGATGCTATAAATGAAAAACTCTATATTCTGAAAAACAAATTATATACCAGATTAAAAAAAAAAGTATATATATATAAGTACAATGGTAAAGCACCGTGAAAGGAATATCTTATTTCAGAGCAGCAACTACCTTGAGAAAAAATTTATATCTGTCCCATTCTTATGGATTTGAATGCGATCACCGTCAAATTTACACTCCGCGATAACTTCCTTGCCATGGAGCTATGTGGTACATATAAACACAACAAGCAAAAACTTCCATTACAACAGTCACTTGATAAATAATAATATAAGTCAAAATTCATATGCCATAGAATTGAACTTGTAAAATAGTACAGCAGCTGAATTTTGACTAGACTAAACTTGTCCAAGTATCAACTTATAAAGTATTGTTCATGCAAACCTTTTTCCATGCAGCAGCTGCATTGCTGACCCTCATAGCTAGTTGTGGGCGTACAGCCTTTCCAACTTCAATATCCTTAAAAAGTTAATCATTGTTATTCAGACCATTAAAATATCCACCAAAAGATGATAGATTAGAAATTAGCAAGTTTAGCTGGGAGGCGAAAGAAAGTATACATGCTAGATCAGAGTAATGGAAAAAACTTTGAGATCAACAAGACAAATTCAGTGTTAAAAGACTATAATATAGAGATGCACTCTAGTGTAGTCTCAAAAGGAGCCACATGATCCTAGCTACAGCATTAAAAAAAGAAAAGGAAAAAAAAAAGAAGGTCTGGAACAATAAGAGTCTTCAAAGAGTCTATTGTTACTTTCTTTCCAAAGACACCAGATAATATATCCAGGGCGAATTTTGCAATCTCATTTTCAATATTGGGTTTCATGGTTTGTCCTTGAAGTGGAAAAGATGACATGATCGAAATATCTAATGCATATATGTACCTGTCGTTTATGTCTCTGACTTCGATCTCGCAACTTTTCACAAACTAGTTTTAGATCACAAGTGACGTTGAACAAGTCCTCAGCATCAGGATGAAATTCATGAAAAATGCTCTTTTCACTAATTCCCAACTTAAGATCTAGAATAGCGAAGTGACAGGAAGGAGTAAGAGATCAACACTAATGGGAACGAAAAAAACAGAAAATATCCAATCAGTTAGTAATACCACCTTTAAGTATAATCATAATAATCCACTTCATTTCTTGAGCATTTGTTTTCATGATCAAATCAGATAGAATAGCAGTCTTCTCCGGCCTGTGCAATAATCCCAGATTGAGGTGTCAACATATAGTATTATTCACACAAAATACTACTAAACTTGATTAAATATATCTGTGCAATAGAAATCAAAGCAATGGTCCATGGCATATATTTTTGAAGCCTTCACCAAGGGTTAACAGAAACATTTAGAAAAGGCCACATGCACGGAAGCAACAGTACTTAGTATGGTAAAGGAGCAACAACAACAACAACAAAAAAAAAAAAAGAAGAAGGTCTAGTATGACCGGAGGCTGCTATTATATGTAATTAAAAGACAAATTCTAACATGTCGCTCCCACTAAATGTGTCACAAGTACTTCTCTACCTTTTCTCACAGGTTGACAATCGATCAAGCATGTCATTTAATTCTTTTATTGTGAGTCCACCAGAACTCATGCCCTGCCTCCGTTGCAAAACCTGCAAATGTATATAAGAGTTGAGAAAACAATTCCTTCACCAGCCAGATTTGAAAATAGGCAATAGAATCAGTTCCACTCGGCATCTTCACACATTTTTGTTAACATTACTCTCAACTGAAAACGTGCGCTGACTTATCAACTAAGAGTGAGGCCATGAGCATTTAAATACAAACATTGAATGGAACCAAAGCAATGAGACGGTAATCCTTTCATCAACTCTAGAATAGTACTATTTTATTTATAAGAAGGAACCGCAAATATCCCTAGGAGGGAGAATCAGATTCCTACAATGATAAATGCAAGCACTCGAAACAAATATGAAGAGAAAACTGAGCCACTAATAAGTCCAATTCGTAATGAAATCACAAGTAAATAACTAATCATAATACAAATGCAATGCGGCACAATCGTCTGTTCACACTTCACACGCATTGCATACATCAAATCTCACTCACTACAAACTAAACTAACTCAACGACATGGATGCTGAAAAACGAAACAGTCAATCAATCGATTGGCAGAAAATAGCTGGAGAAACATAAATGAACACAAAATAAATAGTGGAAGCCAAAACTAATGAATCGAAGAATCAACCTCTGCAGCAACTAGGGAGAAGTTGCCGGCAAAGGCACCGGACTTAGGGCCGCCTTTCCGCCAGTTGATGAGGCGTTGGGCATCGGGCGAGTCACGTGACATTCCGATCGCGTCAATTAAGCAGGTAGCAAGCACGTGCTCTCGGAGTCCATAGGAACCGCGCTCACGATCGAGAGTGGGGAGAATGAGGCGGATGGCGGCGAAGTAGTCGTCGCCATTTTTAGGGCGGCAGAAGGTGTCGAGGAATTTGCGGAACTTGGAGCGCTTGATGGAGGAGGACTTGCTCTTCTGCATCCAGGTGAATAGGCTCGACATCACGCTGAACTTCGTTTCCGCCATGCTTTGATCGGCGACTGGCGTCGTCGTGGCCCGTGGGTGGGTGGGTGGGTGAGAGTAAGTATGGAACTATGGAGGGAGGACCGGAGGAGGAGTGGTGTGCTTTGGAAGATTTGTATGTTTGAACGACTTCTTATTAAATACGTCTTGTATTTTACATTTTCCTCCCTTTCGTTTTGTTTTTGCATAAAAAGCTCTAAATAACAAATTAACAATATAATTACTCAGTAAACTTTTTTTTTTTTAAACGGCAAAATTTTATTAATTAAAATAAAGAGCATAAGTAATGCTCGGGACAAAATACAAAGCCAATACCATCACCATCACCAACACTACTTAACATACACAAACTCGAGAGATCCAAACCTTGATAACACCGTAACCACCAAAACCTCGATTTCACACCCTAACCACCAAAACCTCATTAACACCCTACAAATGTCAAGACTCAAGACCCAGACTCAAAGTTGTAACTTAAAACCACAACACAATCTAAACCTTCTCAACCCCATCAACTCAAAAAAGCATCTTGAACCGCCTCATCAAATGTCACACCAGCAAGAGCTACCAAAGATCCTCCGGTAGTGAAAAGGAGCATCTGTCCAGAATTTCAATAAGCCAAAAATCGTCAAGAGTCGTAACAAAGTTTGCAACCGAAATTACTCCGTAAACTTTTTTTTTTTTTGGAACAAAATAGCTTTTTCATTCCAAGTGATCAATGAAGCCCTTCACAAATTACAGAAAAAGAACTGGAGACAAATTCAGTAAGTAAACTATATGCTACCAAACTATCCAACCAATTACTCCGTAAACTTTAAATAACCTCATTTGGTTTTGTTATTATTATTATTATTTTTTCCATTTGGCTCCAAATTAATCATAATTTATTGTGAAAAAAATAATTTTAAAATAAAATTATATTATAAAAATATACTTGTCTATAATATAACTTTTCAAATTATTATTTTTATAATGAATTATGAATAATTTGATATCAAATCGAACATAAAAAAAAATCAACAAAACAAATGAAGTTATTTAAAGTTTTAGGGAAAATTAACATATAAAAGTGTTAGGAGTCCTTAAAAGAAAGGTAAAAAAAGTGACATGGAGTTAAAACTTCAAATTACATACACTAATATGTTAATAAAAACATCAAAATAGCACCAAGTAGAAGTTAGAGGCTGCCAAGTGCCAACTGTGTTGTACTTATGCAGTTTAATTCGTAATGTGATTCACATTGATTTGCAGTCTAAGCTCTTTTTTATAAAGTAGAAGTCAGAGGAGAGGGTCTATAAGAATAGCTCCTGCTAGTAAAATTTTACACAGGAAAAGACCTTTAAATCCATTCTTTCTTATTTACTTTTAGTACTGTGTGCGGAGAAACTAGAAAGAAAAAGAATTTGTTGTTTGAAGAAATATCTAACCAGTAAAAAGCTCCAGTTAGACAAAAATGCCAACCTTGAATTTGTACACCAATGTCCCTGTTGATGGTGTCGTTGCTTCTGACATCCTGAAAGACGTTAGCAAAGCAGTAACCAAAATCATTGGAAAGCCCGAATCGGTAAGCTCACTTAAGTGATAAGTCCCAGTTTTATGTTTGTGGCTGATATCTGTTTGATAATAGTCTGACAATAGAATGATACTACTCCATTTCATTATTTCTTTAATAACTTATTAAGGGTACTATTCATCGCGAACTTTGACCAACGTATAACTCCTAAATTACATTAGAAAAAAATATAATAAAATTATATTATGAAATTAAATGGAGTATATTTTCATAATAAACTTTTAATTTATATTGATACGGTTTAATTTAGAAGTTATGCGTGGTCAAAGGTCGCGATGAATGAATATTCACCTTAGAAAGTTATTAATGAAACGGAGGAAGTATATCATTTTCTTTCTTGCATCTTTAATCTCTATTTCTGGTATCTGTAGCTCAAATGTAATGAATTTGTCTTTGTGACAGAATTGTGTAGTGATTTATGATGTGAGGAAAGGACAGTGTCTTGACTTTTGTATTGATGTATCAGTGGATTTATTTGTCTGTTTAATTTGTTTGTGTAGTATGTGATGATATTGGTGAATGGAGGTGTTCCGATTTCATTTGGTGGGCCTGAAGAGCCGGCTGCGTATGGGGAAATGATCTCCGTTGGAGGCCTTGGCCCAAGTATCAATCGGAAACTAAGTGCCACCATTGCTGAGATTATGAAGACCAAGCTCTGTATTGACAGTTCCCGGTTTTACATCAAGTTTTACGATGTTCAGGTAGAACTTTTAGTGTCATTAATTAACAAGTCTTTGTGTTTCTGGACATAATGGTAGAGAGCCTACAAACTTTTTTTTTCCTTGTCAAAATTTGAGCAGTCTTTATAAAGTTAGACGTAGATAGTGATCTTATGTAGGCTAGTGGCTTTATCTTCGTAGAACGTTCTCATTTCTGTCTTTGCTATATGGAGGACAGGAGGAGTTAGAACTTTGTGTTTGTGGCTTAGCGGGTATTCCCCCTGTTAGGCCGGAAGAACTTCCACCTACTATAAATGCTAAATTTATAGTGAACTTCGCCTTTTTTTTTCTTGTTTTGTCCTCAACCTGTGTTGTAGCACAGGCTGAGTATGGGCTGCTTTCTCCCCTGGACGCAAGTATATAGACATTAATTTGCAATGCAGACAAAACTTTACTCTACTGTTTGCACTTTGTGGTACTGCTATAGAGAGCTGCGTACGTGATATATACAGATTGTGATTTTCGGTACAAAGTATCTTCTGAATTGATTACCTATCTGCATCTATCTTCTAAATCCATTATATCTGGAATATACATTGTTATATCAACTCCGATCTGTCTTCTTGGCTTAGGGCTCATTCGTTGGATTTAATGGCTCAACATTTTGACTGAACTGGTGTGCATGGGAACTGAAAGCTTGTTCATCATTGGATGACTAGTTGGATTACTACTACTTGCCGATTGATTGCATTGTTGATGGATATGTTCTCTGTTCCTCAATCCTCATGTTAGCAATATTTCACCTCTGAGATGGAGAGTTTATGATTGTTACTTGTTAGCATTGGTTCAGCCTTTGAATACAAGGATTTGTTCCCTCCCTGTTTCTATAGCTACTTTGGTACATGGTAAAATCATTTCTGTGTAAGATATGATCATTGATCATCAATAAGGAGCTGTTTGGTACCTGTTCTCTACCATTTCGGCCGAATTAAGCGCCCCTTCTTTCAAAGAGAAGAGGACGAGCTTTGACTTCTCGTCTTCTACTTGTCGTTGGAAGACAGATTGGGGCTCGACAAGAAAGAGAGAAAATCTATAGCTCGTCCTTCTTCGCGCAATGAAAAAGACAAGAAAAGAAAGCCTTTGTAGAAGAGTCGGTTAAGGAGGTGGTAGTTCATTGCGAGCCCCAAACCCATGCCGTAGGTTCAAATCCTTTCCACCACAAATCGCTAGAATGCTTTCCTAAAATTATCTCTAAGCTGCTTTTGTTTATTTGATTTTATTTTTTTACATAATTATTGTCCGGCCCAACAGTAGTAGCAGGCCATTGTCTGGTTATAAATGGACCATCTCACATCAGATTTGGAAATTTGACTTTTTTCAAATGCCATAAAAAAACTCTCGATGTTGGAATTGAAGTTTTGAACCAGCTGATCTTTTTTTAAAAAAAAAAATTGGCAAACCTAAATACCCTATTCCTACACATATCCTACTCATTTACCAACTTATGACCTGAAATACACCTAAACCAACCATATACTCTGTCGGAGTTCGAACTTCGGACCTTTCTCTCCTACTCTAGCACCCTAACCACCAAACCATGTTATAACTCCTACCAGCTGATCCAATTTATCATGGTGAAAAAACGAACCAAACATGAAAATTACAGTTAGGGTATGAAATTTACGGTTTGTAAACTACTATATACATATGTGGAATATCCTCGCCTATTCCGCGGAATGAAGAAAAAAGGGGGGACAATAGCTCCTACTCAATTATCCAGAAGGACAAGCCTTTAATACTTTAAGTCCACACGTTTCCCTCTTTCCCTTTAGTACTGTGTTCGGAGAAAGAAGAATTGTTGTGTGCAGTAAAAGAAGGTCCAAATAAAAACTAAAATGCCGACCTTGAATTTGTACACGAATCTCCCTGTTGACAGTGTCGTCGCTTCTGATATCCTGAAAGACGCTACAAAAGCAGTTGCCAAAATCATTGGAAAGCCCGAATCGGTAAGCTCACATCATATATATAAGTCCCTCCCAGTCTTTTTTTATATTTGTGCCTGCTACCTGTTTGATAATAGTCCTGAGACAGAATGATCATTTTCTTGCATCTCTATTTCTGGTTAGTTCTATCTTAAATGTAATGAATTTGTGTTTTTGGCAGAATCGTGTAGTGATGCGAGGAAAGAAAGTTGTCTTGACTTGTGTATATAGGTGTAACAGTATATTTGTCTGTTTGTTTGTGTAGTATGTGATGATATTGGTGAATGGAGGTGTTCCGATTTCGTTTGGTGGGACTGAAGAGCCGGCTGCATATGGGGAACTGATCTCCATTGGAGGCCTTGGCCCAAGTGTCAATGGAAAGCTAAGTGCCACCATTGCTGAGATTATGGAGACCAAGCTCTCTATTGACAGCTCCCGGTTTTACATCAAGTTTTACGATGTTCAGGTAGAATTTTTCGTGTCATTACAAAGTATTCTTTGTGTTCCTCGGCATGGTACTATGATATGAGTGCCTGGAAACACTCTTTTTCCCCTGTTTTTACGGAGTCACACACGTAGATAGTGAGTGATCTTTTGCTATGTAGAACTTCGTTTTATGTGGTTTAGCGGGTGTTCATTTGCCAAATTAAGGCTGTGGTACTTATGGCTTGTTGGGCTGGAAGAACTCCCGCCTCATGACCTCATCTAAAAGCTAAATTTATAGTGTTAGGAGTAGTTTGGCTTGAGAGGTATATTGGATTTGTCAAACTATATTAACATGAAGTCTTCTTCTTCTATATAACAATTGTATAATGTAGTGGCTAATGGGATATGTCTGTATGTGCTTTAACTTTTGGGGTTGCAGTCGTCCATGGCACTTGATGTGGATTTCTTGTTATAAGATTATACATACTGAAAGTTTACCAGTGTAAGTATGTTTAAGATTTCTTGTTATAAGATTAGTGCAGTCATGCAGGCAAACTTCCTCGATATGTAATCATCATCTTTAGGCTTAGCGGTGTGATATGTGCACATATGGTGATTTTTGGTGCAAGTATATTGTGAATTGAGTACCTATCTTCACATAGAGTATCTTTTAAAAGCTAATATATCTGCCCATATACATTTTCATTAACTCTGATTTATTCTTCTTGGATCAGCGGTCATTCTTTGGATTTAATGGCTCAACGTTTTGATTGAACTGGTGGTGTACATGGGAACTGAAAGCTTGTTCGTGACTGGATTACGAGTTGGCTTACTTCTACTTGCTTGTTGATTGCATTATATGCGGATGCAAATGCTCTGTGTTCCTTATCTTAGCAATATTTCGCCTCTAAGATGGAGTTTATGGTTAAGCATTGGCTCAGCCTTTGAATTGAAGATTCGTTCCCTCCTTGTTTCTTAAGCTACTTGGTACTTCGTAAAATCATCCATGTGTGAGATATGTAAAAAGATCCTTTGTTATGTTAATCAACAACACAGGGTAAATTGCAGTTTTGGTCCTATAAGTGTTGGTCCATTGTGATTTTGGTCCTCTGTTTAGGCGAATTGGCGAATTCAGTCCCCGAATTGGTATAATTCGCCGTATAATCGTCTAATTCGATGTATATTGCTATAATTCGCCCGTCCAAGTCATTGTATGTTGACCCACATCATCACCACCTTCACATAACCCCCATGGTCTCGAAGCTCAAGAACAGAGCTTCCTTAAGCTCTGTTTACATTAAGCTATGTAAATGAGCTTAATAAAGCTCAGTTACAGAGCTAAATTAAGCTCTGAAAACAGAGCTTATGATTTTCAGAGCTTGATAAGCTCTGTTTTCGGAGCTTGATGAGCTCTGAAAACAGAGCTTAATCATAAGCTCGGTCACAGAGCTTAATCAACATATGTTTGCAGAGATTGATCTCAATGAATAATAAACAACAAATAAAAATCGATTTTGATTGCAAAAGGGAAATTTTGATTGAAAAATCGGTTTAGGGTTTAGCAAGGGGAATTTTCAGGTAAATTTCTCCCACAAACTCCATTGGTTCATCTAAATTCAGTTATTCATGTCCAGTTGAGTTCGCCACCTCCATGTCCAAATCAGCCCCACCTCACCCGTATATACGTATTTGGGCATATAGGACCGTGTGAAAAAAAAAGGAGCACCAAAATCGCAGAAGATTATGAGTTATAGGACCAAAAGTGCAATTTACCCCAACAACACAGTTCTCTTCCACTACATGTAACACATCTACACCCCCCTCCCCACCCGCTCTCTCGCACTTGGGTACCAACCTCTCAAAACTCTCTTCCTCCATCCTAGCCAACTCAACGCACAGATCAATTTATTTATAATTGTTAAAGTGTATTTCAATTAGATGGAATTATTTAATTGTGTGATTCAATCAACAACTTAAATACACTAGAATAAATTGGGACAATTTAATTAATGTGGAAGAAAAGGCAAATGGACAAAAATGCAAGAGACTAAAGTTTTGTTCTCTTCGTCTGAACTGAACTTAACGAAACTGAACTGAACGTAACGAGTCTGAACTAAACTCAGCTGGACTTAATGGAGTTGAACTGAATTAGAACTGAACTAAATTGAATTGAAAATTTATTTTTAATAATAATAATAATAATAATAATAATAATAATAATAATAATAATAATAATATGATGGTTATACTATCAAAACTTTTAAAAAATATACTCCATTCGTTCCATTTTTAAAATACTTTGACATTTATTTTTTATTTTTACTACAAATTAATTCTAAATTACACATGACTAATATATAATAAATTTATATTAAAAACATATTTTGTAATTTATTAATAATTTATGGTCAAAGTTTAATTCAATAAATTAAATAATCAATTTTTTACTTGTACTTTCAATTTTGTATGGATATATTTAAATTTATTGTTTTCGTAGTGTGAAAAATTGGTTCGAGTTAAAACATGAAAAAGAAAATAATAATAATGATGATGATGATGCCCTAATGATAATACTAATTAATAATAATAATAATAATAATAATAATAATAATAATAATAATAATAATAATAATAGTTATTATTATTATTATTATTATTATTACTATTATTATTATTATTATTATTTTTTATTATAAACTAGACTTTTATTAATCACGCGAAATTGGAAGGAAGTCGAGAGACAAGCTGTGGTCCCACTCCTTTCTGGATACAAAAGCTAAGTTTAGAAAAAAGAAAAACACCACTCCTAACATCATTAGAATGACTAACAGATAAGCGCTTGAGGCGCGAAAGTGTGGCCAAGGCCTCCTCGTCAAGCTCTCCAAAAGAAGAGAAGGCAAAAGGGATGAACGAGTAGCCGTTCTCAGCACACTTCGAAGAATACTTCCTCTTCTTCTTCTGAACGGCAGTGTGCAAAGCAGCGCCAGGGACCCAAGGAACCAAACCCCCACCAGCAAAAGGAGAGACACCCGTGACATCCAAACAAGCGTCTTTGCCTTGAGACCAATTGTACAACAACAGATCCACTGGACGGAGATCCCGCCCATCATCGGATAGGAACCCCAAAGGGACCTCTTTCCGCACCGCAACACTAGCCTTAGAGCAGATATCAACCAAAGTATCGCGCACAAGATTGTGCCGGAACTTCACTCCCACCTCGCTAGAACAGTGCACAGCGTGGTCACCCCACTGGTCCATCCGGCGCACATGACAACTCGGGCATAGGGAGCCCTCCAAGAACAAAGGGACCGCTAGGCGATAACATAACACAACCCGAAACTGTCGAGGGTGCATATGCTGCCCTAACCCGTCAATGGGAATGGTGAAAAGGAAATCCTGCGCATGAGGGGCACGCAAACAGCTAAGAAGAGCCTCATGTCGACTACACAAACCAAAACGTGACGTCAGACGAGCATCAATGACACCAAAATAACTCTTTGCCAAAGATTTCATGAAATGGGGGGCAGGAGAGCTAGTGGTACCAGAGAGAGGGTCAACACCACAAAAGGCCGAGAAAGCATCCAAAGCAGACTGAAAGGCAGGGCCAAGCGAGTCAATCCCAGATCTCGCCAGAATCCGATCCTGCAAAGAGCGAGACTGCAAGCGGGAGGCGAGGAAGGCATACTGACTGACATCCTCAGCACTCAAAACCCCAAGGCCACCAAGTCTGATGGGAAGAGTGGCAAGCCGCCACTGCCAATCTCCAAAGCCGGGTCCCGAGCCTGTAACAATCGACTCCAAGGAAGTACGCAATGCCTGATCAAACTGAACCTGAGCACCGCCTAGAGACACAGGAGGGCAGCTCCGCAGAGCAAAAGACAACTTCGCAACCCCTGCACAATTCCGAAGGAGGAGAAGCTCACATTGGGGATCATCGAGCCTGCGGATTGCCTCCAAGAGAGAGACGGTCTTGGAAACCCGACGCGCAACACGACTACTGCAGAACCCAGAATCCCCACTGACAGCACCCCCTAGAAGCTTGACACCTCGAAGCGGACGAGAGATAGAAGCCGGGAAAAGACCACCCACCTTCCCCCGAGGGTCCTCAACCGGCCAGAAAAGCTCTGTCTTATCCACATTAAGGTGCAACCCCCGAGCTGGCCCATCGATACGGATGATATCTAACGCCTTGGCGACCATAAGAGTATCACCAATAATAGTGCCGTCAGCAAGATACCACGCCTGAAGAGAGAGCTCACACGCCCAGTGAATAGCAAGAACTAGTGGGTGCAGAACCAGAGAAAACAATAAAGGATCCAAAGGATCCCCTTGTTGAACCCCTTGCGAAGACCAGAGAACCGAATCACCATAGTAGAGCCGAGCGGGTCGAGAATAACAGAACTCCACCCATGGAGAAATGGCCGGACACCTCGACCGAGTCTCCTGAAGAATGACACTCCTGTCAACAAGGTTAAAGGCATTCCTGAAATCCACCAAAAGCATAGAGAGTCCAACCTCGTCTCCTCTAGCCTCCACAAATCTACTGACAGAATGAAGTACTGCCTCACAACCACCTGGCACTCCAACACCAAACTGAAAGTCATGCAAGTAGGAAGTCACCGAGTTCCCAACAAAGGAAGAGGCAACCTTAGAGACAAGCCTCCTCCACACAGTGCCAATGGCAATGGGCCGAATACCTCCACCTGGCTTAACTAGCGGAGTCAGAGGAGCACTTGCTATAAATTCCCCAAGCTGACTAGGGCACTTACCCGAAAGAAAAAGATTGACAACCCCAGTGATAGAAGCTATCAGATCATAAAAAACAGCAGAAGCAGCACCCCCCAAAACATCCAAAAAGTGCTGGGCGTGGGGACCATCCCGACCATCAGATTAATTATTGTTATTATTAAATGAATCTAAATTGAATTTAATGAAGATGAACTAAATGCACCTAAACTGAACTAAACTGAACTTAACGGGCCTGAACTGAACTGAACTGAACTGAACTGAACTTAACGGATCTGAACTGATTTGAACTGAACTTGAAATAATTAATCTTCATACGAAGAGAAGAGAGCCGTCATGGCCATGATATAGTCAGGTCATTACTCACGGCATTCTCGATGACTTGGTCATCTTAATGATCAATTGTATTACTTAGGAAAAATTACAAATTAATCACACTCTCAATAGTTAATATTAAATTAGTTTAACCCACTTTCTTTTTACAATTTAATCCAACAATTAGTAAAATTATCATTTTACTAAGTTTAGCATAAAGCTAATTAACCAAATCTTAAATTATCACTAACTATTCCACTTTCTAACGTATTTTATTAGTTAATCAAAGATTACTACACATCAACAAGCATCATCATCACTAAAATCACGATTTATTGGAAAAAAAATCAACCAACATAATCCAAAGATATGAAGCTAGTTGCTTGATTTTTCGACCGATTGAAGCTGTTGATTGAAATACTAAACTGCTTGCTTGATTGTCCAATAAAATAAGCTCCTTGCTTGATTGTTGGATTATAAATGCGAAGCTGCTTGCTTGATTGTCCCATTGAAATAGGATTTTTTCTTTTTCCAATTTAAAGATGATTGTGTTTTATTAGTTAAAAATTTAGTAATAGAGATATTTTACTATTAAATGCTTGGCATGATAACAACAAATCTAAAAATTAGGAATCTTATGTGAGATATTAGATTGTCTCTTCAGTTTAGGAAATTTGTGGGATCTGTCAGAATGACTAATTTGTAGAATTTTTTTTTATATATGACTAATGTGTACTCCCTCCATTTTTATTTATAAGTAGTTTTAGCATTTTAAACTATTCTCTTTAAATATAAGTAGTTTTAGATATTCTTATATTATTTTACTCTTTTCCATGTACTTTCTCCTCACTTTTAGTAGTATTAAAAGTGCATCTATTCTTTTTTCTCTATATCTCTTTCTTATTAAAACAAGAAAAGTTACATAAATTTTATAGGGGCTTTCTATTCTCAAGTCGGCTTCGTACAAATCTAAATGTAGGTCTTTATTATATATTTCATTCTAATTTATTAAATTTTGATAAAAATATATAAATGTGCAGTTATACCCCTACTTTCAAAAAATTCATTTAAATAATTTAAATAAGTTCTTACTATTTTATAAGTATTAAATTAAAAATAAAAATTTACTTTAACTAAAATTAAAGTTAACCAATATATATCAAATTAATTTCAACAACAATTCAATGAAATATTCGTTTTTCATAATCTAATTGCACTAGCTATCAACATTTGTAGATGACAATAAAAGAGGCTTATTTTTTTAGCTACGAAGTATATTATTTAGAAGTGTTCGATAGTTTATGTATCATTAAAATGGATAAATTAATTGTGATAAATTAACTTTGATTTGTGATTAAGATTAATTAATAAGGTTTACATATATGTAATCATATAAATTGAAATTAAGGGCATTATAGTTAATTTGTATTTTTGTGATGATTTTTAATGTTAAAGAAACTTAATTATAATCCATCATACCAAAAATGACTTTGAACCGAAATGAATGGATGAGATTAAATTAAGCGCCACATGGCAACTATTGAATGAAGACCTGAGTTTAGGTCGGTACAGAGCCGACCTGAGAATAGAAATCCCCAATTTTATAACATTAATAAGTGAAAGAATACAATAATAAAAATCAATCATTTCCTTAATATGTGTTAAAACACCTAAAACTACTTATGAATAAAAACGGAGAGAGTAGTAAACTATTGGGATCATGACTTATTTGTAATTAACCCTATAACTTACTAATGACTTGATTTTGGAAGTTAATCACTTGTAAAAAATGGCATTGGGGAAAATGGCAATGCTCGATTTCCTTTACTCTTCTTCCTTGATTCATTCTTACGGTATAACCTTAACGTCCGAAAGGAAAACGAGAGTTATACACCACCTTCAATCTAAAGAGATTTTCTAGCATTTGAATAGATTGGCAAGGCCCGGTTATATGGATATCATAGTATAGTAGAGGGTTTGAGCTTTCATTTTGCATATGAACTCGGGTATGTTTTCTTGTTCAAATTGTGTAATACTTACACTACAAGAAATCATGCATTTAGCGACGAATCATTAGATACGGAATCCATCCGTCGCTATTTAGCGACGGATCGCTATGGGTAGCGACGGATAAGCACGAACTGCGCTCTAAGCTCAGTTCGTGCATTTGGAGACCCAATTCGGCTTCAATTTAGCGACGGATAAGGTCTATCTGTCTCTATGTTGGCGACGGATAATCTTGTCCGTCGCTAAATTGAGTTGACAGTACTTTGATTTGGATTAAAAAAATTAAAATAAATAAATAAATTAAATTATAGCGACGGATGAAGTCATCCGTCGCTATACTTTTTATTTACAGATCGGGGAAGCTTTTGGCCACCAGCATTTTGCAGCTCCAAACCATAAGTTTACAACTCCATTTGGATTTGTAAATGGAGCAATTTACAACTCCAAATGGAGCTCCATTTGGAGTTGTAAATTGCTCCATTTTGAAACGACGCAAAATGCGATTGGTACTATATATCTGAATTCGTACTATATCTCTAATTTTACATGTTTTATATTAGGTTGATAATAAATAGATGCTACGAACATTGGGGGATTCCCTTTATGAGCCCTGGCAAGCCAACTGGCTGTTGGGAGTTTCGCCTTCGGATTGGATGGGAGATTCCCTTCATGAGGCTTGGCAGGCCTACTGGCGTGACCCAAAAGTCTAGTGTCGTTTTTTAGTGTTGGAGCCTGTAAACTCTTTTTTTTTTCCATTTGTTGTTTAACTTGCAGATCATGGGGATGCCAAAGAGACCGGGGAAGCTTTTGGCTGCCAGCATCCATAGCTACCCCGCTAGCGAGTTCGAGCCGGACTCGCTATTCCGCACTCCGGGTTCTCAGCCGGACTCGGGGTGCAATATGTTAGCGAGACACCGGATCCTGGCCAGCGTACGAGCAGCAGTGCGGGGTCTACAGGCCCATCCGACGTGTTTGCAAACTTACCGGATGATGGCTTCACGGGGTGGAGTACACAAAGGGTGTGAAGATGCATGGGAAGCTTGTAGTGTGGCCCATGCCTGGGAATGTGTAAGTACATGAATCATATTTACTTAGAATTGTATTTTTTTTTTTCAAAGTACTTTGTAACAGTTGGATTAATTTGTGTATGTATGTGATTGCAACATGCTGATGCCGAGGGAGGCTGCTAAGCTCATCAGCAAGGAATCCACGAGGCAAGTGGATCTCCCGCCACAGGGAGCCCAATGGCATACTTTCCATGCGGATAGGAAGGTGGAGATTTGGAATACTCTCGAGGTTAGTGATCTTTCTTCTCAGCTGAGGGTTTTTATATTATCTTCTAATTTGTTTGAGTGGTATGTTATCCACTTTACTTGGGTGATATGTTAGTCACCGTGTTGTAATTAGTTGTACTAGGACAATGTGTAATTGGTTTGGGTGATATGTTAGTCACCGTGTTGTTAGTTGTACTAGGACAATGTGTAATTTGTTTGAGTGATATGTTAGTCACCGTGTTGTTAGTTGTTCTAGGAAAATGTGTTATATGTTCTGCTAAAGTGTGGATAATTTGTGAAATGTACGAGAAGTTCTTCCTCCCTATCAAGATCAAGTCGAAGCTGTGGTACTGCTTCGAACATGAAGGCTCCGAGGCCTTATGGAAGAAGGTTGCTAAGATCAAGAAGAGACGGAAGAGTCCAAGAATTCCACTAGTGACGAACTTCCATGGCGTCGTTTTATGCAAGAATGTATTGCCAAAAAAATGAAGGAAAAAATGGATCAAATCCCCCAAACCATTACTCTTTTGAGACTATTCCCCCCCCCCCCCCCCAAAAAAAATTAATAAGTTTGGTGATACTTTCAAGAGTTATTCTCAAATTAGTGTAACCTAAATACTTTCTTACAATTTAGTTAAAATTTTCTTTCAAATTGGTGATTCTACTAATTTTAGTATTAATTAAGTTAACTAAAATTTATATTTTTTCTCCCATTAACAACGCTCCTTGTCAATCAGTAAAATACTGATTAATATGTCAAGCATCTTTATCAAATAACCCACCGTTTCATATTCATCAAACTCAGTTTTTTTTTTTTAAAGATGTTTGGACTTAATATTCATAAGATGCTTGTTTAGATTAGATGCTTGATCAATTAGGGTATTTTTCTACAAACAAAGTCTTTGAAGGGGTTGGGGTCGGATGCTTTAATTAGTTGGGGATGTTTGGATTAATCAAGATGTCTTAATATACAGAAAGATTGGAACGACTAATAACCAAGAAGCTTGAGTAGACAAAGTACCGGAAAGAAAGAATTGAAAGATGCTTGATAAATAATCAAGAATCTTGAATATAATACACAAAATATTGGAACAACAAGAAAGAAAAAAAATTGCTTCATAAATAATCATAATCAAGAAGCTTGAATACACAAAATTATTGGAACGGCAAGAATGAAAAAATTGGACGACTAATAATAGTCTAATAATATACATAATAATTTAATATTTAGATACATTTAAAAATCTAACCATGTAACTAATTAACTAAATATTAGGAATATATTATTATTTATTAATTGAGTTTCTCTAATTAGGTAAGGTTAATTTAGTCCAAATATATATATACACTAATTTGTAGTAAGTTTTTCATGTATCACTAATTTGATAGGAACTATTAGGATCATTACTAACCCTATTTAATTTGGGGGGCATAGCTCAAATGAGTTATAATTTGGGGGTTTAATCCATTTTCTCCAAAAATGAAATGAAATTATTTTCTTAATATTACGTAGTGTTGTAGATTTTTAGTGGAATTCCGAGTGAATTATGTTTTATATTTTGTTTCCAAGCGATCAAATACTACAATATCACTTCATAGCGTTTATAAATATACCATAACTTCTCTATCTAACATATTATTGATGATATTCCACTGAAATAAGGTATTAAAATCATGCAATTTTGGTGTGTATATAAAAAATAATATGAAGTAATAAATACAAAATTACAAACTATATATTCTTGGGCCGTACTAGGCTTACGGGCCTAGATATTCATGCCCATGGGCCTATGTGAAAGGCCCTAGCCCAGCCCATCAATATAGTTGGGTGGGCCTGGGAGGATAAAATCAAGCCAAGCTTGGGCTTCAATCGGACTGTCCGGTCCAAATTGCTATACCTGACTGAAAGCAATTTGGACCGATCCAGATCCAAGTTCATACCGACGTTGTGATCATTTTATCTATCCAGATCCAAGTTCAATTTTTTTTCTTCTTAATTTATGTTAGTTTGTAAAGTTTTAAAAAGTTTTACATTGTTTGTCTTAATAAAATAGTTTAGTACATTAGGTGCAAAATTTCTTATAGTTTGGTATTGTTTATGTCAAGAAAGTAGTTTAGCACCTTATATGTAAAATTTTGAATAATTTAGTATTATTTGTGTAATTTTCTCTGCATAAATTTTTTAGAATATATACTACACATTAGATTAGAAACTCAATTTTCACAGGGGGAAAAATTAGAGATTTGTTGAGTAGATAACACCTCACAAGATTAGAGTAAGCTGATCATCGATTTTAGGAAAGAATGCTTCGTCACTGGGTATGGAAAGGGTCGTAACTGGAGCTGTAATCCACTGGTTGATTCGCACTCCATGTGCTCAGGCTCTCATACGTCGCCTGAAAAGGAAATTGCTTCTGCTTGTGCTATCTCTTTCCCTTGGCCAATCCGGCAACAATGGCTCTGCTAGCCGTACTCGGTCAACCGCCCAAGAAACGGGCGGTTCTTCTCCGTCAACCGCCCAAGAAACGTCCGGTTCTGCTCCGTCAACCGCCCAAGAAACGTCCGGTTCTGCTCCGTCAACCACCCAAGAAACGTCCGATTCTGCTCCGTCAACTACCAAAGAAACCAGTTCTGCTCCGTCAACCCAAGAAACGGGTTCTGCTCCGTCAACTGCCCAAGAAACCAGTTCTGCTCCGTCAACCCAAGAAACGGGTTCTGCTGCGTCAACTGCCCAAGAAACCGTGAATGCTGAGAAACAAAATGAGCCTGATAGCGCTGAGCACAAAATCCTTCACCCACTCATCATGTCAAAACTCTGAAGTTCGTCCCTCTGTTCATTCTTGAAATCACAATCTCTGCATAGGATCTTAGCTTTCACATCAGAATTCTGTTTACATATCACATCCTCATGACTTAGTTTTCACCGACTGTCTCTTCACTTTCCGTTTGTCACATTACTTGCCATGCCTTGATGAATTTTGTGTATTGATGTCTTGGCATGCACAGATACGGATTGTACAGTCACTTTTACTTAATTGGATTGAGATTTGAGAGTGACCCCAAGTTAATTGAAAATCCGCAAATGGTTTGCATTCTTTTGATACTAAAGATTCTCAAGGTTGCTTGTGAACACACTGGTTTGTTACGTATAAGAATCGGCAAATGTTTGCATTCTTTTGATCACATTTTGGGATCGATGACAAACAACTGCTGTGGCAGCGTGTTCTTCCCCGTTTTGGGATGGATGACAAATAATCTGCTGTGGCAGCGTGTTTCTTCCCCGTTTTGGATTTGTAGAATCGATCATTTGAAGTAAACACTGCGGGAAACTATGGTACGTGAATCTTGTGAATAATTGATTCACATTGTCCAGTTGTGACAAATATTAATGAATCGAATGATGTTGTTTCTTTGTGATTTAAAAAAAAAAAAAAAAAATTCCAGGCGCGCTTCAAGTCTCCAACATGACTCAAAGCAGCTCGAACTCAGAAATCAGAATAACCTGGTGTTCATGTATATGTATATATATATGATACTGAGTTTCATAGCATATCATATAATAAATCATCAATCAACAACTTGAATTTCCAGCGTGTCATCCTAGCACCGATCGGAAATTCGAACTTTTAATTTGTAAGTACTAGTCATCACATTTTGTAATCCTCCAGTTGTGTATATTATATATATATACAAGTAGTTCTTACTTAACATATCGAGTTCAAAATTAACAACTCAAGCTCAACATATATAAAAATTAATTATAAGTAATAAGATAACCATTCAACACCATAATATATAGCAGAATGTACATTTTTCACACCAGTTAATAATTGTCATTTGGATTCAGAACACATGACCCTTAGATTGAACTCCACTGATCGAATAGTCGAGTGAGTGGTGAGTTTTTGCGAATGAATATGTACTAGTGTCTAGAATTCGAAGAAAAATTGGCAAACCTCATTGTTGGCAACAGTCTCAAACTAAAAATTAATAAGGATCCTCGATGTAAATTTGGAGATGAATTTTTTATCCATTGATTACCAATCGACCATACAGAAGAAATTGGGGATCATCTATGGCCTTCACATAGCTAGATTTTATTCCGCCATTAGAGAAGAGTGAAGCGGAGTGCGAGTTAATGGAGCATGCTGCATGCGCCTGCATGGGTGATTAGAATGTAGACAATTTGTTATCTAATAAATATATACTATATGTTTCCATAATAATAGCTTGTGTAATTTGCAACGAGACCCATAGGGTTTTGGTAATTATTAATTTGCCTTTAATATTTTATCATGGTTTAAATGTTTCCATAATAATAACTTCTGTAATTTGCAACGAGACCCATAGGGTTTTGGTAATTATTAATTTGCCTTTGATATTTTATCACTTTAGTATATATGTTTAAAGTTTACACCGTATATACTACTGAAGTGATCATATATCGAAGGTTAAGTTATATTTCCGCTCTTGCTCCGGAGCAAAAACATATAGTATAACTTAACCATCTTACCATCTATTCTAGTAATAATGTTCCAAACTATGTAATTATATTGTAATATGTATTCAACTTCAATTTGAGTTTGATGTGCAGATATGTTATTATGGGGGGTTAAGGCCCAATTCATTTGTTGATTAGTGGTCAGAAATTATTCTTATTATATATATTTTAGTATATATTATGGAATATTGATATTTATTTGAAATTAGATAATATCTCTATTAAGTAATATTGATATTTATTTGAAATTATTCTTATTATATATATTTTAGTACATATTATGTAATATTGATATTTATTTTGTAGAACAAGGTTTGAAATTGGATAAGATCTCTAATCTTTATTAAATTAAACTCTAATCCCTTAAATATAGTTATTGCATGCCATTAGCTGCCTTCTTTATTGATTAATGAAAAGAATACACTTCCTACCCAAACTATTACCCAAGTTACACTTTCCTATCTAAAATTTAAAATGTTACACTTTACTATTTAATCGATCCAATATATTATAATTTAAATATATAATTTAATATTTATTAGTTAAATAATTATAAAAAAATCTTAAAAAGTATAAAATGCTATATAAATAAGAATTTATAAAAATAAAATATATTAATATTATTGGAATATAATAAACAAAATATTTAAGAAAAAACTTGTTTATATAATGAATATATTTTTAATATTTTACACCTATTTATTTTTTAAAAATATCGAACTTTAAACAACTAAATATTAAAAAACAATAGTTAGCTTTTTTAATTATTATATTTCCAAAGCTAAGTAAACAAAAATATAGACTTTCCACTAATAATTATACCCAAAAAAGTATAAATGTTTCACAATTAATTTAATTTAATAAATTTAATTTTACAATGTAATATATATATCTTTTCTGATTGTTTTTTCATTTTGAGTAATTTTTTAAGTAATTAGGTTTTGTTCTTTTCATCTTGAAATTAATTATTTTAAATTCAGTTCAGTTCAATTCAATTCAGTTTAGTTCAAATTTGTCTAATAGTATTTTGTACTACAAATAAGTTCAGTTCAGATTCATTCAGTTCAGTTTAGTTCAGATTTGTCTAACAGTATTTTGTACTACAAATAAGTTCGCAGGTTCGGGAGCAAGGGAAGCAAGCACCCCCTTTCGAAGATACTAGAGCCCGCGGTTCAGATTCATTCAGTTCAGTTCAGTTCAGTTCAGATCAGTTCAGTTCAAACTTTTTCAGGCGAAAAGAACAAAGCCTAAATATTGAATTAGATATTAAATTGTAACATTTTACATAGTTTAGATAGTAAGACTCTGTTTCATTAGCCTGAAAACCTCTGAACTGAACTGAACTTATCTGAACTGAGCTGAACTTGTCTGAATTGAACTGAACTTAATAAATTTGAACTGAACTGAACTGAACGAACCTGAACTGAACTTAAGACTTAATAATAATAATAATAATAATAATAATAATAATAATAATAATAATAATAATAATAATAATAATAATAATAATAATAACAACAATAATCCGGTTCTCTGGTCTTCTCAAAGGGTTCAGCAGGGGGATCCTTTGGGTCCTTTATTATTTTCCCTGGCTCTGCATACGCTAGTTCATGCTATTCACCAGGCGTGTGAGCTCTCCCTTCAGGCGTGGTATCTTGATGACGACACTATTATTGGTGATACTCTTATGGTTGCCAAGGCATTAGATATCATCCGTGTCGAGGGCCGGCTCGTGGGTTGCATTTGAATGTAGATAAGACAGAACTTTTCTGGCCGGTGGAGGACCCTCATGGTCGGATGGATGGCCTTTTCCCTACTTCTATCTCTCGCCCGCTTCGAGGCGTCAAGCTTCTTGGGGGCTCTGTTAGTGGGGACTCTGAGTTTTGCTGTGATTTAGTTGCGCGTCGAGTTTCCAAGACCATTTCTCTGTTGGAGGCTATCCGCAGGCTTGATGACCCGCAGTGTGAGCTTCTTCTTCTTCGCAATTGTGCGGGGGTTGCGAAGTTGTCTTTTGCTTTGAGGACTTGCCCTCCTGTGTCTCTAGGCGGTGCTCAGGTTCAGTTTGATCAGGCTTTGCGTACCTCATTGGAGTTGATTGTTACAGGTTCAGGACCCGGTTTTGGGGATTGGCAGTGGCGTCTTGCCACACTACCCATCAGACTCGGTGGTCTCGGGGTCTTGTGTGCTGAGGATGTCGGTCGGTATGCCTTCATCGCCTCTCGCTTGCAGTCTAGCTCTTTGCAAGATCGGATTCTGGCGAGGTCTGGGGTTAACTCGCCTGGCTCTACCTTTCAGTCTGCTTTGGACGCTTTCTCGGCCTTTTGTGGTGTCGATTTTCTCACTCTGTTACCGCTAGTTCTTCTGCCCCCCAGTTCATGAAGTCTTTGGCAAAGAGCTATTTTGGTGTCATTGATGCACATCTGACGTCACGCTATGGTTTGAGTCGTCGACATGAGGCTCTCCTTAGCTGTGTGTGTGCCCCTCATGCACAGGATTACCTTTTCACCATTCCTATTGACGGGTTGGGGCAGCGGATGAACCCACGACAGTTTCGAGCCGTGCTGTGTTATCGCTTAGCGGTCCCTCTGTTCCCTGATGGATCATCTTGCTCGAGTTGTCATGGGCATCGGATGGACCAGTGGGGAGACCATGCTGTCCACTGTTCTATTGAGGTGGGGGTGATGTTCCGGCACAATCTTGTGCGCGATACATTGGTTGATATATGTTCTAAGGTTGGTGTTGCGGTGCGGAAAGAGGTCCCTATGGGGTTCCTCTCTGATGATGGGTGGGACCTTCGTCCCGCGGATCTGTTGTTGTACAATTGGTCCCAAGGCAAAGACGCTTGTTTGGATGTCACGGGTGTCTCTCCCTTTGCTGATGGGGGATTGGACTCTTGGGCTCCTGGAGGTGCTTTGCAGACGGCTGTTCAGAAGAAGAAGAGGAAGTATTCTTCTAAGTGTGCAGAGCACGGCTACTCGTTCATCCCTTTTGACTTCTCTACTTTTGGGGAGCTCGACGAGGATGCTTTGGTTACTCTTTCGCGCTTCAAGCGCTTAGCTGTTAGTCATTCTAATGATGTTAGGAGTGGTGTTTTTCTTTTTTCTAGACTTAGTTTTTGTATTCAGAAAGGGGTGGGAGCACAACTTGTTTCTCGACTCCCTTCCAATTTTGAGTGATTAATAAAAGTCTAGTTTATATATAAAAATAAATATATAAATAAATAATAATAATAATAATAATAATAATAATAATATAATAACTATAATAATAATACTAATAGTAATAAAATGAATAAAAAATAAATAATAAATAAATATCTAGCCTGAACTGAACTGAACTTAATAAATCTGAGCTGAACTGAACTTATTTTAACTGAAATTAAAGTGAAATGAACATAGCCTAAAGTGTAACTAACTTTTTATACTTTTGGTAGGAAAGTGTAACTAGGGTAATAGTTTGGATATGAATTTTTTTTTTCCATGATTAATTATGTATTTAAAGATTAGTTGTGTCAATTTATGGAAACATTTAAACTTGACAAATTTAATCTGTCAAGGCCTACTATATAAACTTAACAATAAAATTTATAAATCGATGAATATATTTACTTTCACGTTGATGATACATGTTCCTCTTTCTAATAGCGTGATTGTTAATCCATCTTTTCAACCAAGTCTAAATAAACAATTTAGGCAAATTAGTACTTGTTCCCTCTAAACTTCATATTTTTTCCATTTTATGTCTTTCGTAACTTTTGTTAATTAGAAGCTGTATTGTTTTAAATCCGTCAAGTCAACACATGTTGACCCGGCCGGATTAATCCGGACCCACAAGGCTTTACGTGATGGACAAAGAAATCTCGATTTTTGAGATTTTGTCGGGTTAATCTGGAAAACCAAAAATAAAAAAAAATAAAAAAAAAAAACCTAACTGAACTTGTTTCGAAATTTAGATTTTATTTGAACTTATTTTAATTTTGAAGTTGCGTTATTTGTCTAAACTATTAAAGTTTTTTATTTGGATTATTGTTTTTGACTTTTTTTTTATGAGTTATGTTATGTTTTAAAAGTCGGAGCTGGAGGTTAAACCGGCCACCACAAAAAAAGATCGAACTGGGGTCGGACCGGCACAACCGAATTGTAATCCGGGTTGAGCCGAATTGTTTTTTTTTACTTTTTTAGCCTTCGTTTGACTTTGAATTAATCTTAATTCATATCGAAAAAATAATTTTGAAACTTATATTATGAAAATATAAGATTTCTAATTTCATAATATTATAATTTCAAAGATTATGTTTCCGATATGATTTAAGATTTTGATGTTAAACATAGGATCGAAAATGTCAATATAAATGTTATACTTGACATGGGACGGAAAAAATACAATAATACCTAGTCACTATAACTTTTTCATTGTTTTTTACTACGACCCTAAATTAGTGAAGGGGACCAAAATCACAATTTCCCAAAATTGATCTCTCGAAGTCTACTCTAACATTGACAGATCTCTCCTCAGTTTTATTTATACTTACACTATATATACCTATATATATATATGCGGCGATGCGCTAGACAACATTCGATATCCTGATCTCTCGTGCATTAATTAAGGGCAAAACCTAATGTTCACTGACACAACTAAAGCTGCAGCAAAACCTTGAAAAAAGAAAAAACTAGCTAGAGATTCATCACCAATTAATTAAGCGCGCTGCAGCAACACCAAAAACCTTGAGACATGATAGTTTTTCTTTTCACATGCGGTGCTTTGCAGCTCATAAGGCACATCTTCCAAGGATGGTGCAACAAACTTTCATCAAACCCTAACAAACTAGTATTGCCCACCGGTGTGTTAAGCAAGCTCCCAGAGGATATTATCATCCTTATCCTCACTAAGCTCCCAGCAAAAGCCCTTGTTCACCTCAGGTGTGTTTCCAAGTTCTTCGACTTGATAATCTCTCAACATTACTTCCTCGATCTTCACCTCTCCTGCATCCAAGACCAAATAATGCAGCATGATCACGATGAGCTTTATTCTATTGGTTATAACTCTAACGGAAACGAATATTACTTGTGTCGTCATGATGTTGATTCTGGCAGAATATTATCTGCATCTAGCTTATATTGTGAACTCCCTTCTACTGTGATTTCTAATGTCCATGTAGTGGGTTCAACAAGAGGCCTTGTGTGTTTGTTTAATTGGGATTCCAGTTGCGAGTCCTTTAGTCTCACATTATCGAATCCTGCAAGTCGCAAGTCCAAGAAGCTTCCTCTTTTGCCAGATTTTCGTAACATCAGGACAGACGTTATGGATTGTTATAATATCATATTCGGCTTTGCATTTGATCACGAAACTGTTGATTTTAAGCTAGCGGTGATCTTGTACGACAAGCCCCCCAAACAACAGCACTCGTGGAAAACTGGGAGGTATCCTGCCAAGTTTTTTGTTTATGCTGAGAAAAGGAAATCATGGAGTAATGTTACGCGGATAGTATTGCCTTGCTACATTGTAGCTACTGATGGTTTATTCTTCAAGAGAAGTGTGTCTGTAAACGGGGTTGCATATTGGTTGGCGAGAAAGGAAGGGGCCGAGCTAGAGCAGGAAAATGATTGCATCATGGGATTTGATGTCGTTACTGAGGCGTTTGAGGTTGTGGAGTTACCACAACATATCTTGATGCAATTAGGTAATTTGAGGTCTACGTATGCTGGTAGCTTGAGATTGTTTAGTCTGGTTGATGAGAAATCGCTTGCCTTGTTTGTTAGCATGGAAGGCGTTCGTGGGTATGTTCACAGTAAGAACTGGAGTTTATGGGTGATGAATGCAGGCTCTAACAGCAACCAAAAGTATTATTGGGAGAAAAGATACAACTTGGTGTTGGATTATCTATTTTTTCCCCTGGGTATGGTAAATGATAGACAGCTTTTAGCTGATGTATTGGATTCGGATGCTAGTGCTGATGTATGGGATGCTAGGAATCATGGTTTGGTTGACGTTGAGAAGAAGAGTTTTAAGGAACTTCAAGCTTGTGGTCTGCCTATATTTAACCGCATAATTGGTTATGTTCCCAGTTTGGCCTTACTCGATGCTTAACTATGTCGTCTTCCATGAAGAGTATTAGCAGTTCCATGAATTTGTTACATGGCTAGCTAGCTTCTATTATCATGGCAGCAAAATAAAGTTTATACAGTTGTAATATGTACTTTCACTAGATTTTGATGCTTCTATTGTTTCTCATATTACAACAGTTTTCCATGTCGATTTTAGCCCTTTATTTAACGTACTTGTAATGAATATAATGGTTGTAAGCTGTAGCTTTTAAAGGGTTATATAGAACGAATCACACTTTTACCACTAAACTATACCCGCTACGATATGATTATCATATACAAATGAAAACAAAGACATATTGTAATCACCAAGTGGCAAAAATTGTTTGCTGCGTGTTTGTGCTTGCTCTGCTCCTCTCCGCCGTGTACAGTCAGATTTCAAAGCATGTTTAAGGTGGTTAGAGTCAGATTTCAAAGCAAGTTTAAGGTTACGAATATAACACACTACTGTTAAAGATGAGTGTGTACATTGGTCTAATTGATACAGTAACAGTTTCAGATGAAATCAGAACGTATCACTGTAATAATTTCGAAAAAAGAAAGATGAGGCTACTGCATTAGAGCAGCAAACACAAAATCAAATACAACTACAATATGGTTTGATTTCTACAGTCAGTCTGCAGTTGCTTTACATACTAGAATCCAACAAGGACAAACTCTGCCAGGGAAATTTATAGACTACCTAATCAGAGTCTAAAGTTACCGCCATATCCCCCAACACCAGATGAACCATATCCACCACCATAAGGTTGTCCAGAGTAGGATGTGTACGAGCTACTACCCATTTGAGAGTAGGTCGACCTCAAGCTCGATTCCAGCTTTCCATAACTTCCTGGTTGCGGCTCTCTGTGACCACTGGTAAATTCCTGCATTTGTACAGAACAGAACAACAATGACGGGCTTCATCCAACTCAACATTGATAATAGTTGAACAAGCATGTAAAGAAAAGAAGAACAATTATGGGCTTCATTTAACTCAACTTTGATATTAGTTGAACAGGCATACTCAGGTCATTTGACATCATCTACACTACATGATACATCACAGCAAACATAGACATACTTATTGCAACATAACAATCAGGAAAGTTGAGACATTATATTGTATTTCGTGTTTGGTTTCACAATAGCATTTTACCTTGATTCAAGTTCGAAAATAATCAGATACCATTATTTACCACTGATTTAAAAAATGAATAAAATGTTGTTATTTTAAAGCATTCCTGATTTTAACACAAGGCACATACTATACACTATACAATTACACTTATTGCAATATAGCAAACATATCAGAAACATTATTAGATCCTATATCGTACATTTGTACTATATAACTTGTTTAGTTCAATGAAGCCTTCTACCCTATTGTTTGATCCATGCTCCAAAACAAATCAGATACCATTATTTACCTCCGCTTCAAAAAGTGATTCAAACGTTGTTACTTGTAGTATGTATGATTTTTCACACAAGACTATGTTCATTTAGAAGAGAACAGGGCACATATATACCTGAATAAGTTGCTGAGCTGCTTGGACCTGGGCAGAAGTGCCTTTTATCTCCACTGTAATTTCTTCCGGTAGGCCTCTGCTTTCTTGCACAGTTAAAATGGCTCCACTAGAACGGCGAATGTAATCAATATTTGCTCCCTGAACCCCAATAATATCCTCTGCAAAATCAAGAGGTATCTGCATGGTCTGTGCAATCTACATAAAGCAATCCATATGTAATCCCGTAAGTATGTTGAGTGGCAAAAGCTATAACTACTCAGTAAATAAAATATAAATGAGTAATACAGGAGATTGACAAACCTGAGTTACAAAAGGCCCCCCAGCACGCCCAACCGTTGAACCACGACTACCAATTCCATGTTCGCTTCCATATAACGAAAGTCTTGAAGATGGTATATGTGAATCTAGCTGGTTTTCACGATCAATAAAAAGTGATTCCCTTTTGCCTGGAACAGGATAATCCATCCCCATAGAAGACACTGGAGTTGAATGCAATGATGCCTTCTCCACCCAAGAATCCACTTGCCTTTCCTGAACGGGTGGGGCATTAAACTGTAAAAGGAAAGAAGTCAGATTTAAGACCCAAAAAAACACGTGAAGTCCATACTAAGCTCTGGAATGTAACTTACATTTTTCTCAAATAAAGGAAGAATACTCTGATCCACCAAGAACTTTCTCAAATGTCCAACCACAGCTTCCAAACCGTTGTGAACTTTAAGAGCTTCCCCTTGTATCTCAACAATCCTTTCCTCAGTACTGGCATAGAGTGGCAGTTCATCTAAAACATGAATATGGATAACTGTCATTCACCCAGGTATAGAACATTGTCTGGAGATTAAACAGACAAAATAGAAGACGAACGCAAGCAAGAACAAAGTTTTGCCTTAATAAGCCTGATCTCTAAAGTCAACGTATCTATGCTTCCTAAAACTTGTCAACTCAAGACAGCTTTATGTGTGCTTGTGTTGTTATTATAGAAGGGTCAAATTGAAACACACAAGTAGAAATGCATCAAACATGGCAGATCTAGAAATTGTTATGGAGTCATTCGATTTTCAACTTGACAAGAATTCTGCCCACAAACACAATTTTAAACTTGGGCTTTATGTTTCAACGTGTTTTAAATCAAGTATTGGGCCAAACACGCATAAGGCATCACTACATAGCTTGGGTGGTCCACCACACTAATTGAAAAAATAAAAAATGCATAGAGCGCAACATGCTGTATTCTGAAGAATGTGCAGCGACATACTTGGGAGTCGAATCTAATTGTAAACCTAGGAGCCTGATGAAGCTGTAATTAGTATACTCATCAATATTTCCATTTCCAATTATAGAGATTACCAAGTTCCGTAAAGACATGCTTTCGCTATAAAAGGAGTAGAAACACATTAACCACTATCTAATAGTACAAGCAAAGAAGCAAAGGTTAAATGTAGCATGAACTGTCATCTAAGCAAACATAACTAAAGGGTGCTGTCATACCATGTGCGAGCACCCGAACAGAAGCACCAGTACTCTCCTGAATAGACTTTATCAAGGAGCCTTGCTTTCCTATTAAACTAATGGCCTGCGTAGATGCTACTAATAATCGAACAGAACAAAATGCAGATAAAACAGCACTTGTAGCTTTTTCCATGCCATCATCTTCAGGCAGTCCCATGACGCGTCTGAAGATCCTTAATATTGCATCCATCGCTGGAGACAATGCTGCCTCTGGTTCTTCCTTCCCAGATACTAAAACCTGAAAAAAAAATTGTGCATTCAAGACTGGTAGTTAGAAGGCAGTGCAGTAAATGTGGTAAATAATCATAATGAAGCTGCACATAGACCACAAATAGCCAAGTTAAGTGTTTTTTGCTCTTCCTTTTAGAGTTGTCATTAATATCAATCTGATTGTGTAAACATACACGGATATAAGCATACAGTTTATTCTTCTCACTGATGCATATTTTACAAACAATATCACACACTCGCACAAAACAAAGAAACAGGAGGAACATGATGCTCTAAGGGTACTTCTGAGATCTTAGCAGTGATTCCTTATGCATCCCAAACTACAAAAGTGCATCCCAGTTCAACTTTTCAATTTATTAAATTGTTTGCAGGCCACAAAGCATCCCACCTATGGTAGGGTATGGGTATGACCATGTTCATGTATATAATACCAGAGCATCTCTTATAACTTGAGAAATTACTGTTCTATTCTAATGTGAACATATTTGGATTGGAACATAAGTTTATTTGCACAATGAAAGCTATCTAGATTAACACAGACAAACAAAGTTGTACCTAGAACCAAAACTTATGTCACAAATGATATGGCGAAACAAAGTTGTATGTACCTAGAACCAACACCTCACAGATGATATGACAAAGTAGGCAACGAAAATAGAAACAGCATAGTAACAGTGGAATGTGCTTAATCACTAATCATACCGCTAATTTGTAATTGGGTAAAACCCTAATTAAAAACAATCACATTATAAAAGTAATAATGGACCTTACAATTCGATCAGGAGAGGTCTTAGGGCCTTCAAGCACACGAATCTTCGCTCCAGTATCCTCAACGAGTTTCTTAATTAGATCTCCCTTCCGCCCAATAATGCCTCCTACTTTCAGCACCGGTACAACAATCCGGAAAACGGAGTAACCTGGCCAGCCAGGCCATTTAGCTTTAATCTCCGCCAATTCCTTCTCCTTATCGTCCACCGGATCGGTCGTGTTGCCGATGGCATCAGGAGGCGCGTCTGCCGTGGCATCCACGGCGGTTTCCACGTCCTCGACTATGGGCTCCGCCGACACGGGCTCTGCGGCGGCGCCGTTGTCGGATGGAGGAGGCTCGGTGGTTGCCATATGGTTCGTGTGGAGTTTTGAGAGGTTCAGAAGTCGGAAGAATTGGGAGGGTTTTAGTTGTGAGAGTATGAAGTATGCAGACGAAGACGATAGACGATGAAAGGGAACGGACTCGTGTGCTTGTTTGTTGACTTCAGATTTAGAGGGGTTAATAAGGGTAATTGCACTGATAGTGTGTTATTTTTTTGGATTTTTTACCAAATGGTCAAATAAACTGTACCTATTTACCATTTAAATCATACCACAAAATATTTTATAATTTAGTCTTATTAATTACCATTTGGTCTCATTTTTAGGTTGTTGGTAAAAAAACAAGTACCCGAGTACTAAAATATAAGTACCGAGTACTAAAACTAATGGGATACTAATTGTCGGGTACTAAAAATTTTAGTATTCGGTACCCAAATTAAGGGATACTAAAGTGTTGTGTACCTAAATATAAGTATTTAGGTACTATAAATAAAATTGAAGTACCCGGGTACTAAAACTAATGAGACCAAATGGTAAAAAAAATTGTGGTAGTATTCAAATGGTAAACTATGGAGGAAGCAAATGAGACTAAATGGTAGGGTGCCCGTTATTTTTTTCACTTTGCACATATTAATCCTCTCGTTTATTTTTTACAATTACTTCAACGGAGTACAATATATGAACTCAGATTAGAGGCGAAGCCTAAATTTATGTTAGAGGCAGAGGCTGAATTTATGATTAAGTGGGATGAAGGTATTCGAGGCAATGGCATACCAATGGGCTAGTTGAATGGAGTAAGGTCTAGTGTTTCTGTTGATGAGTAAGTTCGTCTTTTCTAGAATTCATTTCAAGTACAGGAACTTAAGCGTTCTGCCGATCAAGTTCTTTCCATTTCCTTATTACGACATGTGAGTGAAGAATCTAATTTAGGTGAAAAGAGTGAATAATATAATTTTGATCATTGTCAGGATCAGAAAGAAAATCCTACTAAATCGAGAGAGAAGTTAATCGACTATAAATTTGAAATCACAATGAAAAACTTAAATTAAGTGTAGACTACAATATAGGGACAAACTTTAAGTTAGCAATTTAATATTGGCATGTTTCTTGAAGGGATGACGAGTGTTGATGTGTTTGCAAGGTACCACTGTTGGAACAGAAGGTATAATATTTTATACACATGTGGTACCAATGAGTATGGTACTGCGACTACAATTGAGGCTATGTGATAAAGGTTTTTCTCCCAACGAGAGTTGCGACAAGTAATTAATAACTTTTATATGCAAGTCTTTTACTTGCTATTGCCCCGGGGGTGAGGGGATGACAGTGGTTGGCGACTGCCACCTCCAAATTTTTAAACTTTTTTATTAGATCCTCCAACAATAATACAATCATAAAATTCTCAGCCTCACTCCCCACGTCAACATTCAACTAACTTGAATCTATGTCCAACTCTTCACTCTTCACATCCTCCAACAATCAAACTCTATCTACCCTAAATTTATTTTTCCTTTTTCTAATTTCTTTTCAATTCACACTATTCCTTTCTCATTACTTTTAGAAATTCATACCTCATATTATTTTAAACATTATTTCAAATGTCGTTAGCTAACTAAAATAAATTGGAAACAAATTGAAACATTACAATATTTTAGAATAAAAAACACAAATTAATTTATAAAGAAAACTGAAAATAAAAGCGAAGAGAAAATGAAAATAAAAGAAACCAAATTGAAATGATTAATAATATTTCCAGAAACATATAAGGCCCAAATGGAAAGTTCCAGCCCCATCGAATACAATATATTGAACAGAAAGTAATGCAATAAAGGGGAAGTTTCAGGGTTAGTATTTCCATTCTCGAACAATTATTGTCAAAGACGCGGATATAATGCTTTGGTACATTCCAGGGTTAGTATGCAATAAAGGGGAAGTTTCAGGTCCTTAACATAAGTTGGATTATTCTCCATTTGAAGTTCATCATTATGTTCATATGCAAATGCTTAATGGAAGATTTTACCTGTTCAAAATACATAATGAACCCAAAACCAAGAACATACTATGTGCTTCATTCACAGACAACTTGGTTTGGAAACAAGTAAAGGAGGGAAAAGAAGGAAAAGAAAGAAGAGATGTTCTTCCATAAGTTGAAATTTACACCAAGTGATTACAACATTGCCAGATCCAAATTATATTACACAATGAACTCGTAGTAACAGAGTTAGTGACATGAGTTCACAACAAGCGTGAAATAACAGCAGAACTGATATCATTGTCAGCTGCAATTGGCCATCTAATGCAAGTATAAGCATATAGCATATCAAACCTCAAACAAGGTAAAAATTTGGTCATCAGAAGCTCTCTCTATTTCAGAGTTCATTAATGGAAGTATCTCTTTCTTGTACAAACAGTGTTAGATGGGGCATTAATTTCCCGGTGCTACTTCATACATTTCCTAGTTGATCGATCATGAAATCTCTTTTTTATCATGGAGAAAAAAGGAAACAGGAAGAAAAGGGACATCTAATTCTCCAATTGCAGAGAAATAAAACCATATTAAACAGACTAACAAGTAACAACAACCTCTTCAAGGAAGACATAACTAAAGAAATTGGGGTGAGGATAACATACAAAATTTCACCACTTCTCCTTCAGTTCTGCCACCGGTACATAAATTGTATATGGCTCATCCACCTTACTTTTCCCATTTTTTGAGCTTGGTAATTGACGTAAAGCTTCCCTGATCCTTTCCACACGATTCTTGATTTTACAGAGCCTCTCCATCTCGGCCTCTGCATCGCTTGTGCCACGTCTGTTCTTGCGATTCAATTTCTTCTTAGCTGCCTTCGCTCTGTCTTTCAAATGTTTCAAGCTCACATCATCACCAGGGTCCACACTAGTCTGAATCAAGAAATAAGGAAAATAAAACAAGCTATATATGAGAATCAACTCATGATCACACATATAAATCTCACATGAGAAAACTGAGTTTCAACAAGTATTGATGCTTGTTAATAATGCCAAAATTCAAGAAATACTACTGTTTGTCTCTATTGTCAGCCAAAGAACAACTGGCTTTCACATTTTCCTAATTGTGATGTCCATAAAATATGTATAATAGAGAACCATAGCAAACGTACCTTGATAACCCCTGGTAATTGTACTAATGGCTTCTTTTTCTGCCTTTGTTTGAAGAAACTGGCAGCAAGTTGGTGTTCCTTCTACGGACATACATATTGAAACCCTTGTTTGGCTCTGAGGTCTTAGTATCTGCTAATGGTATTTCATCAGCATGTTCATCATTTTCAGTTTCTGATGCGGATTCCTTTTGACCACTTACACCAACATCCCGAGACATATCTCCTCTTGCCTTTCTTGCTTTTAGTGCCAGATAGCGAGAGTTCTTGAACCATTTGTTGACCTACAAGTCATGAAAGCATCCACCATCACACAAGGTGGAATATGACCACATAATATAACATAAACATTTTAATGTTTCCTTATGCCTGAACCTGAATCCTGATGGATGCAAGTTATCAACTACTACGTATTTGTCTTCTAATATAAGTACTAATCAACAAAGTAAAACCGGCAGTTATTGTGAAACCATCAACGTAAACCATATTCCACATGGTTCCTAATATGTAAAAGCATGTCACCCAGAATGAATGAAGCAATAAAACATAAGTAAAGACAAAAGGCAAAGGGGACAGGAAGAGGGTTAAATGCACAAGGTAATAGTCAGAAATCAGAGGGTTAACTGCATAAGCTTTGCAATGATTGGCATTCTTTCAAAATCTACCATCTTTTAATTTTTCAAATTTAACAATATAGTTAAGCTACCTTCCCAAAGTCGAGCCCAAGTTCTTCCGATAAACTCTTCCTCAATGATCTTGCTGGAAGTTCATTTTCGGCAAAAACACTTCGAAGCCTCTGGAACAAACATAAGCTTAAGAGATGAGCACCGCACACAACTGAAAAGAAAGCTAATGAAGGTGCGGATAAATAATAATACCTGAACTGCACAATGTGGGAGTCTGAAAATTGACCGTTTTATCCTCCTGCTAGGTGTTCTGTCTTTCGGCTCCAATGAAGTTTTCTCTGACACATTTATTGCATTATCATCTACTTCTTGTTGGCTAATTGTCTCAGTTTCATCTGTAGTCCTAGGAACGCTGGGCTCATCAGTCCCCTTTACTTTACGCCGATTCTTTGTACTCCTCCTGCTCAATGGTTTTTCTTTCGGATCCAGCGAAGTTTCTTCAGACACGCTTCTTGCAGTTTCATCTGTAGTCCTAGGAACGGTGGGCTCATCAGTCTCCTTTACTTTACGCCGCTTCTTTGTACTCCTGCTCACTGGTTTTTCTTTCGGATCCAGCGAAGTTTCTTCAGACACGCTTCTTGCAGTTTCATCTGTAGTCCTAGGAACGCTGGGCTCATCAGTCCCCTTTACTTTCCGCCGACTCTTTGTACTCCTGCTCACTGTTTTTTCTTTCGTATCCAACGAAGTTTCTTCAGACACATTTCTCGCAGTTTCATCTATTTCTTGTTGGCTAATAATATCAGTTTCGTCTGTAGTCATAGGAACACTGGGTGCATCAGTCCCCTTCACTTTCCGCTGCCTCTTTGTGTTGGGCCCCCAATCTTCGTCATCAGTTATTTGTTCAAACTCTAGAAAGCTATTTCCAAACATTTCCTAAATTAACATGCAAATCCACATTCAGGGACAGGTAAAAATGCAATTATAATCTTCTTTTGTTTGTCTTTTTTTTTTTAACCATGAAAAGAAAGTGATGCTTCAGGATCAAAGAATGTCATCCAATCTCCATTACTCACATCGTATAACTTGATATAGTCGACGGATGCTCTCTGCCTAGGATGGGATAGAACTTCAGCATTGAACTCATCAGAATCCACCCCATTCATCTGAAGTGAATTATTAGATGAGCTTCCACTTCCAATTCCAAGAAGTGGCTCATCTTCAAGGGACCCTAGGAAACTGGAACTACAATTAGAAGCCTCAGAACCTGAACAAGTTGCACCGTCACTATAACCGGATTCAACCGGATCATAGTCATCATCTTCAGAATCGTCCGATGGCCACTCTTCCGTAATTAGGGTGGAATTTTCATCATCAGGTAAATCAGCTTCTTCTTTAAAAACATCCTATTACAATTCGAAATTTTCAAATCACCAGGCGAGGGATAAAGCTTGTTCTAACTAATGTCAGTAGCTTAAATTGTGACCAACCTGCCAAGTACTGTCTACGGGGAATTGTGTCCCAAGGTGAGCATTTGTAGCTTCTAATATTTCCATTTTCTTTGTGCAGAATTTGCAAAGCCACCCTTCATCTTTTGGAGGAACTGGAAGATCACTAAATTCATTTAAAAATGGAAAACAATGACGTATCAAATGAAATAAAAATAGAGGAGGAACACTCACTATCTTCTGTCAACAATGGAGGATCAAGACATTTTTGGTGATATGCACAGTTGCAAGTCCCATCACATAATATGATGTCATTATCCCGGTGAACCTCCTGGGATTTACATTTAGCACAGATAATCTGTATTTACAAAAATAAGATCAGGTAGGGTTCCTTCCTGTGGGTGAAAAATACAATGGCCGGAGACTTGCCCATTATGTAAGTGATTGTAGAAAACCGAAATATGATGTAGTGTTTTTTTGTTTCCAGGAAAATTTATACGTCTTGGTTCAGATACAAAGGGCAATAAGAAATAACTATCCTTACATGTTCATGATGAACAGATCCGTCAGGATCCACAGCTGAGTCGTTGATGCGTCCTACAGAACTAAGCTCATCCAATTGACGAATGGCTTCGCGTATACCAAGCTTGCACTTCAGTATCTGCTTCCTAGCCCTTTGCAATTCCTGCGCCGGTTTAATCTTCTCTCGACTAAGTAAAAACCATCACATTTATGTCAGCAGTATCACACATAATCAAGAAAATGAAATTCTTGTATGCATTATATATGGACTAGTTTACAAACTACAGTTCTTTCCTGATATTAGGCTCAACAGGAGAAGATCTATACCTCTGACCTTTCCAACCCTCTGCAGAATAAGCATCGATAAAATTCTGCTCCAACTTCATCTTTACCAACAGGTACCTCGTCCTCTTCTGCAGCCGAGATGCCTCATCGATCTCTGAATCATTTTTAATCTTCTTTCTGCTCCTTTTTTTCTTAGTATTATGAGGCTCAGCATCTTTGTCAGCTGATGTCTCAACCGGAGTGCTAGCTTTCGTTGATTTACCTTTAAGACCACCCAAAGAAGGATTCTTCTTATGTGTTTTATTCTTTTGGCTAATGGCCTTGTCCACAATCTTCTTCTTCAATCCCTTGACCCCCTTATCTTTGCCCTTTGATATCAATTGGGGTTTCAACTTGTGTTTTTTATTGCACTGTAACTTTCTTCGATCATCCTGTTTCCGCGAAATTTTCTTATCACAATCTTCCTTGGCTGCTACAGTCATATCGTGCCTACCATTCAATCAAGCACCAAACTGAAAACTCTAATAAACAATTCTGAATTCCATCTACAGGAAGCACACCAAAACACTCTCACATTGCACCATTTCTTGAAATACCCCACATAATAATAGGTCTCAACTCTCAAGTCTCAACATACAGCTATACAATACACAGTTACACACCTTACACATTCTCTCCCCTTACCAAAAAAAAGCCTACACATTCCAATTCAAGAACTTGACCCAACTTAACATCTACACAAACTAACCAAGCATTTGACCTTAACTTGACACATAGAGTTAAACAAAAGATCAATTCCAATGAGCATTAGCCCTTTTTTTACAGAAAATTCCCAAATAGAAAACCAAAAAGCAAGCAAGATTGGGAATGAAAATGGTAAAAAGACACGAAATTGACATGCTTAATTGAAAGAAGGAATAGAGTGGAGATGAATTTACCTGAGAAGGAAAGGAAACCGGCGATCTGGTGAGGTGAGTCGAGGTTCATGAAGGAGTTATATGATTCTTGGATTGTATGAAAAATTCATACTTTAGCATTTAGTAAAGTGAATTCCAATGAATGGTTCGGAGCTGGCGAATTCGAATTATTTGTAGTTAAATTTGTTGAATGGAATTCGGAGAGGCAATCAAAGCGGCCGTTGTTGTTGGAACTTGTTTCTGCTCTCGATTCACGTCAATCAATACTAGGAAAACTGGAAAAGTACAGTTTACGGGGCAATACTGAAAAGAAACTATGTAGTGACATGTAAAACTGGGCAATTTACCTCCTTAACTACTCCCTCCGTCCCACTCTAAATTACCGAGTTTGATTTTTTTCGATTAACAGTGTTCAACTTTGACTCCCAATTAATCTTAAACTATAAAGTATTTGACGAAATCATATTATGAAAATATAGACCTTAAATTTTCATAATATAATTTTATTAAATATTTTATCATTATAGTTTAAGAGTAATCGGGAGTCAAAGTTGAAAATTGTTGACCGAAAAAAGTTAAACTGGGTAATTTCTACCGGGACAGAGGGAGTAAGATTTTGGGTTCAACTCGGACCGAGTACAAACTAATGCACAGATGGGTAGATTTGAGTTTATTCAAGTATAAGACTCTATTATTACATTTACATTAATTCGGGATGAGTTCAATTTGGAGTTAATATAACTAATGTATAATGAATTTGAATTTACTTAAAATATCAAACTTAATTATTACATTTAAAAAAAGGCAAAAAATTTTGTGTGTCTGTGCCGTACACCTGGGCATAGGGGCGTACGCCCATGGTGGGCTTGCGTACGCCTGATATGGTTGGTGTATGCCTAGGTGTGGCACATTACAGTGAGTTACAAAAGAAGTTACGGATTATAGTTAATATAAGTCACGTGGTATAAACTATATATATTGACTTTTAGGGTTGCTCCTATAGATGTTAGGTTCTCTTAAGACAATTAGACGGTTGTATGCTAATAATAAATAAAGTGAAAATACTGAGAAGTAAAAAATGTGAAATTAGCTAGAGTGGAGAGAACGAGGCTTTGTTCACCATTGGCGGTTGAGGAGTAACTTGTAAGTTCTTGTATTCTTCTTGTGATAGTGGAAAGATCTCGGACCGGCAGTGGACGTAGGATATTTACGTCCGAACCATGTTAATTTCTGCGTATTGCTTTATTATGTATAATTGTCTGAATAGGTTGGATTTTAGATTCGTTCTCTGGTTTGTGTTATTGTCATTATTTTTTGTTTAAGTCACAACAGATACAATAAATATATGTGAAGAATTATATGCAAAATACAACATTTCATTTTTAAAATTATTATATTTCATTGTGTAGTAGTACAATATTTCATTCTTATTACAATTATTATAGTATACTTATCTGTTTTTTTTATTCTATACGTTTACTCTTGGATCGGAGTTTTAGAAGATTTATATAATGAGTGTATTGTGTTGGTTTAGTGACAGGACCCACAATAATAATGTTGTGAGATAAAGATTTGTAAAAAATGAAAACGTATAAAATCCAGAAAAACGGACGAAAATGGAATACGTATAGAATTCAGAAAAACAGATAAGTACATTATTACATTAATTATTACATTAAGTTCCATGTCAATAATAAGTCCTACAGGAGTTTGGAATGGAGACAGTGGCGAAGCCAGAAACAAAATTCAGGCGGGTCTAAGTTAAAATATGATATTTTTCTAGAAATATATTTAAAATATATACATGCAATAAAAGAATTTTAAAAGTAAATTCATTTTTCATATGTTTCTAACTTAACCTTGAATTAATGTGGATAAAATTTCAAGCATTAAAACAAGCGACATCGGTAGTTCAAAAAGGTTGAATATACACAATCTAGATTTAAAAAGAAAAAAATGACAAATTTTAAAAATGTAAGATAAAAATCAAAAATAATTTTTTTAAATGATATTTGAGACAAGTCTAAATACACAATAAAATAAAATAAAAAAAGAAAGAGAGAAGGAAGAGTGCTATTAAGTATTAACCACCATCAAAAGAGGACAATAAATTCATATAAAATTGGATAAGCCTAAAAAACAAACAAAATTAAATTTGAGAATAAGTAGGATCGAACGGGATTTGCTGTATAAAAACTTGGGATTCTTACCACTGGGACAAAAAAATTTAGATTAATATATTTACTATATATTTAATTTTATCTACAATTTCAGTGGGGTTCAGTGCCCCCACTGGACCTTACCTGGCTCCGCCAGTGAATGGAGATATTAATGTTATAGTTTTTTTAGAACATATTAATGTTATAGTAGTAATAATATTTTTTAAAAATTAAAAAATGTACACTACAAAGTACAAAGAGGGAAGAGTGACAAAGTCTTTTCTCAAGTCAAATGTCAAACAAACAAGAAACAAGAACAGAACAACATATTGAAAAGATAACAATAGAATTTACAAGGACTAAATGTCAATTAGTAACACCAGGCTGCTACGTGTCAAGTTATGATTGGACCTAAACTGTCGTGACACGTTAAGGTTCATATATCTTTCTTTAATGAAAAGTAAATCGCGAAATAAACAGAAGAAAGTACAAAAAGGAAGAAAGAATACATTCCGAAAGCTCGAGAACAGGATTTCAATGGCGGAACATCCCGAGCCTCAGACCTCAACTTCTTCACCCGATCAATCTTCTTCTCAGGACTCTGCGTCTAACCAATCGAAGGTAATCTCTCGATTTCCCCTAAACCTCCTTTTCATCTACCGAATGGATGCTTTGTGTTTCCCTGGCATTCTATGTTGATTTCAAGTCCTTACGATCGATAATTATAGGGTCTATGTTCTCGGATTGTCATAAAAGATCTGTCTTATTCAGGAGAAGGCCGTGGTTGCCTGGTTTGGTAAATTGATCATGAACCTTTTCTATTTGTAGCCTATTGAGCCAAATTTTAGCTAGGTTAATTATCTCGCTCAATTTACGGAGCTAGACACTGTTTCTGAATTTGGTGACAATTAAGTGTTAAGTTTATCGGATTGTCAGGTTAATTTCAATTTTCATTCGTTGTTGTAACTCCTTGAATTCAGAATTGAGATTACTGGTCTGACATGGACCTCTTCAGATAAGTGACTAAATTTTATCCAGAAACTTTGGACTTGTGTGATTGGGATGAAATGTTATTGGGAATTTAGAGAATGCTGTTGGTGAGCTTCAACATGATTTCTTAGTGTATACTACTACACTTCACTTTGATTTGATCTTACCTTACCATCTATATTCTGGTGTAATCCCTGCTGACACTGTTACAGGTGCCTTTATTTGGTGGCGGCTTGAAATCACCACATGGAAATAACCCAATGCACCCCATTATGTACCCTGCAATCTTTCCTGGATATTTGCCTCCTCAACAAGACCAGGAGCAGATGAATCGAGGACCTGGCATATATGCTGTTCCAGTTCACCCCTATGCACAACCATTTACTGGATTTCCTCCCAATGCTCTTATCCCTTTCACCTACAATGTACCTACGTAAGTTTTTCTGCTCCCTGGCACAACTCCAGAATAAAAATGTACACAAGTGTTTTAGTTGGTTCTTATATTTCCATTACTTGAATGTTCGGCATTTATTCTTGTTTTTCACTTGTGACGATGAAATCACCTAAAACAATCCAAACAGCTATCAAGACTTAACTATATTAAATTCTTCTTTCCTGTTTTTATTTATTTTATGCCCAACATTAGCATGTCATGTCATAATTATCAATACATTTGTACTTTCCGGTTAGCACCTCTCGTGGTCCCTTGAAATGACAAAAGTTAAATTGAACCATTTTTACTGAATGAAACCAATAAGAGAAACACATATCTTTCTCCAACTATGTGCATTCCGTCTCCCTCTAAAAGGCTTTTTTTTTTCTTTTATAAAATAAAAAACTAGCTAAAGTAGCCCCAAATTAATTTGATGAAGTGGCCAACATCAGTTCTGTTTATGCTGTTAATTCTCTTTCTGATACCAGGGCTCGCACCTCTGCGGAGACCACCGATGGTGGTGGTGGGCAAGGACAGGCAGGGGATCAACGACAGCAGGCTGGACCTCAAAGACCAGTTGTAGTGCGGAGATTTCAAATTGCTATCCAACTTGATTTATTGCTCATCTTAAAGCTTGCAGCAGTTATATTCTTGTTCAACCAAGATGGATCTCGCCAGAGGCTTAGTCTTCTGGTGTTTTTTGCTTCCCTTGTTTATTTGTAAGCAATTAAATATTATCTATTATCCTATCATTTTAAATATATGCCGATTCAGGCACAACACTAATTTAACATGGTGCTGTCTGTGGGAAATGCAGGTACCAAACTGGAGCTCTGGCGCCAGTTGTGCGGTGGCTTTCACAAGGAATGCAAAGGGCAGCTGCACCTCCTCAACAACCCAGGGCTGGTGTCAGGGCAGA
Source organism: Plantago ovata (assembly GCA_028274465.1). Classification (NCBI taxonomy): domain Eukaryota; kingdom Viridiplantae; phylum Streptophyta; class Magnoliopsida; order Lamiales; family Plantaginaceae; genus Plantago; species Plantago ovata. The sequence goes on from CM051458.1 coordinate 97,043,168, forward strand.
TAATCTACCTGCTGCTGCTGGTGCACAAGGAAATGAAAATGGTGGATTAGCAGGTAAACTTTCTCAAACTCAAATCTTACTAACAAGAACAGTAAGTAGTAAGTACACGGTCCAGGTGCTTAATGAGCTTGAGCTATTTTCAGATGCTTAAAATTATATGCAGCATGTACGTTTCATGTACAGATCTATAAGTAATCAATGGAGTAATTTGTCTGACAACTATAGGACCAATGACCTTATAAATCTCAAGATTAATGTTCTGTTCATTCTTTATGAATACAGAGTGAACAAATATATATCTATGCAAATAATGTTTTATTTTCAATTTTATGTTGGTTCTGATTCTGGATTCCACCTTCTCCTCTTGGACAATCAAATGCCTTTTGGTGGAAACGATTTCACATTTGGGAACAAGTATTCTAAAATGAGAAAGTGGAGGTGGCATCCCATATTGATTTGTGACTTTAGCTCCAACAGTCAGAAATGGGCAATAACTAGATTAAAGCTAATCATCACCAGCTTTTGTGTGTTGTCTTGTCTATCATGTACGGTGCCAAAAGATCTCAGTTGCTCCTTCCTTTGTGTGTGTGTGTGTGTGATTCAGACACACTACAAGTTACTAATTACAATACAATATTTGCATTGAAGATGGTCAACCCATAGGTGCGGACGGCGCTCAACAAGTCAATGACGGAAATCGGGCTGTGGAGAATGGGGTTGCTGGGAATCCCGAGGAAAATGTCAACCGTCTGTGGATAATTGTGAAGGAGATACAGTTGATCGTATTTGGTTTCATTACTTCATTGCTCCCAGGATTTCACAATATAGATTAAACAGTAAATAGAGAAAAGAAATGCTTCTGGCCGTTGGCGAGAGGCATTTGGTGGAGACTGGGGAAAGCATAGAAAGTAAGTTAACATGGATGTAATCTTATGCATACTTCACTCTTGATTGTGGTAGGATTGTTACTCCGTACTATTTATTATTTACCATGTAAACCTCCAATAAATGCTGTTTTGACTAATTTTATATTTTCTGGTTCTTGTTCTTGAGAGAATATGTTAATAATACTCATCGCAAGTTGCTTAGTTGGGAAAATGATCCGAGTCAGGATTTTTTATAGTATCCATTCTTCCTGTTAACAAAGTGTGACAAATCGGGCCAAATCACGCCATTCGGTAAACGACCCCTAATAAATTAGGTGAGTATACCATACACTTGGGAGGAAACCATGATGTTTTTACGAGAATTTCACCACTTTTTTAAATATGAAATTGGTTGGCACTTGGCAGAACAAAATATAACTGAACTGTCTTGCAATTGCTTGACTAGTAAGGTCTAGAGAGTAACTCAAAAACACAAGTCTTCATCTTTCTTACAAGCCAAGGTACTAAGCAGGCTAAGCATATCATCCATTCTTGAATGAGAAAAATCACCAACTACAAACTTTTCAAGCGATCCCTTAATTTCTATCAGACTGTAGGCAGTTTCTTTCTTCACTCCACTCCCGTGCAGCAGTTTCCTCGTCCCAGCAACACCATCCCAATTTCTATCTGATGCATATAAGTTCGATAGTAGTACATAAGGCGAACTTGTGAACGGATTAAGTTCTAGTATCCTTTTCGCAATTCGTTCTCCAACAATTTGGTCTCCGTGCAGTAGACATGTCGATAGCAGAGAACCTAATACAACTGCGTCATCACCAATCATATACTTTTGCATGTACTCCTCAGCTTCACTTATGCTTCCAGATCGCCCGAGTAAATCAACAAGGCAGCATAAATGCTCGGTAGTAGGGGTAATCCCGTAATCTTCTCTCATGGAGCTGAAAACAGCCCGGCCCTCGTCTAGAAGCCCGGAATGGTTGCAGGCCATTAGGAGGCCCAGAAATGTAACAGAATCAGGGGCAACCCGTACTCTCTTCATGTCCTCAAATAGCATGATCGCTTTCTTTCCAAGCCCATGATTTGCAAAAGCAGTGATAGTGGTGTTCCATGAGACAAGATTGCGAACCTTCATTCGCTCAAATATACTGCATCCATACAAAATGGATCCGCTCTTCGCATACATATTAATAAGTGCATTTCCAACGCCAACATCCCAATCTTTCCTCGTTCGTATTAAACGACCATGAAGCTCCTTCCCATGTCTCATAGAAGCCAGGGCAGCACAAGCAGAAAGCACACCGGCATAAATGAAATCATCTGGCCTCATATTATAGCTCACCACCATTTCCCTGAAAAACGATAAAGCTACTGAATACTCTTCACAGCGACAAGAAGCAGCAATTACAGTATTCCATGAAATGCCATCCCTATCCTCAATCGAAGAGAACACTTTCTCAAATTCTTCTACTAAGTTAAATTTTGAGTACAGTGTAATCAAAAGATTACCAGGAAAAGCCTTATGATCCTGTCCAAGCTTTACCATGATACAGTGCAACTGCACAACTACAGAGAAATGGAAATGATATTTGGGTTCACTTGATCCTAACAGTCCGGCGAAAGTAAAACAATCCGGAACCAGACCCCGTTGACACATAATCTTAAACAACTCAATCCCTTTCTCATCCTGCTCATTCTCCACCAGGCCAGATATTGTCACATTATACGAAACCAAAGTAAAAACATCAGGATCACAGAGCGTAAAAAGCGACAACGCTTCGCTACACATGCTACCACATTTCATGTACATCAAGATTAGCGAATTCAGAACAAAACTAACAGAACCGTATCCCAACCGTAGCGCCTGTGCATGAATTTGTTGCCCAAGCTTCAACTCCTTCACCTCAGAGCAAGAACTAAGAGCACTGCTGAAAACAAACTCATTCGGCTTAAAGCACTTCTGCATTTTACTGAAAAACTGTATTGCTGAATAGGGTCTGTTCGTTTGGTCGAAACCAGATACCATGGTTGACCATGTCACCATGTTTTTGTCAGGCATTTCATCAAACACTTGGTGGGCGAGATCAATATGGTCACATTTCGAATAAAAATTGAGAATGTGGTTTCCTATGAAGATATCTGTGTGCACCCCTGTTTTAATTGCGGCTGCGTGAAGTAGGAGACCATGGCGGAAGGTTCTTGTTTTTGCGCAATGGTGTAGAAGAAAACCAAGTCTTTCTGACACCATTGTGAGTGATAGTTGAGGATAAGCAAGAACGAAGCAATTAAGAGGATTTGACGAGTGGAACTAGAAATTTCAGAAGATATAATGTGAATCGCCATTTCATGAGGTTGTGACGATCGACTATTAACGTTCGAATCATTAATAGAAGGCCAGACCCAGGAATTGGGTTAGCGCCAGCGGGGTGGGAAAAAACTTACGTACAACTCCCTCCTGATTTATTGTTTTGTTTTCGTCAGACTATTTTTAGCTCCAATTGACTTTCCATAAATTTTAAATTCTAAAAAAATATGATTAATGAAATTATATTATGAAAATATATATAGTTTCATAATATAATATTTCGTATAAGTCTAAAAATTAATTTTTTGTTACGACTTATAGGAGTAATCGAAGGTCAAATGGAGAAAAAAAAGTCAAGTCAACAAAATAAACGCAAATAATAAGCCCATTGTTTAACGAAATGATTTTCAAGCTCAATAAAATGAAATACATTATTCTAAATTGTTTTAAACATTTAAGCCCTACCTAAAATTTATTTTATTTCAAATTATTACAAAACTGATCGAAAAAATTTCGGAAACTATCTCTTTCTTAAAAGTTCGGAACATTTATTAAAACAAATAATATTGGTGAACCTAAAGGGCAGATTTAGAGAATATTATTTTATTAAAATGCAAACTTCAAAGGTGCACTCGTGCAGGGGCAGATCCAGCCTACGGCTAGTCCGGACTCCATTCCCGGGTAAATTACCACATGAAAAAGGAGCTATGTTCAATTCATGCTCAAAACTCAAAAGTGAAGTCAAATCATTCACTGGATCAAAATGAAACTCCTCCAGCAAGAGCCATCACGAGATGCAATAACAAAAACTGTATAACAATTCATCAGTCATATTCTTGTAATACTCCAATTAGGAAGAAAAAAATAGGAACAAAATTTCGTTCAACTTACAGAAACTACAAAAAAAGAAACTGTAACTTGCCAGGACTATTTGCAACTGCAATCCAAATTCTACAATGGCCAGCCACAAAAATGCTGCCGAAAAGTCATCCCCACAAAATTGTGTTCCAATACCAGAATGCAACATCATAGAGGTTGGAAATTAACATCAAACACCACTGCAAAGAAAGCAATAGCCTCAACATTTCCACCTTCAGTTCTGTAGACTTCACCTTTTAATTCTCTGCCACTTGCTGTTGCGCTCCAGAATAAATTCATGTACTTTACAATTACAGAAGCTACACGAGAAACAGAATGGGAAGGACGGAATGCACACTTGAGTTGATCAACGACTCAACAGTGAACTTATCACGTTATTAGAACATGGATGTGTAGTTGCCGAAAAGTCGCAGTAGTTTATCTAGAGTTTCAGGTAAAAATTTCCTTCCAAACAAATAACATGGTCTTTGGTTTCCATTCCACATGCAAGGTGTAACCTTAACTTCATGCTGCGTTGCATCAAGAGTAACTTTCATCAGACTTGACAAGCATTGAATTTTGAGAAATATATAGTGTAATAAGTAGATACTAACCCTTTCATCGCTCGTAACATGCACGCTTTCCATAACAGACTGGAAATAGAGAAACTAAATATCAGCAACCAGCAGAAGAAGGTGAAACATAAAATGACCAGTAAAAGAGTAAATCAGATAGGCAAGTCGCTATCCAAATACAAGGAGATCTAATACAAAAACACAGAAACACTGAATTGTAGGCAGATCATCTTCCGTGATGTATTAATAACAAATGGCACTTGCCTAGAAATCTCATGCTAAAATGGAAATGCAGAAAGAATAATAAGAAAGAGAGTCAGGATGTTGTAAAAATGATGACTTAGAGACGGCGAGAATCAATGTGAAATCTACGACCGAAAGTATACCGTAATATTTCTCATCAGAGCAAGGGTAATATCCTGTGCTCGATATGATCTTGGATGCCACTTCCCCTCTGACCAATCTACATGTGTTACTGACCAATTGGATATCCCTGCTGGATCAAGCATCTAAAAAGATATAAAAGAAAAGAACTTCAGTTATAAAATGTACCTAGACAGTAAGGGAGGAAACAGACTTGGAAATTCAAAAGGAAGAAAGTAAAATGAATCTCACGTGGTAGAAGGTTGGCAAATAATGCTCATCAGAGTAGCAGTTTCGTCCTTTCTCCATGCCTGGCTGTTCAGACAAAAGAAAGACATGAGAACAGAATTTATAAAAATAACTTCAGTTGATGCATAGGAACAGATAAGAAACAGAAGCAGCAACTCCCATTTGAAATTCGACCAAGTATGAAAACAATGCAAATAATTAAGGGTTTTTAGAATAAAATTAAATCCTAGCCATAGCTGAATTATTCATAAGCACCGAACATAGCTAAACGTGAGGTATGAGCATATATCATAAGAGATAAAACCCAACTAAATTAAACCAATACTTATCCACGTTCAACTCCATGAATCATACAAGCAGACAGGCATCACACATATAACATGTTAGCATCACCTCCCAGTTGCATTATCTCGCTAGCTATAAAACAATAATGACTCTATTTATTTAGGAAAGCTGGTAGTATAACGATTATACATTCATTACCATTTCATTTACATGTTACAATTAATACTCTCTCCGGCCCACTTGATTTTTACCATTTGGTTTTTGCACAGTATTCCAGCAGAGTGCTGGGTATATTTGCTTATCAGATAACTGATGATGGTAATATTTAAGAAAGTGGAATGGGTACACTTTATATTACTACATTATTAGTGGGCCCGGAAAAAGAAAAGGAAATTTGCTAATAAAAGGAAATGTAATGAATCAGATGGAGCGGACAGAAGGCAAGTGTTAGTTATCAAATGGGATAGAGGGAGTATTATCCAATGAGAGTTGAAAATACATTAAATTTCAGAACCTTTGATTTTGCAAAATGATGCCAACTTTAGGAAATAAAAATTTAGGGCTGGATGACACAAAACCGGAAAGAGTATAAGAAAGAAGCACAATTTATAGGCCTCTGAAGTGAAAAAGAAAATGAAAAATGAACAACACTTGTATAGCAAACTGCACTCACCTGGCAATAATCCCTGAATTTTGAATAATAGAGAGCGTCAGCGATAGTTACTATAGCGTGCTGCCGTTTCATGGTGAACCACTGCATTTTTCAAATAAAAGTAGCGTAAAACCACAAACCTATTTTAAACTGGAAACTGCAGGTTATAACCCAAAATGACATTCTACTTTGCTCTTAAAACAATAATAAAAACTACGGAACTTCACCAAAAAGCCTAATTATTTCAATTTATTACTCCATGATCAATACCAAGGACTAATAATGAGCCATTAATTTAAAATTACAAAAAAAGGTAAAAAAATAAATAAAATGAAATCACACCTGTGAACCCTTTCGAAAGTCTTTCTCCTCAACTTCAGGTAACATATGTTCACTGTACCTGCCGGTTCCATGTGGACCAGGATCCTCAAAGCTGGAAAAAGGAGAACAGAAAGAAAGAAAAACAAAAGGCTTCACTTTCATATTTGTTCAGAAAAAGGAGATTTAAATAACATCAGGGTAGCTAAGAAAACTATTCTTATGTGAAGTTTTCATAAGAACATTATACATGGAAAATAATAGTTTGTTTATTTAATCAATATTTTAACCACGCACTTGTCTCATTATTACATGCACGTCCCTTCAGATTCGCTACATTAGTGATGCATGCATTAAGATCTTCTATTTAACCTACAGGTGGAAATTTCTAATCTATTCTATTTCTTTTTTTTTTTTTTTTTTGGTCGTCCGTGCTTTATGATTCTTGTTACCACTTACAGAATATCTAAAAAAATTGAAAATCGGTTCGTATGAAAATTAAACTCGATAGAAAAGTATTAACTTGATTGACAGTTTGACACCAAATTCAGAAGACAACATTGAGAACAGTGAACTTACCAATCTATAAAGCTAACATTTGTGTACATTAGATAGTTGTACACATAATCGAAATCACGAAGAGGTATGCAGCTGCATTTAGGAAAAATACTTGGTTATTATTACATAATTTCCTGCCAGAAAAGATTTAAAAAAAATAAAAATGAAGAGTTTAACAAAGTTATTTTTCCGATAACAACCTGTCGGAAAGAAGTACAAACTGAAAATTGTTTGGATCTTGTAGTGCGTTTCCTAGAAGCCGCAGTTCTGCATCAACCATTGAAATTTTTCCCCACACTACCTGAAGTTGAGAATCACTAGTAAGCTACTCGGCCTGTGAGAATCTTATTCTACAGGCAAGTTGCAAGGTTGTTTAAAGTTGATTTCAGTACGCTAGAGAAGATTATGGTAATTCAGATATAAATGTACTGAGATTTGATATCTATGCAGTGGGAAGAGCAACCAACATGTAAAGAGAGGGACAATAACACCCAATTTGCCAAAAATATCATTTGCTCCGCATGTAAAGTGCAACACAAAGATAAAGTAACACAAACTTTAAGTTTGCTTCTGCATATTGATTTGCTGGTATGCCCCATGCATACTGGTAAAAATGGGAAACAATTTAGATCTCAATGTAAGAATAGAGTTTCTCTATTTTCAGAATGCAAATAACATGAAATGCTACCAGTATCTTCTGCAAATTTCGATCTAACTTTCTGCAGAAACATTATGTATGGATCAACAATTGAAAACACATGCACTCACAAATTTTCTTCAAGTCCCTTGAATATATAAGACACATATATTTATAACGCCCATTTAAAACAGAATTCTATTTCATAAAAACATAATACAGTTGAAAGAGAAGTTCACAAAATTTCTAGAATTATGATTTACAATACGTATGTGAACATACTTAAAACACAAAGCAGAGATAACATAAATCATATTTAAACATGATCCAATGGCAATGTATATAAGAATCAAGGACGAACCTTGTCACTATGAATCTCGCGGTCGATAAAATAACGGCTGAAATGCACAGGTCTCTCTTTCGATGCATGCACATAAACAGAGAATCTACCTTCATGGCCCTGCCAGATAAAGGTATAATCTGAGAAAAGCTTTATTAATCAGAATAGCACTCACGACACCGAGATAAAAATCTATCAACTACATGCAATAACAAGAATGTGTTTTATGACCATCCACCTAAAATGACTTGACATTTTCGCACCATCACCTGCCTGGCTACGAAATTGGCGCTTTCAGTTCAGTAAGTCAAGTGCTAAACTTATTTGCCCGATACTTGAGCCTTCTAACTGAATCTTCATTCACAGTCTTGTGCTTTGATGCCAGGGTTATTACATTTCAAGGATAAATTTGCAGATTTATTAGCAGTGGATTGTTTACATATTCTAATTCTCGAACCAGATAGTTCCTTCAAGTCAACCATAAGCTGGTAAAAGCCGTACAAGTCACCCATTGATGCTTGATAAATAAAATGTGAAGTTGAATGGATTCTGCTAGTTGACATTTGTAGCTTTGCAAATTGCAAGGTTTAAGTTTTAAATACATCCTACAGTAACTATCAGAACATGGAACAACACTTCACTTGTTGGTCATTGTATCAACTGTCAACTAGCACGCAGATAATATAGGAGGTTCACAGAAGCACAAGATATAAAAGTTTCTGAAGGTTTGCAGAAGCACAGGATATAAATAAGCATTCAGTGCTAAAGTAGAAGAAGTACCTGGAAAAACCTATCCCATAGCTTCTCAAATGGTAAAGCACCTGGAGTAAGAAAGAGGAATGCAATCTTCGGATGCAATGGAATAGTAGGTGGCACACTAAGAATCTCCCTGATAACAACTCGAGAAGCAATTTCATCATCAGTTAGTGCTCTCGTTGGTGCAGGTGGGAGCCAATTTTGTAATGCCTTGCAACCATTGGATGAGAAAACATAGCATGCAGCCGAACTCTGAGGTGGATAAACATACGCTAAAACCAGGAATAAACTAACTAAACAAACCAATACAATAATCCATGTTGGCTTCTTTATATGACCACGATGGCGAGGCGCTGGCAATAGGTGCATGTCTTTCATGCCAATACGCCACACCTGAGATGACTTCATCTAGAAAATGTGCATTACAGTCCGGACACCACAAATATAAGATATTGTCCTGCTGATGAACTCAATTGACCACAGTTAACCACAATCACCCTATGCTATCCTTCACGAGCATACCCTGAACGAATGGATCCAGCACGAATTAGAATACGTGGAATAGACCAATGTGTAACTAATTTGCAAATGCATATGCACAACCATTGTCAATGATCAATATAGACGAAAAGGTGGAGTATGAGCCTCTGAGGCATACCATACTAGTAGTAATGCTGCATCTAACTGTATCCTCTCTTACACTTAAACAAGGAAATGCGAGCTTTCATGTCTCAATCAGCAACATTACAATATTATTTGAGCCACCGAGGACACAATACGCCGAATGGATTATTATAGCTCAAATCCTTTCCTGCCCCTAAAACTAAACCAATAATCACAATGACAGTCGAGTTCAACCCAATAAGCGCAATAATTCATCAGATAAGCATCTCATCTACTATTAATGAATAACATCAGCGCAGTATTGAGAAAAATGCGCAAACATATCGATAAAACAAAAATGGTGATTGACTATTCAACAGCCATTAAGATCCCCAACATCAGGAGACTAAGCAAAGGATTCAAATTAACCAAATCACACATCACATTGCAAAGCCGCACCGTTTGGCCAAATTTCCACAACGAAAAGCAACAACACATGATGCATTACACTCGCAAATTAGAAATGTAGGCTACAAATCAGAAGAAACAACCGATCAAATGATTGGTGACAAACAGTAATATCCACATTTGTTAGGCGAAATGAATTGTGGCATCCATCAATTACCTGATTGACAGCTGAGAGGCGGAATGAGAGAGATCGAGAGGATTGAATCTGGAAGCGGAAAAGGATCTGTACGTATATGCGTATGTATTATTGTATATTTACAGTACGTCGTTGGTGAGTATTATTACGTGATGTGAGAGTGAGATCTAGGGCATATCGAGGAATTGAAACATCACTCGTTCAAAGAGAGAGAGAGAGATGGAGATAAATTTATATTTGTAGAGAGAGAGAGAGTATGATGACTGAAAGAATATATACGCGAAGAAGAAGATGGAAGAATATTATTATTAGGAGTAATAATAATAGTAATAATTAAATTAAAACGTGTGTCTGTGTGTTCTTCTGGTACTATGAATAAGATGGATTGTTCATGAAATGGTGATTGGAGTGTGTGACTGGATTTTGTCTTATGGAGTGTTGGAAGTTATTTTCACACACCTCCTTCATGTTTCATGGATTCGAAATATAGTATACCATTAAATGTCTTGGAATGTTTGGGCCAAAATGTATGGAGAAATTACACTTTTATATCTCTAAGTAATGATAGTTTACACTTTACTATCTAACACTATTATATAATCCTGTTTTGTTGGACAGTATATGTCACAACTCAATATTTTAAATAGTTTAGTGCGTGAAAAAGAACATGTGTTGGTTTATAGGTGGGGATCAACCCAAGAGTAATTGGATGTTTGGTCCATTGGTGTCCTGAGCGTTACAAATGATATTAAAGTACATAGTCGAGACCATTTCCAAAAACACAAGGGGTGTGGATGGTGGCTCCGGTACAACCTACCCCCATCAGAGGCTCGACATGGACGCCGAACAATTTAAGAGGGGTAGAATGTAATACCCCACATCCCACATCAGTTAAGAGAATGTGGGATGAAGAGTATATAAGTAGACCACCTCTCATATATGGTACGAGTTATTTTGAGTGATTTTAAAAGCAAATCCGTGCGGGTCCAAATCCAAAGTGGACAATATCATACCGATGAAACGTGTGTGGACCCATCCACAAGTCATTACAGTATACATATGAATCTCAAAATTTTAATAGTTTTCAATATTTAGAGTTTCCTCCAAATGCACACACACACATACATTATACAAATATAAACATTGACCTACTTTCAAATTCAAAATTTATTCTTTACACCTGAAAAAGCCGAATATCATCAATTCTATCCATATTCCTATGTTCTAACAAATTATCTCATTGTTTGGCTTGATGTTCCCATGAGATAACTTGAATTTGATACCACTTGTAGTGACTCAAATATTGAATCACATACCAATGCAACAAAAAATACATGAAGGTAAAATTCATTTTGATTGTCAAACGGGTCCAGTAAAAACTCATGCTAGAATAGGATCGGGCCATAAAGTTATATGTATGGGAAAACAATAGGCGGACCCAAGAATTAGGCGAAACTAAATCTATATCTAAAAAACATTGCCAAAGTGGTGGGGTGTGTCTGTGTGTGTCCCCTATTTCTGCCCAGTGAAAGTCTGGATAAATGGTTCTATTCTAATTTCAGCTAAGAAAGATAAGATATGTGGACAGTGTGTCCAAATTAGATTCTATCAGAATTTCAATGAATCATTGTTGTTTGTAGCACTGAGGAATGGTTTGTGCCCTGTCGTGTCGTTACGTATATGAATCATTGGAGTAATATAGTATGGTTAATGTTAAAATATGTCCAATTCGCTGTACGAATCAAGAGACGACTTAGCATGACATAGGTCCGACATAAAGGGCACAGATGTCCGATACATGTGCCCTTATCCGACCAACAAAGGTACCCTAGGAGCGAGTTTTGTCGAGATCATGGTCCGACATACAGTCCGAGTTGTATGATTCCAAGGACCGTGATCAAAGTCTACTACAAGAAAAGGTGTCTGACACACGTCTTGTATCGGACTTGCTGATGAAACACCCAAGTCACAGTACTACAAGAGAAAGTGTTACACACCTCTTGTATCGAACTTATTGGTAAAATACCTAAGTCACGATACCACAAGAGAGTGTCCGACACACGTCTCATATCGGACACTAAGGTGAAAATACACAAGTCATCTGTAGTTCATATTGCTATTGGGACTCGGACGCTCCAGTCGGACTGTATCTCGGACGCTATGTCGGATACAACGACTGGACGAAATCCTAAAATGTTCCAAGGAGAGCAAAGTTACTATCTTAGCCTTGTGGAAATCCTAATTTGGTACGTGGACCAGACCCATTAGGCCAACTAATGGGCTTTACCCTTTGAGATTTAATCTTGGTCTAACACTTGCCGCAATCTCAGGAGCTTTATCACCATTTGGAAAACATTATAAATAGGGGTCACTATTCACCCCTAAAGGTAATCAATATCTTACCTACTTTCATACTATATACACTAGAGAGACATTCAACCCTCTAACAGTAAAGTCGATTATCCGGTTTGATCAATAGACGAACCAAAAAACCGTTACTAACCTCCCCCTTAAGTCTCATTTCAGGTCTCTACAATTATGGAAGGGAGCTAAAGTCAAGAGGATCACGGATTAGTACAAACTAGAAGGACCTAATAATTTACCCATCAACGAGTATAACTATATAGTATGAAAATAAAGAAATTCACTTGAGGGATGCCGAAAGTGATGCTAGTGCTAGAGATAACAGATGCATTTTTAATGTGACGGCGATCTTGAAGCTTAATCCTTCGAAATGGACAAAGAATCCTCATTGGTAGTAAGTAGTACTTCGTATTTTCACTATTTTGCATTCTGACTGACTTACTTCATTCATGTCTAATAACGTTAAATGTTTCATCATCAAATGCCTTTCACAAGGACACAACTCAAAAATTTATGGTTTTACTTTATGTTGATATTCCGCTAAAATTCAACAAGTTGCATATGGCATTTCTCTCGATATAAATTCACTATTGAATTTAAATGTTAATGTCAAAATAGTTGTTTATCCGTTCCGCCCCATGTCATTCTTAAAATAAAAGGTCTTCATCAATTTCTCTTTTTTTAGTTTCAGTTAAGTAATTTTTGTCATATAAATAAATGATCGTCAACAGACTCAACACACACATCAACTAAATGCTAGTATTTCTTTCATGTTATCACCTGTACTTGTATCCGTTTATTTGAACTGATGAAACTAGTCTCTCGACAATCCGCGTAAATGTAGTTGTACCATATAAACTAATAAAAGAACTAAATTGTTACTACAAGGTTTGTTGAAGAAGGCAATTGACATGAAATGAGAAAATCTGTTGAGAGTTAGGAAAGGCAGTATCATGTCTACGATCATTCTAATTAGTATATCATCATCAATCTCACTTAACCAGATCCTAATTACAATTTATTATTTCTCTATTTCATCACACAAATGTATATAATATACTCAATTCTCGGCTACTTAAACACAAGCTTCAGAGATTTTACACTACTCTGTTGTCAAGAATATGGCTGGAGGAGCAGACCTAACAATCCCAACTTCAACTAAGGGCACATTGGACCATGCCCAAATGGATGATCTACTGGGGGTCCGGAAAGCCGCACCGGTCCAACCTGAACCGGTTCGCAGAGCTCGTGGCAGGCCTGCTGGCTCGAAGAACAAGCCTAAGCCCCCAATCATCATCACTAGAGATAGCGCCAACGCGCTAAAGGCACATGCCATGGAGGTCACTTCAGGTTGTGACGTGAACGAAAGCTTGATTAATTACGCGCGCAAGAAACAACGTGGGGTATGCGTGCTTAGCGCGACTGGGTGTGTGACCAATGTAACATTGCGACAGCCCTCCTCTTCTGGATCAATCATGACTCTCCATGGCCGGTTTGAGATTTTATCGTTGCTTGGCTCCGTCCTGCCCCCACCGGCGCCACCTGGCGTGACCGGGCTCACTATTTATCTAGCTGGTGCCCAGGGGCAAGTTGTTGGAGGAGGCGTTGTGGGCCCACTTATTGCTTCCGGTCCCGTGGTGATCATGGCCGCAACATTCATGAATGCTACGTTTGATCGCTTGCCATTGGACGAAGACGATGTGGGGCCTGCGGCGGGAAATCATGGCCAACATTATCAGAACATTAGGCAGCGCCACCACAACCACATTGATGTCTCAGAGGTGTATGGGATTCCACATAATTTGCTTTCCAATGGAAGTTTCAAATAGTCCATCAAACATTTGATTATATATGCTGGGAGATGCTAATCAATCAATTAAGTACTTCATTTCTTAATTGCTACTACAATTCTTTTCTTTCTTTAATATGAAATTAATGTAACTTTTATGTTTCATCCTCAAACTTGATAAAATAAACTATCTTAGCTACATGTCAATGATAGTTATTCCTTGATCGTATCAGTCTTCAGTTGAGAGTCATGGATTTTCTGTGCAAGTTGGTTGATGACTTGATATGTTACTAAGTGGTAGTGGTGCAATTTTTATTTTATTTTATTTTGCTAAGATATCTTTCCTATATTTTTAAAAATACAGTTAACTCTCCGTTTTATTTCAAATTGTACAGAAATCTTTCAATCTCCTTCTTCATTAACTTAACTAATCGATTCATCTCACACAAACCCAATCACAGAACACGATCGTCTCCGTCTGTCTATCGATTCCTTCACTAACAGGTCGATCAATTACTTCAGTCTATCTAGTCTCTCGATCCAACCCGGCAAGCCCAATTTATCAATTCCTCATCGTATCTCGTCTCTCATCCTCTGCCTGGACCCGTCTCTGTCTAATCCGACTAATCAATCAGTGTCTTCTGCGAGTCTCTATCATCGACCTGTAGGATGGGATAGCCAATTCTTTAAGTAGAAACCAACATGACCAAATCTCCAGAATTGCAATGGGTCGGATGAAACGAAGTGCCAAAACTGTTATACCTAGAGTGCTCCTTTATATGGTAAGTGTTTTTATCAAATTTTGATGTACTAGTTTGAACCGAAGAAGAATGGATGTTCTATTGTTGTTATGGGCGCTACAAAACATGCTTCACTTTTGAACTTTTGCTATATGTGCGCCTTTAAAGCATCCAACATCCATTTGTGAAGAATGATACATTTATGGAAATGTGGTGATTATTGCATGTGTTATTGTTGTTTGGACGTTGGAATGTATTTTGGGGTCAAATGGAATAATGAGGAAAAGAAGAATCGGAGGTACGTAAAACTGGATTTTTTTGGACTTTTTTTTTTTTTTTTTTTTAGTAATTTGAAAATTTTGGCAAAGGTTTATGTGTAACTTGAAATAACTAAAATGTTAACGAATGAAAAATTTAATACCGCTAAATGTTTGTGTAAGTTGAAAATTTTGGTGAAACATCTGTGTGCAATATAAAATAAAACAAAAGTTTAAGTGCATTTTCAAAAGCATAAAAACATGTATGTGTGCAAAATATTTTATTATTATTATTATTTTTTTAATGTATCCGTTCTTGTTATACCTGGAGAAAGAGCAAAAGCTTATTCTCAAAAATATTTGGGAGTTGGCACCAATTTGTGTCACCATTCCACATAACATTTGAAACTCATGCATGTGATTTATGAGGGATCCATACATGATGTTCATGTTTTAAGTAAGGGAGGAAAATTTCAATGAGAGGGTGAGAGCATACCTTTCACTAGTTATGGGTCTCACACTCTCGCAGAGTGAAATTTACCATAATATACAAACCAAAACGTGTGAAAGCCCAAAAAGATACACGTCTAGTTGAGATTTAATATGATTGCATCACGATACCTAAGGACACAATCTAATAGATCTTTGTATCGAGTAGTTGGATCATAATCTCTTACCATAAAAATGGATGCATGCGCCGCAACACTGACCATGAGAAATCCACCAATCCACATGTGACGTGTGAACAATGATAGTTGTGTACCATATAGTCAAACACTAGATATGGACAAAGGGGGCATATAATATATATGATGAGCTACAACCGTTAAATAGCCTAACATCACTAGGTTAAGAAATAGTTGAGCATGCCATGACGTTGTTAATTAGGATCTCATATAGGCCTTTATGACCCATGGCATGTAAAAAGGACCTTTATTAGCTTCTAAAATGTCTTTTATGCCATGACAAATGCCCCGGTTAAGAGTATTGATGCGCCCATCAATGAAGTAACTGTGAGGGAGCTACGGGTACACTAGCATCTCTAAACTAGTAAGTATGAGTTTATGTTAATAAGATATTTTTATCAACGTATCATATTGTGTTGACGAAAAAATAAATAGGAACAAAACCATTTGAAATCTCCAATAATTCACAAAACAAACACCAGATTGACAACGTTTTTTCATATGCTTCATCCAAAACTTCGCCATTCTCTCCACTTGTGGTGTACGTTATACTAAACATGTTTATTACTAATATAATTTATCAAAAATTTAAATTTTGATACAACTCGGAGAAAATTGGGCAAGAAAACATGTCACATCCACGCTACAGCTAAATCATCATGGTAAATTTGAGACTATATAGTTCCCCCAAAAATGACATGAGTTCGACTAATACCATTTTGAAATGTCACCTACACCCCCAACTTGGAGATAGACACCGTCAATCACTAAAACGGTGAGTCTTCTTCACATTATCTTCTCAATCATCCATTAATCCCTGCAAGGAGGAGAAACCGAGCTTGCACGTAAATTAAACCCGAACTATTCACAAAAAGGCCACTAGACCAGACCTTTTTTGTGAATTCGTTTTTGGGCCTGGGTACAGGGGCCTGACATGCTCCCGGAACTTTCCTTTAAAGGTCTTCACTTCCAGTCCATTGTCATTATCCCATGCTTAAGTGGAGATTTTTTAGAATTTCAAGCAGAAGTTTCTAGTTCTATGTTGCTAATATGGGCCGGTCCCAATAAATTAACTTTCAGTTATGGTTGTAATTTGTAAACGTCAAATATAAACTGATAGTAGTCGATATGTCTGGTTGTGATATGTTTGTTGTGGGGTGCCACTTTTGATCTTATGCTTGCCATATAATGAGTGTGTTTGAATTGAGATTGTTGAGGAGGATGAGGCGGCTGGGCTTTCTGGCCTAGGCCTTCGCCTGTGGAGTTGTGATGATTCATTTTGTTGTAGGCGGTTGGGACTCTGAAATTCAGTGTACTAGCAAGGACAAGGAGTAGTGGCTAGCCATTTGTATTGGTGGGATTAAGGAATTGTTTATGGTTGAGCTTTTAGTTTTGGTATATAATGGTACTAACGTGATCTTGGTCCAGAGGCACGAATGGTTCTTTCTGAGTGCAGGTGTGACTGGTTTGTTCTAGTGACTAATCTTCACCGTTCACATTTGGAATCTGTGCTTCAGGCTTTCTTTGGTATCCGGGGCACATCATTAAATTGATTGCGACTTGGCTAGGGGTATCTCTTCTTTTATTAAGGAATTGACGATTATTGTGCTATCTCCATTTATGTGATTGTACTGTAGGCTTTAGGAGAATATCATCTTTATTTTATTGCTAAGTCCTCTAGACTTGCGGTGAAAGATATGACCCTCATATGGACTTAGCAAAGGACTTGGTCGACAAATACGTACAATTAAATACTTAAATATTCTCTACCAGCAACTCAAGTTGACGTTTTTTTCATGGAATTTTGTCGTTTTCCCACCATTTGTAATTAGCATTGTGATGGCATTGGCAACAGTAATTAACAAGTTGGAGTAATATGCGGTTGTAGTAGACTAAGAGTTTCATACTATTTAATTTTGATATTTTTTGGGTTAAGATGTTTCGAATTTAAATATAAATTACTTTTAAATTATGATGTTAAAAAATATTTAATAAAATTATATTATTAAGAATAAAAGGTATAAATTTTATTAGCACGGAGATGGAGTATAATACCATGATCAATTCCAGTTGTGTGTGGCCGCCAATTAACCTTTCTTTTTTCTCTTTCTTTTTGTGACAACCTTATTGTGCACATGTAAAAGTATGTAAGTATTATGTAAATTATTACTATATATTCAGTGGCGGATTTAAGATGGGTAGAGCGGGCACTTGACCCAGCTAGTACCATAATAGTAGTAATATTTTCTAACATGTTTCGTAGTCCAGTGGATATTGCCCATGCTAGGTCAAGAAACAACCAGGGCATTTAAAACTTTTTAATTTCTTTATTTTTTTTCTGCAAAAATAAACCTTTAAATAATTTTTTTCTGCAAAAAAATCCTTAAATTTTTTCTTTTCTGCAAAAGAAATCTTTAATTTCTTCTTTTCTGAAAAAAAATCCTTGCAATTTACATTTTTTTAATATATAGCTTTAAATATTAGAGAAATTTTCTCCTTCAATGATTTTATTATTTTTGACAATTTTATTGGGTCCTGAATTGACCATTATATATTGCATATAGTATACAACGACGACTTTAAGAATCCACCATTCATACTTATGCAGTCATCAAGTGCAAACACCACCCCCAAATTATTGTAGTATATTTATGGAAAGTTATATATATTATTCTAGGTATAACTTGTTATAACTTATTAAAGTATATATGTGGGAAATATTTACACCCTTAAGGAGTCACTCCTCTATATAACCAAAATGATATCCTATATAATATGCAAACGATGAGCGGTTGGAGTATGATCATGATTCCATATATCGTGTCCGTTTCGCCCGAAACAAAAGAAAATCTATTTTTTATATGTGGTGTTACGAGAAGCTATTGGAATGTCAGTAGTGCTTTGTTTTGTTCCGACGATACACCATAAATTATTGGGATTTTCGGCCCAATCCTCAAAACAAAACTTATTTTTTATAGACGTTATGAGACCTAGCTAGGTCACAGTAGAAAAATAAGTCCTTAATGAAAGCTCGACTACTTGCTTTAAGTAAATTAATTTCACGATCTCAATCGTATTAATTTATAAAAATTATACTGTATGAGATAACATACACTAACTAAGATACACTAAAATAAACATTATCAAAAGAAATTAATAAATTATTTGTTTTTCATCAGGGAAAAGTTCACGTGAATTAATGTACTCTATCGACTTTTAAAATTGGATTACATTTTATCACGCGGGTATCCACATGTCAATTTACTAGTATATAACATGTTAATTAAATTTGAGGGTCGATAAAAATCATACTCAATATAAAAATCAAAGAGTTTGCTTATGAAATGGTTGAATTCATCTTTGATTCAAAATGCGAGACTAGCTTGGTCATCAGGGTTTAAGATAGAATAAACACTTTGTATATCAAAGAGCATGTCAGATTATTCAGTTAGGTTGCAATCGACACTACCACGAGAACGTTTAACAACTAAGAAGTCTACGTGCCCATATACCAAATAAACATCTTGAGGATGTGTTCTCACACTAAAGCCAAGGTTAACAAGAGACTGAAAGTTCTTAAAAAAACTTAAACACATTGTACTTATTTGCTCGGTCATAAAACCACGATTATAGACGTTTCTCGGATTGCGTTGGAGAAATTCCAGCAAATTGCACTCGACCCTATAGGTTATGAAAATGCATAGAGTAGGGAATAAAAGATTGGTTAAGAAACCAAAACATGGAAGCTGCTACACATACATGCGTAAATTATTGCGTTTTATGGCATCTAAATCAGAAAGTTGAATGGGAATACAAGTAACTTCAAAAGGGGTTGTGTCTTTAAAAATATTTGGACGCCTATGGTAGACAACTCCATGGATGTAACCCTGACCATCAACATGTGCGTCTAATTGACAATGACACTGGGTAGACATCAACCTACCGTCTGCAAATACAAGAATTGATAAAATGATAATCAACACAAAACGTGTTCACGACTATGATATACATACGCAAGATTATAAGTTGGTCCAACAAAGGACAAAAATGGACTAAAACAGGACTATAATAGTATCCATGTAAATTGGATCATTTATAATCTTTTTCCTAATGTGTGTGTGTCCTGAAACAACAACGACTGACACAACGATGACTTTGCGAATTCGTAATTCATATTCCTATATGCCTATTGTTATATATATGGAAAACTGTACCTATTGTTATATGTATACCTAGCTATAATTATAGGTATAAAAATTATTATAGGAATATATATATTTATGGAAAAAAAATACCTATTATTATTATAGGTAGACCTATATTATAAGTATACCTATAAATATTATACAACATTGTGTTTCTCGCAACAACATGCAAACTATGTTCTGAAATTCGAACTCAGAATTGAACTGGACAATTATCTCAGACGGATCAACCTGGCAAAATTTTGAAATTTTTTATGATTCGGCATTTTATCAGATTGTGGGTCCTGTTTTGACTAGGCCAGACTGGGTTGACCTTACGGGTCTGAAAACATTGAAATTAAAAATGTGTTGTTTTCATTAATTAGTGGAGCTACTATTTTGTATTGAAAATGTTAAAAGCTTGTGGAATAAATGTTGAAGCAAACTGTTGATTATCTCGGTTGATTACTAGTATATCTTCTTACCCAGAAAAATGATTACTACGAAGTATAACAATATGGTAGTTATTATTATACATGTGACACATTACCAGTAGACTTTAATAGTGGAGTATTTTTAGAGTTACGTTGGTACGTACATAATTAATATAACATGCATGTCGAATATTTATTGTGGAAAATAATAACTCCCAGACACAAGTTGATTATTAATTCATTCCACAATCACAAACTTAAGTTGGTAAACTACTTCAACTCCAATCAATAGGTCGGGGGTTTGAGTCACCATGCACGGAGTAAATGAGAAATCATTATTGATCCTCGCTTTGCCGTTTCGAAAACAATGTAATTCATGATTTTTATATAAACTTAATCTCCCTTACAATTATTGTGAACAAAAAGGGTTTTTCAATTAAAAGAGAAATACCAGAAAAACAAAGAAAAGTGATGGGAACAGATTAGCATATTTCTGGACATCACATACATACGAATATTTAATTAAAGGATCAGTGGTTTTGGTGAAAGTTTGATTACTTACGTATCATCATATCATCATTTTGATGTGTAGCTAATATAAAACGAATAGACTTCAATTATAACGTGATGATTCTTTGTATATATCAATCACATGGTTGAACCATAACCAAATATCCAATCTATAGTTGCAAATTTTTATTTTTTAAATATAAACTATATATGCATGGTTACGCTTACGCCAAGTTACCTGAAAGGATTTGAGAGATACTTGAGTTGAGGGTGGCCATTTATCGCAAGAGTATCTTAGAGGTTTTTAATAGATGCCTGTTGAAATTGAAAACATTTTCAAAGTCTGTTTGCCAAGCGACTAAGTTCCCAAGGAGAAAGCAGGCATTAAAGTAGACCCTTCATGTTCTCCCAAGTTAAAATGTTCGCATACATTCAACAAACCGATAAAAAAATTAGGATATTATAATCAGCACCAGGGTGTATGTGGGCGTGTACGAGTGATTTTGTTTTTACAAATATTATAGCCGATAGCCTAAATCATTAACCGTGGCGGACGGTTGACTATTATTGACGAGCAGATAGCGAACGATTTGATGGTTACGTTTTACACATTAAACAAAAACACATAAAAATAATATTAAATGAAATGACAATAAAAACAATATATCACCAAACAATAAAATATAAATACGAGTATTTCAAATGTAACTTGTCGTGACAGGAGAAACACTGTTTTGAAAATTAGTATCATCACCTCATGAAAACTTGTGCAGATTCAACGTTGCTCCTTCACAAGAACTATACAGATATACAGGCATATTTGAATTGTTAATTGACCTTGCATAACATGTTGCATAAACAATAATGCCATATATAATGGTTTGGTTCCTCTTGTGCACCTAGTTTGTTGGCCGCAGATCTGATTTATTAGATCCGTCCAATTTATTGTATATATAATAATGTATGTGATTAATTAATAGTACTAATAACTAAGTTTCTTAAGTTACTACTAGTAATAATATATTGTGTCGTTTCCCTTGGGATGAACTCGATCAATCAAGTGGGTAACTGGCATTTTAAATTGTCGCAACATTTAATTTGGATGCTGACATGTTAGTTTGGTTTGGTACCAAAGTGAATCGTTTCCTGCTATGCTCGGTCCTTCTTCTATTATTTAGAATTGACCATCATCCCCATAAAAATCATTGTAAAGATGAAGGTTATACAATCTTATATGTTGATTTTAGAACATATCTGAAGCGAGGTGGAATGTGGACTGGAGATTAACAAATAAATGCACCCTGAGTCCACCCGACTCGGGGAGATAATATATATTGCCGCTTTTTCTGTCAGAATGGGTGTACCTTTATGTAAGAAGTGACAAGTTTAAGCTTTGAACTAAGATTAAATGGAGGTAAATGAACTTTAAACTACCCATGATTAACATAGAAAAATAAAA